>VZQC01015498.1:137331-286178 GCA_009823505.1 Rhizomys pruinosus
TTTTTTTTTTTTGGTCTTTTTGAGACAGGGTCTCCTTGTAGCCCCAGCTGTCCTGGAACTCACTCTGTAGACCAGCTGGCCTTGAACTCACAAAGATCCGCCTGCCTCTGCCTCCCAAGTGCTAGGATTAAAGGCATGCGCCATCATGTATTTTTAGAGTATTCTCACCTAGAATGTAGATTGGATTTCTACTTTGTTTTGTATGACCAGAAGTTTTTTATTTTTTGGCATAAATGCTCTAACAGTTTTCATTATTTCAGTGTGTGTGTGTGTGTGTGTGTGTGTTTGTGTGTGTGTGTGTGTTTGCTGTTTTTGAGACAGGGTCTTCCTGTAGCCCCAGCTGTCCTGGAACTCACTCTGTAGACCAGGCTGGCCTTGAACTCACAAAGAACCCCCTGCCTCTGCCTCCCGAGTGCTAGGATTAAAGGCGTGCACCACCATGCCCAACTGTGTGTTGTTTTAAAACTTAGGCTTTTGCATGGTCATAATTTTCCATTAAAAGTTTGGTATAGGCTGTGTTTGTAAAATCATCCCAAGTTTTCTCTTTGAAATTTTAAAACACAGGTTCAAATGCTCAAGAATTACAAAACTACCACAATTTCTTATTTTTTTCCATGCCAGTTTTGTTGCTGTTGTTGTTGTTTGTTTGTTTAAGACAGGGTCTCCCTGTAGCCTCAGCTGTCCTGGAACTCACTATGTAGACCAGGCTGGCCTTGAACTCACATTGATCTGCCTGCCTCTGCCTCTCCAGTGCTGAGATTAAAGGAGTGTGCCACCACTCCTGGCTGAACTACAAGTTTCTATGTGAGCATTTTCTTCATTGTTCAAAATACTTTGTAGTTTTTACTATATTTTTTCCAATCAAGAGTCATTCAAAGGTATACAATATCCACACCAACTTTAACTAATTATTTTATTACATTTCTACTTTTTGTTGTACTATGTTTAGAAAACATGTCAACCCTTTGCCATTTATGGTAACTTTGTACCCTGGTTGATCTTATAAATGTTGTTTCTTTGAAGAGTTATGTATGCTACAGCATTAAAAGCAATGTTCTAAGCCGGGCGTCATGGTACATGCCTTTAATTCCAGCACTTGGGAGGCAGAGGCAGGCGGATCTCTGAGTTCAAGGCCAGCCTGGTCTACAGAGTGACAGAGTGAGTTCCAGGCCAGCTGGGGCTACAGGGAGACCGTCTCAAAAAAAAAAAAAAAGCAATGTTCTAAATACACCCACAAGATCATTTTGTTGTATTGTCCAAATCTTCTGTTTCATATTAAAGGTTAAATTTCGACTGTTCATATGCTATGGAATCACTCTATCATTGAGCTACATCCCCAGCCTTAAAACTTTTTTTTTTAATTATTGAGTGTTTTACCTGCATGTAATGCCCACCTACAATACCCACAGAAGCTAGAAGAGGGCATTGGATCCTCTGGAACTGGAATTAGGGACAGTTGTTAACCACATATGGGTGCAGGGAACCAACCTGTGTCCTCTGCAAGAACAGCCAGTACTCTTAACTGCCGAGCTGTCTCTCTAGTCCCTTTTTCATTTTCTTACATCTTCAGATAAGCAGCAATTTTTAACTTTGATGAAGTCCAGTTTATCAATTTCTTCATTATGATTGGTGCTTTACATGTCTTCCTTAAAAATGTATTCTCTAGGCTGGGTGTGGTGGCCCATGCCTTTAATCCCAGCACTCAGGAGCCAGAGGCAGGTGGATCTCTGTGAGTTCAAGGCCAGCCTAGTCTATATAGTGAGTTCCAAGCCAGCTGGGGCTACAGAAAGACCCTGTCTCAAAAAGACCAAAACAAAAACAAAAAACTATTCTTTAACACTTTTTATTCCATATTTCTTAAAAAAGAAATCATTGGGGCTGAAGCAGTTAAGAGTACTGGCTTCTCTTGCAGAGCACCTGGGTTCGGTTCCCAGAAACCACATGATAGCTAACAACCATCCATAACTCCAGTTACAGGGGATCCAATGCCTTCTTCTAGCCTCTGTGAGCACCACATGATATGGGTGCACTTATACAAATGCAGGCAAAACACTCATACAGATAAAGTACATGATAATACATGATATGGGTACACATGCTGTGGTGCCCATGTAGAGATCAGAGGACAACTTTGTGGCACTGGTTGTCTCCTTGCACCTTTAAGTGGGTTGTGGAGATTGGACTCAGGCTACTAGGTTTACATTACATGTAAGTGCCTTTACCAGCTGAGCCATCTCTCTAGAAATAGTTATTTTCTCTGCTGAAATAATTGTTGGTTCATCTCAGCTTCTAAAAGTGCAAAGAACATGAAGAAAACTACTGCTGAGCCATTGCTGGAATATGTCTTCTGTTTGGTTTTACACAGTTCCCAAGAATGTGATAAGTATTATTAGAAAGAAAGACAGCTTTGTCACATTTTATCTAAATAGATGAAGCTCATAAATATAACAGTTATCAGTGTAGTGAAAAAAAACAAGCACCTACTTTTTTTCTTTTCCCTTGGTTGCTGTAAGTGTGGGCTTTAGGGACAAGTTTACAGGCTTTCAGCTCTTCAGCAACTCAAACCAAGCTATTCTAAAATGCCAACACTGAAACAGAGTGTCAGAAATATCAGCAAGTCAAACAAGCCGGCTTTTATACCTCCTCACAGAGTGTTTAATAAATTTAAAGACTAAAAGATAGTTTTGTTGGGTGTTTTCATTTGGTTCTGTCTCATCTGGTAAGAAACATCTTAAAGGATTAATCCCAACCATGTAAGTAAAATAGGCAAGCAAAAACCAAAATGATATTTTATTAATGTTTAATATAGTAACAAAAGAAATCATACATTTAGTATATGAAATAAATGAAATGGTTTAAAAATACAGTTTGGTTTTCACTGGCAATTCAAACTTGTAAGAAAAATTTTAAACAATTTAAATAATAAAAGGGATTAATATGACTAAAAGTAGTAAATCAAACCTTAAATGTCAGTCTGAAAGGAATCCAAAGGCTTATAATAAAAGAAAATATATGTGTAAGAAATCAGTATTCAAAAAAAAAAAAAGAAACCAGTATTCATAACTTGACAGTATGTTTCCTTCTAAAAAAAAAGTTTGAACTGAGAATAATTTACTTACCCCAGCTCTGTCATGCCATCCACAAATTCCTTTTTGCTAAATTCACACTGAGTGGCAGCCCTGAACTTCCATGCTATGACCAAAACACTAATACTGGCAGGATCCAAGTTCAAATCATCACAAAACTGCTGAATCCCATCAACTCCAATTTTGTTTTCATCCTGTGGGTCTACAGGTAAAAATTGGGGGGTGGGGGGGAAGAAATCATACTACCGTGAAAAGCAATCCTAAAATAGTTTGTTAGGATCACACAGCTCTACTACACGGTTTTAGCAAGTTTCAGCCACACCAATCAATGGACAGTCATTTTCTACTATGCATGAAGGAAATAAAGAGCAGAAAGAAGTCCTACCTAGGTTTCTGGATTTTACAGAAAGAAAGTGAAACTCCTTTGAGGAGATATAATTAAGCAACCATTTAAGGGCTGGAAGTACAGTTTTAGTGAAGGAGTGTTTGCATGATACGGCTAAAGCCCTGAATTCTAATACCAGCCTCAAAACTAAAAGTAAAGTCAAAACAAAAATGTAATTTCTTGCTGAAAAGGAAGCTCAGTAACAGAATGCTTGCTTAAAATGTACACTGCCCTGGGTTTGACCTCCAGCTCTAAGAGTGAAAGAAGTAGCTGGGCGTGGTGGCGCACGCCTTTAATCCTAGCACTTGGGAGGTAGAGGCAAGCGGATTCTTTGTGAGTTCAAGGCCAGCCTGGTCTACAAAGTGAGTTCCAGGACAGCTGGTGCTACAGGGAGACCCTGTCTCGAAAAGACCAAAAAAAAAGAAAGTAGAGCCTGAAGGATTAGGAGTTTAGGCCAGCCTCGGCTACCTTGTCTCAAAAACCTACAAAGATTTATAAAAATAAAAACTTGTACCGAGCATGGTGGTTCACACCTTTAATCCCAGCACTTGGGAGGCAGAGGGCAGGCGGAGTCCTTTGTGAGTTTCAAGGCCAGCTGGTCTATACGAGTGAGTTCCAGGACAGCTGGGGCTACAAGGAAAAAAAAAAAAAAAAAAAAAAAAAAAAGTTCATGTTCATAGAATTTAACTTTGCCTGGGCTGGAGCGATGGCCTAGCCGTTAAGAGCGCTGACTGCTCTTGCAGAGGACCCGGGTTCGCTCCCCAGCACCCACATGGTGGCTGAGAACCATCTTTAACTCCAGTTCCACAGGAATCCGACACCCTCTTCTGACCTCCTAGGCATTGCATAACACGGGTGCAGAAACCTGCATGCAGACAGTACATTCATACACATACAAAAAAAAAAAAAAGACAACATGCCCAAAATTCTTTTAGCACTTAAAAAAAAAAAAAAGAATTTAACTTTGCCCAAGGTTAACTGCTACAAAAGATAAAGGATTCATAATACTTTATCCACATTTATTTTCATTTTACATGTATCAGTGTTCATCTGCACCCATACTGTACAATGGCCCTGGAGGTCAGAAGGTGTCGGATCCCCTGGAACTGGAGTTGTGGATGGTTATTAGCTGCCAAGTGGGTGCTGGGAACTCAACCTAGGAGCAAGAGGTGTAGGAGCAGCAGTGCTCATAGCTGCTGAGCATTGCTCCAGCTCAACTCTATTGATATTTATTTTATTTTAATTTTATTTTATTCATTATTATTATTTTTGTCTTTTCAAGACAGGGTCTCCCTGTAGCCCCAGCTGTCCTGGAACTCACTCTGTAGACCAGGCTGGCCTTGAACTCACAAAGATCTGCTTGCCTCTGCCTCCCAAGTGCTAGGACTAAAGGCGTTCGCCACCACGCCCAGCTGATATTTATTTTAACAGCTTAGAAATTCAAATTCCCTACCTCACAATCCAGCAATAACTCACAACATTAAGATACTGTAATTTCTGACAGAGTATATATACTACAATATATCATCACAATGTATATGTGAATTCCACTGGTTCAAAGGTACAAAGAAAAAAAAGTGTAGCTTCTTTACTCAAAGATTAGGTGTGATAAACTTTTCTTTCTCTTCATAGAAAATTTATCTTTGGTTATTTAGGTACAATACATAATTTTTTATTTTATCGTCTTTTTGATACAAGGTCTCCCTGTAGCCACACCAGCCTGGAACTCACTATGTAGACCAGGCTGGCCTTGATCTCGCAGAGAACCTCCTTGCTCTGCCTCTCGAGTTTGGAATTACAGGTGTGTGCTACCACACCTGGCCTACATTACATAATTTTTTATATATGATGGCAGCAAAGCAATTTCGGTGTTCTGTGCGTGTGCTTATGTTTGTGCAGGTGAGCATGTATTTGCATGCAAGTACAGAGACCAGAGGTCAACCTCAAGTGTTTTCTCTTACTGCTCTTCATCTTATTTTGAGACAGCGTCTCACTGAAGCTGAAGTTCACCATACTGGCTATACTACCTGATTAGTGAGACCCTGGGATACATCTGTGCCCACCCTCCCAGTGGAGGGAATACAGGTGTGTGCCTCTATACTTGACTTTTATGTGGGTGCTGCGGATGTGAAGTCTCATGCCTGGGTAGCAAGTACTGAACCATCACTTCCGGCTCGTCTCATCTTTTGAGACGGGTTTTGTTACATATCTCAGGGTGGCCTTCAACTTGCAGCAGTCCTCTTGCCTCAGTCTCCTGAGTGCTGGGATTACAGGTATATGTTGTATCCAGCAGCAAAGAAAAATTGATCACATAAATGAAATGAATGAAACAGTAAACATCTTTCTAACTGCATTCCCTTACATATGGAGAAAACTAACTGCCTTTTGGAGCAAAGGTTCTTAACAACAACAAAAAAAAACACTTATTTTTTTATTACATTTTCTCCTATTATACATCATAAAGATAATAGGAGCTGGGTACAGTGGTGCATGACTTTAATTCCAGCACATAAGAGGCAAAGGCAGGTGGGCCTCTGTGAATTTGAGGCCAGCTTGATCTAACATAGTGAGTTCCAGGCCAGCCAGGACCACATAGTGAGATCTTGTCTCAAACCTGCCTCCTCCCAAAACAAAACAAAACCAAAACAAAAAGATAATAGGGGGGCTGGAGAGATAGCCTAGCGGATAAGAGCACCGACTGCTCTTGCAGAGGACCCAGGTTCGATCCCCAGCACCCACATGGCGTCTGTAACTCCAATTCCAGGAGAACTCCAGTTCCAGGGGAATCCAAGACCCTCTTCTGACCTCTGCGGCATTGCACGACATGGGTGCACAAACCTACATGCAGATAGTACATTCATACACATACAAAAATAAATTAAAAAAATTAAAAAAAAAGATAATAGGGAAATTCCATTTATCTAATAAACCATCTTAGTAAATTTCATGTACATTGAGTAAATTTATGTTGAGTAATTTTGGAAGTATTTAATCATTAAAATGCTGTATTTGGCAACATTTTTGACTACATATTTATTTAGAACCCCAAACTAAGTACCATATGCTTACTCTAAATGATGCACTTCACAAATAAAGTCAAATCTGTTAAACGGATAGAGTATAGACACTGACTTTTATTTATCTAAAGTATTTATTCAAAGGTATCCAATTCATACATATTTGAATAACTTTAAAACCTACATATACTTTAGATCTACATGTAATATGCAGAATAAGCTAAAAATAACTTTAAAAAATTTTAAGTGTTGGGGCTAGAGAGATGGCTCAGTGGTTAAGAGTGCCAACTACTCTTACAGAGGACCCGGGTTTGATTCCCAGCACCCATGGTGGCTAAGAACTGTCTTTAAGCTGGGAGCAGCAGCGCTTAATCCTAGCACTTGAGAGGCAGAGGCAGGCAGATCTCTGTGAGTTCAAGCCAGCTTGGTCTACAGAGTGAGTTCCAGGCTAGCTGGGGCTACAGGGAGACCCTGTTTTTTAAAAAACATTTAAGTGTTCTAAACACAATATTCTTTTATTTTTAATATCTTTTTTAATTTATTTATTTTTTATGTGTATGAGTGTAATGTCTGCATGTAGGTTTGTGCGCCTATGTTGTGCAATGCCATGGAGGTCAGAAGAGGGTGTCTGATTCCCCTGGAACTGGAGTTAAAGATGGTTCTCAGCCGCCATGTGGGTGCTAGGGATCAAACCTGGGTCCTCTGCAAGAGCAGTTGGCGCTCTTAACTGCTAGGCCATGTCTCCAGCACAACACAATATTCTTTTTTTTAATTTTTTTTTTATTAATTTTATTTATTTCTGTATGTGTATGAATGTACTGTCTGCAGGCAAGTCTGTGCACCCGTGTCGTGCAATGCCGCGGAGGTCAGAAGAGGGTCTCGGATTCCCCTGGAACTGGAGTTCTCCTGGAATTGGAGTCTCAGACGGTTCTCAGCCGCCATGTGGGTGCTGGGGATGGAACCCGGGTCCTCTGCAAGAGCGGTCGGCGCTCTTAACTGCTAGGCCATCTCTCCAGCCCACAACACAATATTCTTAAAAAAAATAAATAAATAAAAATAAATTTATTTTTTAAGCTAGGCATGGTGGCAGATGCCTTTAATCCCAGCACTCAGGAGGCAGAGGCAGGCAGTGAAACCCACCTGTTCTACACAGAGAGTTCCAGGCCAGTTGTGGCTACAGGGAGACCCTGTCTCAAAAAGACAAAAAAAAATTGTTTTTATTTATGAAAATGTGTGAGACAGTGTGATAGAGAGAGAGAGAGAGACAGAGACAGAGAGAGATGGACCAGAGAAAGGTAAGCTCCTGGTCGATTTTCTAAGACTCCTTTTCCTCCTCCTCAGCCCCTCTGTTGAGGAGAATAGTTTTAGAGCCATACAGAAGAAAGGGCAGTCTGGAACTCTTCTGTCTGTGTCATCAGAAACTGCAGAAACACATGATGCTTGCTAGACAGCGTTTGGTTTGGTTTGGCTCTGCTGCCACAACCACCCTTACCTTGGTACCTGCCATACAGCTGCTCCAGCTTCTTCTGGTCCACAGTGCTCTTCATGGATTCCCTGTAGAACGTCTCTGGGTTTTGGAAGAAGCTGTCGGTGGCCTCCTCTAGTTTCCACTCATTCTGTGTTAGGCAGTAGATAGCAGTTTTCTCACCAGCCTGGGTGCATGCCATGAACTGGCGGACTTTGTCCTTCTGAGATGACTTAAGCTTATGCTTTGGGATGCAAAAGAAGTGGGAAAGCCAATGAAGCCAGGCTGTGTCAGCCTCTATTCTTTTTTTTTTTCTGGTCTTTTGGAGACAGGGTTCTCCCTGTAGTCCCATCTTGTCCTGAAAACTCACTCTGTAACACAGGCTGGCCTTGAATCACACAAGAGATTCCCGCCCCTGCCCCTCTGCCTCCCAAGTGCTTTAGGGATTAAAGGCCTATGGAGCCACCACTTTTTTTTTTTTTTTTTTTGGTCATGCCTCTAGTCTTAACACCTACATTTTAATTGGATTTAGTTTTCTTGCTGGGTGACTCAACTTTATTTCAGAATTACAGGAAGCCAAAGCCTTGCTCTTCATCAGTTCAAAAGACTGCATAGTCTTCTGAATTGAAATGACAGCATTTATATAGTAACAAATACATAAAGTTTAATCTCCAAAGAATAAAGATTATCAACATTTCATAGAAAATATATTTTGAGTCAGGCATGGTAGTGCATGTCTGTAATCCCAGCACTTTGGGAAGAAGAGGCAGGTGAAACTCTGTGAGTTCAAAGCCAGCCAGGGCTACATAGTGAGACCCTGTCTCAAAGAAAACAAAACATTCACATCTCTACTCAGTACCCTTTGCATAAAGTATAATATTTTTTTCCTTCTAAAAACTTAGTAATCTCTCAGTAACATACATCTGGCCCTCTGATGACAAGAAAGGGACCTGATACCTGCAGGGTCTTTGGCTTCCATTATGTTCAGGTTCTAATGAATAGGGAGAAATTGTACATCTGGAAACAGCATTGTTTTAAGTTTTTTTCTTAAGATTTTAAAATTGTTTAATTTTTTAATTAAACAATTTGATATTTGTATAGCCTGTTGTAAATAAGTGCACCCATGTCATGTCTGTGGGGGCCAGAAGAGGACATCAGATCCCCTAGAAGTGGAGTTAGGATGGTCGTTAGCCACAATGTGGGTATTGGGAATTGAATCTGGGTCCTCTGTAAAAACAGCAAGTGTTTTTAACTACTGAGCCATCTCTCCAGCCCTGTTTTAAGTTTTTTCATAGTTGAAAAATAGGAAAATTGGGGGCTGGAAAGATGACTCAGTGGTTAAGAGCACTGATGGCTCATGCAGAGGATCCAGGTCTGATTCCTAGCACCTACATGGCAGCTAACAACCATCTTTAACTCCAGTTCCAGGGGATCTGTCACCCTCTTCCAACCTCCTCAGGTAGTGCACACACATGGTGCACTTACATATATGCAAGCAAAACACTCAAGCACATAAAATATAAATAAAAAATGTTAAATAGGAAAACACATATACAACTAAGAATTACATTTTAAGTAATTTATAAAAGCGCTGCAAGTAAGCAGAAAAAGTCTGTTTATGATGAAATGAAAATAATACTAAGAATGTCTGCACATCTGAGACAGAAATAAGATGAAAAATAGGACAGAGGCTATGGATGTATAATAAATAATAAAACTGTCAAGCAATGGTACTATATATAGTGTATAGTGAAACAGAATAGCATCTTCATACTTCCAGACCAGCATGGCTATTTCTCTATGGTAACTTGATAAAAGCAACACCATAAGAGGCTCATTGCTAGAGCTCAAAACAGAGTCCATAATCTACAGGTTTATTCATTTACTTATTTATTTGGTGGTACTGGGAATCAAATCTAGGGCCTCATACATGCTACACAAGTGCTGTATCACTAGTCCTAAGGACTTTTTTTGTTTAAAACAAAAAGCTTTATACAATAATAAGGGAACTATTTTTACTTGAGGATTATACTCGATCTTATTCAAATAAAGTTAAGAATTTATAGTAACAGGGAATTACAAATTACAGAAATATATAAATGAGTAGCAGGATACAAATTAAGCAATAAAGGAGGGAAAAGGAGAAAGCAGGAACAGTATTAAAGATATCCAGATCATGTACAGAAGTTGAAAAAGGGCTGAAAAGATGCCACACAAATCAGAAAATGTAATTAGTTAGGAAAACCTCTTGTTAATATGTAAAAACCTACCATGGATCAGAACTCTTAGCCTGAAACCTGAGGGAAATGGCCTTCAAGGATCCCTATGAAACACACGTGCAATGTCCCCCTTGTAAAGACCAAAATACCAACAACAGCAGAGCACATTTCAGAGTTTTCCTAAGGCAATGAAAACACATGCTCACACGAGAACACCAGCATTGACCCAACAGGAGAATGATGCAGTCCAGCACAGTGCTCTTGAGTAGGTTCTGCAGACACTGGATGCTGAGACCTTTTGGGGGCTCGCAATGACAAAACAGTCCTCCTAAGACTCTAGAATGGCACCAGTCTCATGTTCACCTTGTGAGTATGCAGGACAGGCCTCCAGGGACTCCATGATTAGCGATGTAACAAGAAGCTAAGCACAGAAGAATCAAGAATTTTTTTTTTTTTTTTGTCTTTTCGAGACAGGGTCTCCCTGTAGCCCCAGCTGTCCTGGAACTCATATTGTAGACCAGGCTGGCCTTGAACTCACAAAGATCTGCCTGCCTCTGCCTCCCAAGTGCTAGGATTAAAGGCATGCGCCACCACGCCTGGCTTAGAATTTATCTTTTATAATGTTGGACAGTAGGATACTTTCCTTCTTACTTTTTTTTTTCCCCTTTGGTCTTTTTGAGACAGGGTCTCCCTGTACCTCCAGCTGGCCTGGAACTCACTATGTAGACCAGGCTGGCCTTGAACTCACAAAGATCCGCCTGCCTCTGCCTCTCGAGTGCTGGGATTAAAGGTGCGCACCACCGTGCCTGACCTTTTTTCTTACTTAAAAATTTTTTTTGATTATTATTTTTATGTGCATGAGTGGTTTTTTGTTTTGTTTTTGCAGTACCTGCATGTAGGTAGGTGCACTTGTGTCATGCAATGCCAGAGAAAGTCAGCTCCTTGGAACCAGAGTTACAGATGGTTGTTAGCTGCCATGTGAGTTCTGGTAATCAAACCTGGGTCCCCTTCAAGAGCAGTCAGTGCTCTTAACTGCTGAGCCAACTCTACAACCAGTGTATAAATGTTCTGAGTGCATGTATGTAAGTGTGGCCTGTGTTGTGCAATGCCCACAGAAGCCAGAAGAGGGTGTCGGATCCCCTGCAACTGGAGTTAGAGATGGTTGTTAGCCACTATGTAGGTGCTGGGATTAGAGTAGCCAGTGCTTTTAACTGCTGACCCATCTCACCAGCCCCAATATTTCCAGAGATGTAAAGCAAAAAAAAAAACAATGGGTTCACTATTGCAAATTTTAAAATACATATTTATTTTAACATATAAGTGAAGGGCTAGAGAGAGATGGCTCACTAGTTAAGAGCTGTGGCTGCTCTTGTGGAGGAGCCAGGTTCAGTTCCCAGCACCCACATAGGGGCTAACACTGTACATACTCCAGTTTCAGGGGATCCGATGCACTCTTCTGACCTCTGGGCATTATACAACACAGGAGCACTTACAAATCTGCAGGCAATACACTCATACATGTAAAATAAAATAATAAATTTTTTTGGTCTTTTTGAGACAGGAGCTCCCTTTAGCCCCAGCTAGCCTAAACTCACTATATGTAGACCAGGTTGGTCTTGAACACATCAAAATCCACCTGCCTCTGCCTCCCAAGTGCTGGGATTAAAGGTATCCACCACCACACCCAGCCTAAGTGGTGGCGCACTCCTTTAATCCTAGAACTTGGGAGGCAGAGGCAGGCGGATCTTTGTGAGTTCAAGGCCAGCCTGGTCTACAGAGTGAGTTCCAGGACAGCTAGGGCTACAGGGAGACCCTGTCTCGAAAAGACCAAAAAAAAAAAAAAAAAAATATATATATATATATATATATATATATATATATATATATATCATTATAGCATTTTTTGACATGTTAAAGTCTGAATCAGTTTGTGTGTGTTTTTTGTTATTTTTCAGACAGGGTCTCCTTGTAGCCTTAGCTAGCCTAGAACTTACTCTGTAGACCAGGCTGGCCTTGAACTCACAGAGATCTGCCTGCCTCTGCCTCCCAAGTGCTGGGATTAAAGGTATGCGCCACCACGCCTGGCTTACTGATCAGTTTTTGCCTATAGAAACAAAACTCTTTGCTATCTCAATTACCAAAAAATACACAGGGTGTTGAGACAAAGGCCTAGACAGTGAGCACCACAGGCCTGTAGCCATATGGTCTCTCACACATTCAGCTTTGCAGGGTAAAAGCCAAAGGTCGAGTTGATATGTACATAGGTGGGCATGGCTGCATGCAAATAAAACTTTATAAAAACATGCTGCTGACTTGGTGGTTGCAGTCCACTGAATCCAATGTAGATTCTGGAGGACTATGTAGTATTCCCTAAAATTGAACCTTTAAACAAAATAGGTTAAAAAAAAAAAAAGGCCAGACATGGTGGCATACACCTTTAATCCCAGCACTTAGGAGGCAGAAGCAGGTGATCTCTGTGAGTTCAAGGCCAGCATGGTCTCACAGTAAGTTCCAGGACACCTGGGGCTACAAGGAGACCCTGTCTCAAAAAGACCAAAAAATAAAAAAATTCCAAGGTATATTAGCTAGATCAAATTTTGCTAAATCAAGAGAGAGCTTATATGTTACCATAGTTAGCTGAAAACTGGTAAAACCAGAATCATTTTATGAAGCTGAAAGTCTTTGTACAGGAAGACTGACAAAGCCAAAACTACCTAAAAAGCCTTAAGAGAAAGAGAAACATGAAACCGCCAAAATGCCCCCTACTAAGAACAGCCATGGTTTCTTTACTATGAAAGAGTCATCAGTGACGGATTTTAAAATTCTGTTATGGTTATAAAACTAAATCTGGTAGATGCATATAAAAGAATTACCATTCTGTCGTAAGGGAGAATGAAGCATTGACAAATGCTATAATATGAATGAACCTTAAAAACAGTGTGCTCAGAGAAAGAAGCCAGATATAAAAGGCCACATGTTATAGAAAATTTTATATGTTATACACTATGTACAGAACAGGCAAATTTACAGGTTAATGAATGCCAGGGGCTGGGTGAGGAAGGAAGTACTCATGAACACATGCTTTTCTCTTGAGGTGATGAAATGTTTTGGAACTAGATAGAGGGGTGGATGAACAACATTGGGACTATTCTATGTGCCACAAATTTGTACATTTAATTTTTAATATAGTTAGGCTGGTGGCACATGCCTGAAATCTCAGCACTAGGGAAGCAGAGGCAGTCGGCTCTCTGAGTTCGAGGCCAGTCTGGTCTACATAGCAAGTTCAATGCCAGCCAGGGTTACATAGTGAGACCCTGCCTTAAAAAAAAATTCCAGGGGCTGGAGAGATGGCGTGGTGGTTAAGAGCACCGACTGCTCTTGCAGAGGACCCGGGTTCGATCCCCAGCACCCACATGGCAGCTAACAACCATCTTTAACTCCAGTTCCAGGCGAATCCAATGCCCTCTAATGACCTCCGCAGCATTGCACGACACGGGTGCACAAACCTATATGCAGACAGTACATTCATATACATATAAATACAAAATAAATAAATAAATTCCAGGGCTGGAAAGATGGCTCAGTGGTTAAGAGTACTACTAGGCTGCTCTTGCAGAGGACCCAGATTCAAAGCCCAGCACCCACATGGTGGCTAACAACCATCTGTAACTCCAGTTCCAGGTGATCCGACAACCTCTTCTGACCTCTGTGGGCACTGCATGACATGGGTGCACGTATCTACATGCAGACAATACACTCATTCGCATAAAATAAAATATTTTAAAAATTCCAACATAGCACCCAAGAGCTTCCAAGAGTAAATCAGTTACATGCCCTGGAACAGCTGCATTATTCTATCCAGTATTATACCATGGATGGCCACCGATCAAGAAAATGTGTACATATGGAAGTTGGGATGATGTGTAGACCGGAGCTATGAGTCCTGAGGTCACCTCTGGGAGCCTTTCCCAGTATACAACAACACAACTGCATCCAGTGCAAAGAACATAGCTGACAGATGCAAGTACATGCCAAGCACTCAACATGGCTTTAAATTATTTCTATGCTACATATGGAGTGGGCAGAAGTGGAGACAGAAATAAATACATCTCTCTCCAATCTATTAAAATTGTCTCATCTGTATAGGACTTCCACCCACTTCAGACCTCAAGGGGTACCAAGGTGCTAGTTGGGAATGAGTAGCAGCAATAACCATGAAGGAAGAGCAAGGAGCCGGACAGCAGTCATATAATTTGATGTTATCCCTTACATACTGCTCCATTAAAAATGATGTTGATTGGGCTGGAGAGATGGCTCAGTGGTTAAGAGCACTGACTACTCTTCCAAAGGACCTGGGTTCAATTCCTAGCACCCACATGGTGGGTAACAACTATCCATAACTCCAGTTCCAGGAGAGCCAATGCCCTCTTCCGACTCCTCTGGCATTGCACAAGTGTTCATACAACACAAGCAGGCAATACACTGATACACATAAAAATTAAAAATAAATGATGCTGATTAACACAGCAATAGGGGGCCACAAAGTTGTCCTCTCAACTCCATTCATGCATATGGCATACCCCTATAATAATATCTTTAAAAAAATCAACAGATGCACCGGGTGTGGTGGTGCACGCCTTTAATCGTAGCACTCGGGAGGCAGAGGCAGGCGAATCTTTGTGAGTTCAAGGCCAGCCTGGTCTACAGAGTGAGTTCCAGGACAGCTGGGGCTACAGGGAGACCCTGTCTCGAAAAGACCAAAAAAAAAAAAAAAAATCAACAGATAATTCTAAAGACAGGATTTGCTTTGTGTCTAAAAGCAATCGAGAAACCTCACAGGTTCACTGGAAGAAAAATGAACTGGAATCAACTTTCTTAGGAAAAATGGCTCATAAACTGAAAGCTTACAGGAAAAATAGGAAAGCTCCAAGACCACGTGGGGAGATGCAAAAACCACACCAAATTAGTCCAGGTCCACAAACCGGAAGACCAGGCGTTTATTNTCACCCTCCCAAGTACGAGGTATAGATGCAAACCCCTACACCCATCTTTAAAGAAAACTACTAGGGCCTAGGGCTCACACTTGGTGGTTGTTCTTGTTTTGTTTTGTTTTATTTTTTTTTTGAGACAGGGTCTCCCTGTAGCCTCAGATGGCCTGGAACTCACTATGTAGACCAGGCTGACCTTGAACTCACAGAGATCCGCCTGCCTCTGCCTCCCATGGGGAACATTTTATGTTTCACTATTTCATTTTTAAAAACACAGATTTTTTTTTTTCTATGACGTGTCTGCTAGCTGGTGAGAAGACTCTTCCAGCTGCTCTTAATTCAGCACTACGGGTGCTTCCTCCAGAACTCTACCCTCGGTTTCTAGGATCCCATCTTCTAGATTTTCAGACTCGCCCTTGTTGGTACCCGCTCCATCTCCTCTTCCCTCGCGGTGGCTCTGTCCTTAGCCCTCCACTCTCTTCTAACACACGCTCCAACTGAATCTGGCGTCACCGGGAGAACAGAGACAAAACTTCCCAAGCTCGTGTCTCCACCCAGCTTCTCTGTGTGGTGCTACCCCGAGGTACTTGGGGGTGGCACGAGCCCCTCCCGCAGTCGTCCCCACTCGGCGTCATCCCCGCCTTTTCCCATCGCCAGGATCCCCAAGCCTGAGCCCAGCCTTGCAAGAGACTGCAGTCGGTGCATTTCAGCTCCGTGGACAGCAAACCATCCTCAGGTCGCACCACCCGGGAGACCGCTGCAGCCTCCTCCAGAAACCTCGCAGCCGGGTCGGCTCCGCCCACCAGGCTGGAGTCACCGGCCTCTCGGTTGCCCCGCCCCGCCCTACAGACCAGTCCGCGCCCCCAGTCGACTTTCCCTGAAGCCCACCCGGAGTCTTCAGACTCCACACACGCAGGGCCGGCCGCACCTCACCAAGTCAACCGCACTTCTTCCTCAACACTACAGCGGGGACGGCCCGTGCCCCCGCCCGCTCGTTCCCACTCTGCTCCCTTGTCTAGATCTGCCACCAAGCAGTGACCTAGCCCTGGTCCGACCCCACCAGCCAGGCGCAAAGCCTGTCACCTACCATGCTCGCCTGCGCTGCCGAAGCTGCTTTAGCTCTGCGCAGACGCACGCCACCCGCCGCTCTTTCACGCAGGCGCACGCTGCCGCTACTGACGACTGGCTTTCTCTTTCCGCACTCTCCTTCGCGCGCCCCAGTGGGCTGGGTCAATTAGCCTAGTCTCCCCTTCCCGGGTGCACTGCGGGGCAGGCGCCCCTCTGGTGTGCAAGATGCTGCCTTCTGAGTAAAACGTAACCTTCCTTTCGGAGGCTGCCGCTGTTGTGTGGCTCTAAGGCCAAGCGCCCGCTGGGACAAGAGTGGCCGCCTGGCCCTCAGAACTACAACTCCCGGCGTGCACGGCGCCGCGTGAGGGCCGACGGAGCCGCCCGCGATCTACCTTCTTAAAGGGGCCGAGGCGCGCGTAAGAAGAGCCAAAGTGTGCAGAAGGCGGTGCAGTCCTCCTTGGGGAGGGACGTGGGCAGGCCCGCTTCCGCCCCCTTGGCTCGCGAAGTGCGGCGCTCCCAGTCCGGACTGTGATGCTGGGGCTGTACATCCAGAGTGCGGCCTCTTGCGTCCCGGTGAGCGCTGAGGGTGCGGGACAGCTCCGCCAGGGTCTCCATCTGGGGCGCACAATCCTGGGAACTCTTGCGGGGGGCGGGGGAAGAGGGGGTCCTTCCTATGAGTTGTCCAAGCATCCTTCCGGGTAGTCGCCTTCAGGAAGGTTCTCCTTTCCAGCGGCTTCTTTCCTGGGGGACTCCTCTTCCCATGGCTTCACTCAAGACTCGATTTTTCAGCTCCCGAGCCTCTCGTTTCCGCTGGTCTTTGGAGTTCTATGCGGTCTCTGTGACCTGCCCTGGGAGGTATTGAGGCAGATTGCTTGACGCAACCCTCACAGTCTGTTTTTAAGGAGATACTTGGAAACGGACACCCCAAGATCGTCATTCAGAAGGGACATGCGATGCTCTGCAATGTCTTAATTTAAGCTTATACAGCCTGGAAGGCGTAGTCAGCAACCAGTTCGGTTTACGTATTTCCCAGGCTATCTTAAATTTTAATATAGGTGTGGATTTTTTTGGGTGTAACCAATCAAATAAGTTGGAAGTGACGTGGAAGGTCACTTTAGCATATTCTGCTAACCTGGCTGCTTCTGCCTCTTGCTGCCGCTTTGCAGCATCAGCCAACTCTTGCGGAAGGGGTAAGACCAGCTAGATCCTTGGTGGCTTCATCTTAAGCATCCAACTTCCCCGAAGGCGCATAGTGCAGGTTTCTTACTGTTTTCTTCGGGAGAAATATTTAACTGCTGACGAAGGAGGCGCTTCACAAGTCTTTCCTCCTTTTGGGTTTTCCTAGCTCTAATGAACAAACGAGCGGCTGGCCAGCTAGTAGGGTGGTGCCACCGTGCTTCTCAGCCTGTTTTTCTGATCTTTCTTTGGATCATGATGTTTTGTTCATCTTCCATCTTGCCTGTTTTTGTTTTCAAAGTAGTTTCAAGGCTTGGTGAACTAATGAAATGCTTGCTTTTTCTAGAAGATTTTTGTTTTGGGGTTTTTGTTTTGTTTTGTTTTGTTTTTTGGCCTTTTTGAGACAGGGTCTCCCTGTAGCCCCAGCTGTCCTGGAAATCACTCTGTAGACCAGGCTGGCCTTGAACTTACAAAGATCTGCCTGCCTCTGCCTCTGCCTCCCCGAGTGCTAGGATCAGCGGCTGCTTTTTCTAGAAGTTTTAACTTAACAAATACTTTCAAGTTTTTTAGTGTCCACAGAATTATCTTTTATTTCTTCCCTCTTTTTGTTCTCTAATTCTTGTAATAACTAGATATGAATAATTTTATATTCGTTTTATGGGAGTATAAGTACTCTGTCTTTATAAAATGTTTAAAATGCAAACTGGGCTTTAAGCCAAATTGCTTAAATTAAGTGACTTTTTCCATTGATACTTTTCTTCCTTGTCTCATTGATCCCTTCCTTTTAGCCTACTAAAATGTCTTATGAAGAACTTCTGATTTTAAATAATTTATTTCAAATAATCCTTATTTTTTTTCTTTTTTTCAGGGGAAGCTAGATGACTTTATATTAGGCATATTAATCCCACTCTAGTTCCATCTCTACTTGCTTGAGGACTTTTCTGCCCACAGTCCCAGCCTAGCCATGAACACCTTCCCCTCCCATTGTAGATGCAGACACACACACACACACACACACACACACACACACACAGGGGCTGGGCTCAGCTGAATAACCCAGGTAGCCATTAGAGCAGGCTGTCTCTATAGCTGTAATGCTGTGTGGCAGAGCTGTTTGAGGAGAGGGAGTCCTCGGGATAGGAACCTTCTCATTCTTCATTGCTTTCCTAACCTCTGCAGGACATTACCAGTTGAGTGTTTGAGCCTCTGCAGGACATTACCAGTTGAGTGTTTGAGAGATGGCTTTCAGGTTCCTGTTTTAGCAATTTAGTGAATACAAAGGTAATGAGACCACAAGTCCTGGAGGAGACAAAGCGGTAAATTCTCAAGCTACAGTAAAGGCAGTGTTCTTAAAAGTCATATCAAAGGCTAACCAGACTTTCGCCTCTCTCTTCACAGAAAGGACTCGGTGGACCCTTTAGCTTCTTGCTCTGGATCCTCCTAGTTCTCCAGGAGATAGAGCCACTGGCCTGGAGGCAAGACAGAGCCTTAGGAGGTCAGAGTGTAAGGAAGAATTGTTTAATTTTGGTGACTTTTCTTTGAACCTAATTAAATGCAATATTTATGAATTACTAAAAATCTCCAGTGTTTTCCATATGAAATGATTTTGAACTAAGAGTATTAGAAGTTTGGGGGCTTTGTTTTTGGAGTAGGCTTAATGGTGAACCCACTTGCCTTTCTGTCCTGAATTCTAATTTAAGGCATGTGTTAAAATATCTATCTTTTTTTGCACTCACTCTATAATCTAGGTTGGCCCTGAACTCACTATGTAGCCCAGGGTGGTCTCAAATTATTTGCAATCCTCCTGCCTCAACCTGCAGAGGTAGACAGAGCTCTGTAAGTTTGAGGCCAGCCTGGTCTACATAGTGAGTTCCAGGCCATCTGGGGCTACAGGGAGACCCTGTCTCAAAAACAAAATAAAACAAAACAAAACAAGAACAACCACCAAGTGTGAGCCCTAGGCCCTAGTAGTTTTCTTTAAAGATGGGTGTAGGGGTTTGCATCTATACCTCGTACTTGGGAGGGTGAGGCAGGAAAATCAGAAGTTTGAAAGCAGCCTGGGTCACATGCTAGCACCTTGTTTCCAAAGTGAACACTAAGTCATTTTTTTCTTTTTTTTTTTAACTTCCCAGTGTTAACTTTATTTAAGCATGGATTTAATTTTGAATATTGTACTACAAGTATTAGAAAACAAAATGGTCTGTTTATTTATAGTTCTTATATATGTGTTTTAAAGGTTAATTTTCAACTTTTTTTTCTCAAAGCCAATTTTTATTGAAGCTTTCTGCATTTCATTTAAAATTTCCATTCAAGTCTAGACTCATTCCTCCTTCCTAGCCCCCACCAGAGCTCATGCGTAATTTTTTTCTTTTTAATAAGATTTGAAGCATAATTTTGTGATTTGTTTTAGGTTTTGTTTGTTTTGAGACACAGTAATGCTATATAGTCTTGGCTGACCTGCAGCTTGCTATGTATCCCAGGTTGTCTTTAAACTCATGTCTGAGATTATAGACATGAACCACCATACCTGGAAAATTTTGTGATTCTTGTGCTCAAAGTGTTGATGTTATTGAAATATAGCCTGGAGTTTGACTGTCAGAAAGTCTCTGCCTCTGTTTTGGGGATTTTGTCATTCAAACATTAAAACTGCTTTGGGCCCAGTTTACAAGCTCTGCAGTGTAGGTGGTGATCACTGCGCCTCATTCCAGTTGGCATATGAGCATTTATGGAATACTTGAAAACTCATTTGAGCCTAGCACAGGACACACACCATTAATCCCAGCATGTGGGAAGCAGAGGCAGGTGGATCTGTGAGTTAGAGGCCAGTGTGGTCTTTATATCGAATTCCAGGCCAGCTGGGGCTACACAGTGAGATCTTGTCTCAAAAACAACAAAAAAAGGTATTTTGAGATGACTAGAATCATGTGCAGTTGTTAAGACTAATAAAGAGAAATTAGATGGAGTAGACCCTTCAGTTGCTTTCTTCAGGAACATCACCTTGATCTCTGAGCTGTGTCTAAGCAGAAAGTTGTCCTCAGTTGAATCTGGGGGCTGGGTGTTCAGATTGCCCAGCTGTGTGAGCCCCAGATGAGTGAGTATATATGAGCATCCCTGCTTGTGCTTTAGTGTCAACTTGACACACCTGATCTGAGGGAGCCTCAAATGGGGAACTGCCTCCATTGGACTGGCCTATGGCCATGTCTGTGGGGCATTTTCTTGATCGCTGACTAATGTGGGAGGGCCCAGCCCACTGTGGGCCATGCTGCCCCTGGGCAGGTTGTTCTGTATTGTATATGAAAGCAGGCTGAGCATGGACCAGGGGAGCAAGCCAGGAAGCAGCATTCCTCCATGGTCTGTGCTTCAGCTCCTGCCTCCAGGATCCTGCCCTGAGTTCCTACGTTGGGCTTCCTAAGTGATGAACTGTGACCCTAGAGTTGTGAGCCAAATAAACCGTTTCATCCCCAAAGAGGAAATGTTTTAGTCAGAATGTTTTGTCACAGGAATTTAAAGGAAACTAGAACATTGCCCTTGTTGTTCTAGGCCTGTCCATCTCTTGGGGAATCCCTCCTGCTCCTTTTAACAGCCACAGCCACAGCCACTCTTCTTGATTCTCACCTTGATGACCATTCATCCAACTGGCATCTCTGTATTGGCATTTTGAGAAGATTAAGTGGAATTGTACACTCTGTGACCTTCAGAGGATCTCTTTGGTCAACCTTGAGCCTATCAAAGTTGTATGTATCTGTTCAACATTACAGATAGTCAAAGTGTCATTGTCTTCCTCCTCTTCCTCCTCCTCTTCCTCCTTCTCCTTACTTTTTTCCTGAAACCATGTTCTTTGTATGTAGCCCAAGTTGGCCTAAAACTTGTTATATTGTCCATGGTGACCTTGAACTCATGATTTCCCTGCCTTAGGCTCCTGAGTGTTGGGATTACAGTGTCTTTTAAATAATTAAAAATAGCAAACTAGCCGGGTGTGGTGGCGCATGCCTTTAATCCTAGCACTTGGGAGGCAGGCGGATCTCTGTGAGTTCAAGGCCAGCCTGGTCTACAGAGTGAGCTCTAGGCCGGTTGAGACTAAAGGGAGACCCTGTGTCAAAAATACCAAAAAACAAAAACAAGCAAACAAACAAACAAAACCCCCTAAAACTGTTTGCTAATTTTCTCAAAAATGTACTATAGAGCTAGGAGTAGTGGTGTACGTTTTTAATCCCAGCACTCGGGAGGCAGAGGCAGGCAGTTCTCTGTGACATCAAGGCCAGCCTGGTCTATGTAGTGAGTTCTAGGCCAGCTGGCACTACAGGGAGACCCTGTCCGAAAATAAAATACTATAATTTAGTAGTCTGTGGGGTTTTAAAGAATATTTACTATTTTTAATGTATATTTTTATTGAATTTTTGTGGATTTCATACATCTTAATCATATTTAGACCCTTCCCCGATCTATACCCTCCATTGCTTTATTTTTATTTTATGTGTATGAGTGTATTGCCTGCATGTATATAAGTGCACCTGTTTTGTGCAGTGCCTACAGAGGTCAGAAGAAGGTATTGGATCCCCTGGAACTGGAATTATAGATGATCGTTAGCCACCATGTGAGTGCTGGGAACTGAACCCAGGTCTTCTACAAGAGCAGTCAGCGCTCTTAACTGCTGAACCAACCGTCTAGCCTGTCTGTAGGATTTTGTAGACAGATTTGAAAGTGAAATAAAATGAGCTCATGCGGGGCTGGAGAGATAGCCTAGCGGTTAAGAGCACTGACTGCTCTTGCAGAGGACCCGGGTTCGATCCCCAGCACCCACATGGCGGCTAAGAACTGTCTGTAACTCCAGGAGAACTCCAGTTCCAGGGGAATCTGAGACCCTCTTCTGACCTCCGCGGCATTGCACGACACGTGCACAAACCTGCATGCAGACAGTACATTCATACACATACAAAAATAAATAAAATTAAAAAAAAAAAATGAGCTCATGGAAAAGGGGTGGTTTATATTTTAAAGGTGTTAAATTATTTCAGTATCATGTACATGTTATAAACGAATTTCATGGAAACAGTTTCACCACAACTGAATCTTCAAGAGGTGTCAAGAGTTAACTCCCTCAGATATGAGATGAGGGATATCTACTTCCAGGATCCTGGTTGAGGGAGAAAGCAAAAACCAGTGTCATAAACCATTCTCATTCAGACTTCCCAGTGATTCTTCTGAAGAAACGAGTGTAGTGTACCATTCTCATTCAGACTGTTGGCAGCGATTCTTCTGAGGCAAGAGACCCATAAAATGACCACACTTGGAGATTTGGGGAAGACGAGGAGCATAAACAAAGGAGCTCGAGTGTCTCTCTTAGTAAGGCCTTCTGGATAGGGAGTATGCCTCCCAGGGAACAGGAGAGGCTTAGTCACAGAAGGAGATCTTGAGATAACAGGTCTAGTATATTTCCACATAGGAGGAAATAGTAAGTTTGTTTTTGAGGTGGTAACTTGTGTGGGTGAAGTTGTGTTGGCATTGGCATGAGGTACAGCCACTGGGGCAGCATTCTCTCCTTCCTTCCCTTCTAGGAGGTGAGCCATGTGCAGTCCCCAGCCAGCTTTAGCACCCCTAATTTAAGCCCTTCTTAAATCCAACACTTGGTTTTTAGTCAGAATATTGTTTCTTGGTGACTTTTGATTATTATTCTGACCACAGTGACTGTCCTCTTGCATCACAGTATTATTTTTAGGGCCAACTCTTGAGGTATATACATCTGTAGCCCTCGCTATGTGATCTGGCCTTTAGGCTGTGTTTCTGGGTTGAAGAGGTCTTCTGGGCATGATAGTCAATTAGAGGCTCTCTTCAGAGATTAGGTGGGGCATATCCATGTTCTCTGGTTTCTTATAAGCTGCAAATCCTGTGTAGATGGTATATTTTGTTTTCTTTGGGGGGATAATTCTTCATGACCAGGGGTTCCATGGGTAACTCCTAGAGTTTTACTTACTTGACCTCTTTAATCCTTGCTTCTTCTTCATTGTGTTTTTCAGGCTTTAAGATCTTTCTTATTGACCTTTCCTGAGCACTGCTGCCACCAGCTTCTCAAACAGTGTTCTTGCTTGCTTTGGGCAGTGTCTTCCGGGCACCTCTGCTGCAGCTGGCACCCTCCCGGAACCAGGACCTTCCTTACTCCCAAATTAAGACTTCAGAAAGCAGTTCTTTCTGCTGTTCTTGCCAGACATACATATGTGTTGCTTTAGGTCTAAAAGCAGGAAAAAAGATGGGGCCGGAGAGATGGCCTAGCAGTTAAGAGGCGGGTTCGATCCCCAGCACCCACATGGTGGCTGAGAACTGTCTTTAACTTCAAATCCAGGGGAATCGGATGCCCTCTTCTGACCTTCACAGGTGCATAAAACTACATGCAGACAGTACACATACACATACAAAAATAAATTTAAAAAAATTTTAAAAAGCAGGAAAAGAGAATGAGCCTGAATTTCTTTTCTTTTCTTTTCTTTTATTTTTATTTTTGTATGTGTATGAATGTACTATCTGCATGTAGGTTTGTGCACCCATATTGTGCAATGCCGAGGAGGTCAGAAGAGGGTCTCAGATTCCCCTGGAACTGGAGTTCTCCTGGAATTAGAGTTACAGACAGTTCTTAGCCACCATGTGGTTGCTGGGGATTGAACCCGGGTCCTCTGCAAGAGCAGTCGGTGCTCTTAACCATTAGGCTATCTCTCCAGCCCCCAAGCCTGAATTTCAGTAATAGAAAAGGTTCAGACTTTTTTTTTGGTCTTTTCGAGACAGGGTCTCCCTGTAGCCCCAGCTATCCTGGAACTCACCTTGTAGACCAGGCTGGCCTTGAACTCACAAAGATCCACCTGTCTCTGCCTCCCAAGTGCTAGGAATAAAGGCGTGCGCCACCACGCCCAGCATAGGTTCAGACATTTTATAAAGCCCTAGAGTTCCAAGTATGCTCATATTTTTGTGAATATTTTTATCATGATGTCTTAACTGTGGTTGACTTTGGAAAATTGGCAAGAGTCCATATGACTTTGAAAAGCAGGCAGAGTGGCAGAGTATGCCTCTCAGCATCTCAGAAGTTATTTCCTGAATGCTCCTGAGTGTGGTCACCCAGTGCCTCTTTGTTTGCTGGAGAAGTTGATGTTTTCTTCTGGCTTTTGTCATGTGGCTCCTTTTTAGTAGAACAGACTTTTGGTTTTTTTGTTTTGTTTTGTTTTTGGTATTTTTGAGACAGGGTCTCCCTTTAGTCCCAGCTGGCCTGGAGCTCGCTCTGTAGACCAGGCTGGCCTTGAACTCACAGAGATCCGCCTGCCTCTGCGTCCTGAGTGCTGGGATTAAAGGGGTGTACCACCACGCCCAGCTTAGAGACAGTTCTTAGCCGCTATGTGGGTACAGGGAATTGAACCCGGGTCCTCTGGAAGAGCAGTCGGTGCTCTCAACCTCTGAGCCATCTCTCCAGCACCCCCTGGTTTTTGTACATGATAAAAACTACGTATTACTTACTTAATATTTTACTTTTTGTGGCAAGATCTGATATAGCCCAGGCTGGCCTTGAAGTTGCTTGCTGTGGAGCCACGACTGGCCTTGATCTTCCTCCTGAGTGCTGGGATTACAGACATGTGCCACCATACCTGGAAAGGCTATGTTTTAAATTGCCTTCAAATCAGATGTAGTTCCTTTAATCTCTGCTCGGGGTATTTTAACATTCAGTATTTATGCATAATCTGAGTACAATAAGCAATTTAGATGTTGATGTAATGTTATTTATTTTTCAGTTCAAAATGTCTGTCTAAAATGCAAGCTGACTGTAGCAGAAGTCTCTGGACTACTGTACCCCGCTCCCTGTCCTTGGAAAATGAAGGTGCTGGATGAGAGTCTCCTCTGGGTGCTGCTCCCGCTCCTTCACGTGGTGGTAGTGAGTGCTGCTGAGCATGAGGACGTGGCAAAGCATGCAATCAAGTTACACCGTGGGAAGGGTGCCACAGCCATGCAGAGGAAACAGTGGGTTCTGGACAGCTGCAGGAGGCTCACAGGGCTCCTTCGGCAGAAGAATGTGGTTCTGAACAAACTGAAAAATGCCATCAGAGCAGTGGAGAAGGATGCTGGTCTGTCAGACGAAGAAAAGCTGTTCCAAGTGCACACATTTGAAATTTTCCAGAAAGAGCTGAATGAAAGTGAAAATTCAGTCTTTCAGGCCATCTATGGACTGCAGAGAGCCCTGCAGGGAGATTACAGAGATGTGGTCAACATGAAGGAGAGCAGCAAGCAGCGGCTGGAGGCTTTGAGGGAGGCTGCCATTAAGGTCAGCCACCAATATGGAATGAAGGGGCCTGTCCTATCTGGGTAGCTGTTAGGGAATGGGGGGTGCAGACACAAGATTAGGAGGGCTATCAGGAGAGGGTACCTTTCCTGCAGTCTGGTAGGACCATCACTTCTAGAAGGAGCCCACCTCTGTCATGTAAATCCTGTTGCACACTCAAACTGACAGATGTGGAAATAAATGCGTAGCTATGTGCATGATGATGTTCTGGCCGACACCAGGCTGCACAGGTGACAGCAGCCCAGGGAATTGTCTTGCCCATGGCTTCCCCGTAGCCTTCGTTTTGTTTTTGTTTTGTTTTATTTTTATATTTTTTGAGTCTCCCTTTAGTCCCAGCTGGCCTTAACTCACAGAGATCTGCCTGCCTCTGTCTCTCGTTTGCTGGGATTAAAGGAATACGCCACCATGCCCGGCTAGCCTTCCTTTTTAGAAGCACAATGTAAACTATGCATGTGTCATCCTTTAATGACCCCTTTGTTTTGTTTTTGTTTTTTGTATGTGTATGAATGTACTGTCTGCATGCAAGTTTGTGCACCCGTGTCGTGCAATGCCGCAGATGTCAGAAGAGGGTCTCGGATTCCCCTGGAACTGGAGTTCTCCTGGAATTGGAGTTACAGACGGTTCTTAGCTGCCATGTGGGTGCTAGGGATTGAACCCAGGTCCTCTGCAAGAGCAGTTGGTGCCCTTAACTGCTAGGCTATCTCTCCAGCCCCAACCCCTTTTTTAGAGCATAGTGCTGTCTGCACTTAAGTGGCATGTACTATGTTTGTAGCGTCATTATTTTGTTGAGTTCCTGACAGGAATTCCTTTCAATGTGAAGTGTCACTTTCTTCACTGTTGATATACTGAAAGCAAAAAAATATTAAAGTTGATTTTAAACACACACACACACACACACACTTATTTAAACATGTGTACATTTAAGGAAAAGACTTTGAAAAGTGTACTTTTGAAATGACAGAAAGAAACCACTGTTTTTTTTTTAATTTATTTTTTATTGTTATTAAACTTTTTCCATACATCATACATCATTTCTCAATCAAATTTAGAGTCATTACACTTTCCATGCCTCCTACCCCACAGAAACCACTGTATCAGACATGCTTTTCTTTAAAAATTTTTGTTTATTTACTTTGCAGGGGTGTGTGTGTGTGTCTTTGTGTCTGTCTCTCTCTTTTTCTTTGTGTGTGTGTGTGTGTGTGTGTGTGCGCATGTGTGTGTGTGTGTGTGTGTACCATACTGTACAGGTGGAAGTTAGGAGACAATTTGGGGAGGTTGGTTCTTTCCTTCTCCCGGGGGTCCTAGCGATAGTACTGAGGTCATCAGGCTGGTGGCAGCATCTTTGCCTGCTCAGCTATCTTGCTGGCCCAGATGTGGCTGTCTGCAAGAGAAGCCAGTGCTTTCAGTTGCTGAGCCATCTCTCCAGCCCCAGATGTGGCATTTTTAAAGTAATCCTAGCACTCTCATATGCCAAGTACCATGCTAAGCCCTTAGATGTATAAAGCATCGCATCTTCAGAGCCGGGCGTGGTGGCGCACGACTTTAATCCTAGCACTTGGGAGGCAGAGGCAGGCGGATCTTTGTGAGTTCAAGGCCAGCCTGGTCTATAGAGTGAGTTCCAGGACAGCTGGGCCTACAGGGAGACCCTGTCTCGAAAAGACAAAAAAAAAAGCATGCTGGGCATGGTGGCGCACGCCTTTAATCCTAGCACTTGGGAGGCAGAGGCAGGCGGATCTTTGTGAGTTCAAGGCCAGCCTGTACTATAGAGTGAGTTCCAGGACAGCTGGGACTATAGGGAGACCCTGTCTCGAAAAAAAAAAAAAAAAAAAAAAAAAGAAGAAGAAGAAACCCTACAGTTACGCTACTATACAGGGTAAACATAGAGAGTATACATGTCTTAAATTTTCTTTACCAAAATACTTTTTTTGTTTCTAATAATCATATAAATGTTAATTCAAGGCTTTCAATAACTGATTCAGCCATACTGCCCATGTTAGTTGTGTGAGTCATTCTGTTTTGGATGCTAGAAATGGACCAGGCTCCATCTTGAACAGATTCACTGTCTTAAAGACCCTTTGGATGGTATAGGCTCTGAGACTTTTAAATAGGGATCTATAGTGGGATCCAGACCTGTGTGATTAAAAAAAAAAATGGACATGAACTTCAGTAGTATTAAGTCCAAACATGCAGACCATACAACATCAAAACATACTCTGAGTTGGCACCATTTCCACCTTGGGGATGCGAGGTTCTCCAATGGGTGGGTGATGGCTGTGTTAGAAGCATCGGGAAGGTGTTAGGGGTCTTGGGTTTGTCTAGGCACTGGCTGCCACTGCTCTGTCTCTGTCAAGACCCACACCTTTGAGTAGAGTAGATATGGGAATAAGGGCTTTGGGTTTTGTTTGTTTGCTTTTTCGAGACAGGGTCTCCCTGTAGCCCCAGCTGGCCTGGAACTCGCTATGGAAATCAGGCTGGCCTGGATCCAGACACCCACTCACCCCTGCCTTCTGAGTGCTGAATAAAGATGTGCACCCCCACGCCCACCCCATGAATAATGTTGTTAATCAAATTGAATTTATGTAAAACATATAAAGTACATTTATTAAATTCTGTTACTGTCACAATCCATAGTTTTTCCAAGTAATCAATACTGATTCTACATGTTTTTGTGGAATATGCCTTTGTAACTGGGATTGGAAGCTATCTTACCCAGAAATCCAGGAAGTAGCTAAATATTCATGTGCAGCTGTGTCTCATGCATGGCAGCACTGCTCCTGCAGCATTACTGTGCTCTCTCATGGTTTCGTGTGAGCAGAGGACTGTTGTGGGGGATGGACCTGTTAGAATAGAATTCTCCCTTCTTTGGTGTCTGCAAGTGGATGGCCCTGCATATTTTGCTAAGTGCTGTGTGTTTGAGCAATTTAGGATGCTTGACTCCCTCTGCTGGGTAAAGGGGAGTTGCACCTGTACAAATTGCTCATTGACCTAGAGAACTCTCCATGGGTCTAATCCTGATCAGGACCTCAAATGGTTGTGAGGAAGCTATATCCTAGTCTATTCCTTAATAAATCTTCATTTCTTACAAATGAATAGGAGGAGACAGAATATGTGGAACTTCTAGCTGCAGAAAAACATCAAGTGGAAGCTCTTAAAAACATGCAGCATCAAAACAAGAGTCTGTCCATGATCGATGAGATTCTTGAAGATGTGAGGAAGGCTGCAGACCGTTTGGAGGAGGAGATAGAGGAGCATGCCTTCGATGACAATAAATCAGTAAGCAGCCCTTCAGAGGGACTCCCTCTACTTGCTAAGCTGTTCTGACAAGCATGGGGCCTGGCAGATGTTTGTACATGTATCTTAGTGAGGTTCAGAATGAGGATAATCTTTTGTGTCATGTCCAAAATGATTTGACTGGGTCTTCAGAAGTAAGCTCACTCTTCAGCTTTCTTATGTCCTATAACAACTATAACCACTCATATGTGATTGCTAATCTCCAGTCTTTTTTTTTTTTTAATTTTTTTTTAATTTTATTTATTTCTGTATGTGTATGAATGTACTGTCTGCATGCAAGTCTGTGCACCCGTGTCGTGCAACGCCGCGGAGTTCAGAAGAGGGTCTCGGATTCCCCTGGAACTGGAGTTCTCCTGGAATTGGAGTTTCAGACGGTTCTCAGCCGCCATGTGGGTACTGGGGATTGAACCCGGGTCCTCTGTAAGAGCGGTCGGCGCTCTTAACCGCTAGGCCATCTCTCCAGCCCGCTAATCTCCAGTCTTAACTTTGCCACTCAGCATGGTGGGGACTCTGGTCCCAAGGAAGTTTGGGTGGTTAGCTTTTAGTGCTTATTGACTGGGGATTCTGATAAACTCTGCAAAAGACAGTGTTATATGAGATATAGGCTTCTTTTCATATGTTGAGATCCTTAAGGGGAAATTGATACTGTCTACCCAAGACCTATAGAAGGTTATGGAATAACAAGTCAGAATAACAGTAGACAGGGAAAAGTCTAGAAATGGGGGTTTGGGAGGAAGGGTCCTTAATTAATTGATTCTGGATGAAAGAATAGCCAATTTTTTTTTCCAGGACTATGAGTTTTTGAAATAGGCTATAAATCAGGTAAAATAGATGTTTAGACATAGCATAAATCCTAATGTTTTGTCCTTAAATTATTTAGTTGAAAAGTATCTGGCTAATGGACACTATTGGGTTTTATTTGTGTGTTTGCTGTACTGGCTATTGAACACAATACATGTACATGCTAGGTAAGTATTCTACCACTAACTTATATTCCCCAGCCTTCTTTTTTACTTTCATTGTGATACTAGATCCAACAAGTTGCTTATGCTACCCTGGAATTCATTCTGGAGCCGAGGCAGTTCTTAAAGTTGGAATCCTCATGCTTTAGCCTCTTTGGCTGGGATTAAAGTTCTGGGCATTAGACTTGGCTGCTACTGACCTTTCTGTCAGAAAATGCTAAAACATTTCTGTCATTCTTTTTCAGTCTCTACTGTTTAAACATTAATGTGAAAACATGTGAATGTAATTATATAACATTGGTTATTCTAACAGGTCAAAGGGGTCAACTTTGAGGCAGTTCTAAGGGTAGAGGAAGAGGAGGCCAGTTCCAAGCAGAATATCACAAAGCGGGAAGTGGAAGATGGTCTGGGTCTCAGCATGCTGATTGACTCTCAGAACAACCAGTATATCCTAACCAAGCCCAGAGATTCAACTATTCCACGCGCAGACCACCACTTCATAAAGGCAAGCTGGAGCTGTCAGCCTCCCCTTAGTGGGGGTAGTTAGCAAGATTGACCTGTGTCTCCTGCCTCTGATTGGGTGTCAACCTTCTTGCTATCAGAGGCTCTGCCTGAGCCCACTTTCCTGCTTTGAAAAGCCTTTCACTTTGTGTTTTATTTTGTCTTGTCTTGTATTGTCTTGTTGAAACAGGCTCTTGCTATGTAGCCCAAGCTGGCTTATATCTCACTGTATAGTGCAGCCTGGCCTGGAATTCTCAGCAATCCTCCTGTTTCAGCCTCCTAAGTGCTATGATACAATTTTCGTGCCACACTTAGCTTTTAAACAGCCTCTCTTGATTTTTAATTTTATTTCTATAGGAACAGCTCATTTTAATTCAACTTTTTTTTTTTTTTTTTTTCGAGACAGGGTCTCCCTGTAGCCCCAGCTGTCCTGGAACTCACTCTGTAGACCAGGCTGGCCTTGAACTCACAAAGATCCGCCTGCCTCTGCCTCCCAAGTGCTAGGATTAAAGGCGTGCGCCACCACGCCCGGCTTAATTCAACTTTAAAGTGAAGTTGAATTCTGGTTTTGAGAATTTGAAAGATTTTCTGAAATTGGAAATAACTGTGAAATCAAAGCTATCTAAAAGCAGCTTTCACAGGAAGCTGAGGCAGGAGGATCACTTGAGTTTGGGAGGTCAGCCTGAGCAACATAACAAGATCCCATCTCAACAAAATAAAATAAAAACAGAAACTATTTTCACTAAAATAGAAAGCCCTTATAAGGCAGTGGAGTTGTGGCTAAGGATTCCTGTGTGGTTTCATTTGAACATGGGATACAGAGTGTGAGAACTCTGGCAGTGCCTGGTGTTCCAGATGGAGGTAATTCAGGTCTGTGTCCTGCCAGTAAACTGGTCTAGTTCAGTGTGAGTACCAAAAGTACCTGACATGGAGGGGTGGCCAGTGCAGCCTTTCAGGGACACCTGGCAGGCAGGGTCTTTAGCAGAACTCAATAAAGGAATAGAAATAAGAAAGAATGCTGATATTTCAGGTGAGGAGAGGAAGACAGAGGTGATCCAAGGACTCCTGCAAGGCGGAGTCCTTACTGGACACCCAAGTTCATGTCAAGTGTTGCCATTCTTCATTATGATGAGAATAGACCCAGAGGGCTGCTTCTGCTTGATGATGTCATCAGTGCCCTCCATGAAGGGCAAGGGGTTCCTCTGTGAAGCTATCCTTTCCTCTTCCGTTTGTAATAAAGAAATGATTTCTAGGTAATACTTGAGACCATATAAATATCCTGTTCCAAGTCTCACTCAGGGGTTTCCGCATCATGTTGGATCTTACTACATCTGTTATTAAATACTGAGAAGTTTAGTGGTGACAGTACGTGAATTACAGTTAGCACACAAGCTCTGAGGGCCTCAGGACCAGAAAACTTTTATTTATCTATTTATTTATTTATTTATTTATTTATTTATTTATTTATATATGTCTTTTTAAGACAGAGTTTCCCTATAGCCCCAGCTGGCCTGAAACTTCCTATGTAGTCCAGGCTGGCCTTGAACTCAACAGAAATCCATCTGCCTCTGCCTCCCTCTGTTTCCTGAGTGCTGGAATTAAAGTCGTGTGCCACTACTCCCAGCCAGGAAACTCTTTTAAAAAACTTAGACAGGTTCTATCAGTAATGAACTTTATCTCCTAGAACACACCAAAAAAAAAAAAAAAAAAAAAAAAAAAATGGGTTCCTGACTTCTGTGTGGGACACAGTAGTTGTGAGAATTCGTCCTCTTAGTTTCGTTGTCTGCTCTTCATTCCCATGCAGTGAGATGAAATCAGGGGCCTTTGTTCTACTCTGCCTCCCAGTCAATCACTCTGTTCTTATTACTTGTTTATTCCGTGTTAGGATATTGTGACCATAGGAATGCTATCCTTACCTTGCGGCTGGCTGTGTACAACAATAGGATTGCCTACCATGTTTGGGTATATCATTTGTGGTGTGCTTCTGGGGCCTTCAGGAGTAAACAGTATTAAGGTAAGACCAGCATGTTTAGTGTCTGTCTAACAGGATGCAAAAGAAATGTGAATGAAGACTAAACAGATGGAGGCTTGAGCCAGTAAGAATGCCTGTGTTTTGTTTTTTTGGTCTTTTTATATTTATTTATTATTTTTATTTGCAGACGGTTGTTAGCTGCTATTTTGGTTCTGGGAATTGAACCTGGGTCCTCTTCAAGAACATCCAGGGTTTTTAACTGCTGAGTCATCCCTCCAGTCCCAGGATGCCAGTGTTTTACATACCATGGCAAAGCAGAGGTCCTTGAAGCATCCCTTGATCCACAGGAATGATCCACTCCTTGATAAGGGGTGGCTTGACGACAACCCTTTCTGTAGTGTGTTAAGGAGTACATTTCTGGTAATGATGGCCTAGATATCCAGACCACCATTCAGACACTGACACAACTAGAAATGCTGGTTTCTGTGTAGTTTTAAGCAGTTCCAGCTGCTTAAGGAAATTGATTGAACTCCCAGAGAGTAAAACTTGAGGCTTCTTTTGCTGAGGTCATCCCTGGAATAGATTGCTGCTCACTGTCAAAGGGATTCGAACACACCTTTGGCATAAAAGAAGGGTTTATGAATATTTCAAGGTATATTAACTGAATACAATAAGGTGGACATAATTGGAAGAATGAGTGCTATGAGTTCATCATGAGATTGCAGAGCCTCGCATCACTGAGGCACCCTAGGGTTAGAAAGAAGCAGTGAACCCATAGAATACTATAGTCAGTGATCCTTGAACCAGGTCAGAAGAGCTCAGTGATTCCTCATGCTGAAGTCTGATAACCACACAAGACTGTTCTTTTTTTGACAGGGTCTCCCTATAGTCCCAGCTGTCCTGGAACTCACAAAGATCCGCCTGCCTCTGCCTCCTAAGTGCTAGGATTAAAGGCATGCGCCATCATGCCCGGCTTTTTTTTTTTTTTTTTGGTCGACAAGACTGTTCTTAATGGCAAATGAATGATTCTTGGCCAGGCAAAGAGCTGTGTACCTAGCTTCTTCAGGCAGTAAGCCTTGAGTCTTTTAGGGAGCAATTAACCTGATGTGGAGAAAGCTCTGTACCCCATGAAGGTCTCACAGGCTCAATGGTATACAGCTTCACTTTCTAAATAGACATTTCCATATGACCAGAAGAGTATCAAAAGATTTCAGTAAAAAGCCCCCTACCTTGCACCTGGAGATAGTGGTGCATGCCTTTAATCCCCGCACTCCGGAGGCAGAGGCAGGCAGATCTCTTTGAGTTCAAGGCCAGCCTGGTTTACATAGCAAGTTCCAGGCCAGCTGGGACTACAAGGAGAACCTGTCTCAAAAACATGAAAAAAAAAGAAAAGTTTTTTTTTTTTCATGTAGCTAGGATTAAAGGCATACGCCCAGCTCATAGGTGCAGTTTTAACAGGGGTTCTATATGTGGGGGTGATGGCATCACAGGCAGGCCTTTGTCTCCATTTGTAGTATAAGCTGAGGCTCTGAAGTTCACTGGTGAGCCCTATCACTCAGGAGGCAGAGACAGGTGGATCTCTGTGAGTTCAAGGCCAGCCCAGTCTACAGGGTGAGTTCTAGGACAGCTGGGACTATAGAGGGACCCTGTCTCAAAAAAAAGACCCCTCCAAAAAAAAAGAAAAAAAACATGAATATATTATACTGTTTATTTTTTGCCTTTTATTTATTTTATTTTTTTAATTGAATTTTTCTGTGTTTTGAACAGACCATCTCAATTGCCTTTATACCCTTTTCCCCATTGCATACTGTTTATTTTTATCTAATAGGGAAGTATTAAAAACAAATGACAAGTTAAAAGACACATGAACCATATATAAACAATCTCTCTAGGATGTGGCCAAATGTGAAAATTCACCTCATGAAAAAATATCCCTTTACTTAGACGTGCTCAGATCCCAACAAGAAGTCAGTGTGAATTGTTGAAGCATTAAACTCAGGTCTGATGCCTCTTTATTCCTTGGAGAAGGCCAAAGAAATGAGCTAATGAAGACAGAAGTGGCTGTGAACTTGAAAGACAGTGGACCTATAGCTGCTTTTTAAATTATTATTCTTATTATTTAAGCTTTAGGACAATTTTATTAGAATTTAAGGAAAAAATCCCCAGGGCAGGCAAAGCTGTAAATCTCAGCATTGGCCTCGAGGAGAATGAAGGGGAGAAGGGAAACAGCCGTCGGCCATAGCTGTGTAGGGCCTCCGTGGGGTCAGACAGACACATAAGGGACTGCAGCCACATGATGGGGAGAAAAAAGGAGCGTTAGAGAAAAAGTAAAGAAACGCAAGACGTTGGGGCAGCCAACACCTTAGGGAGCGCATGCTAGGCAAGAGATACGAAGAAAAGGAGAAGTCACACTTTCCTGAAAACCTTATGCCACAGCTACAGGTTGTTTTTTGTTGTTTGTTTTTTGTTTTTGAGACAGGGTCTCCCTGTAGCCTCAGCTGGTCAGGAACTCCCTATATAGACCAGGCTGCCCTTGATCCCCAGAGATCTGCCTGTCTCTGCCTCCTGAGTGCTGGGATTAAAGGCGTGCACCACCACACCTAGTCCATAGCTACTTCTTTTTTTTTTTTTTTTTTTTTGGTCTTTTCGAGACAGGGTCGCCCTGTAGCCCCAGCTGTCCTGGAACTCACTCTGTAGACCAGGCTGGCCTTGAACTCACAAAGATCCGCCTGCCTCTGCCTCCCAAGTGCTAGGATTAAAGGCGTGCACCACCACTCCCAGCTCCATAGCTACTTCTTAGTAGAAAATAGAATGAAAATAAATATTCCCCTGGCTAATAAAAGGGGTGCCCCTATGTGCGTGTATGATCCAGGAAGTCAAAATGATCTCAGATAGAAGGAAAACTCACGGAATTTGTTTCTTTAAAAATATATATACTCTTGGAGCTAGAGAGATGGCTCAGCAGTTAAGAGCACTGGCTGGTCTTGTAGAGGACCTGGGTTTGGTTCCCAGCACCCACATGGCAACTAACCGCGGTCTGTAACTACAGTCACAGGGAAATCCAGTGCCCTCTTCTAACATCCATGGCATTGGCCAACATGGGTGCACTTACATGCATTCAGGCAATATATGTATACACACACGTACACATACATACACACACATATATACACATATATATATATGTACATATATATATATTCACACTGGTTCTGGGGGGCCTAGAAGATAGTGTTCTATATATTAACACATATTCATTTTGTTTAAGTGTGCCTAGTAAGTCAAACATTAAATGATACATTTTCTTCTTTTTCAGTCTATTGTACAGGTGGAAACATTAGGAGAATTTGGGGTCTTCTTTACTCTGTTTCTTGTTGGCTTAGAGTTTTCCCCAGAAAAGCTGAGAAAGGTAAGGACCAAAGCCCTGTCATTGCCTCTGAGCAACTCGGGGTCATAAGGTTGCGTTTATTACTTTTAGCATTTGTTGGCAACTTAGCTATCAAGTAGGATTTTTAAAAATTAGATTATGACATTTTGGTTTGATGGCATTTTTAGAAAATATACTTGAGGAAGTTGAAACAATAAACAGCATAAATTTTCATGTAGCTGCCCAGGCATGGTGGCACATGCCTTTAATCCCAGCACCTGGGAAGCAGAGGCAGGCTCTGTGAGTTCAAACCCAGCCTGATCTACATAGTGAGTTCCAGGCCAGCTGGGGCTACAGGGAGACCCTGTTTCAAAAAGACAAAAAATAATTTTTTTTTTCATGTAGCTAATTCCAGCAAAGGTCTGAGAATATTTGAACTTTAATATATGGTTTCTCCGGGAGAGTAGCACTGAGGGTGCGGAACCAGAGGGACTGAGTATTCATTGTTTCCCTAGGAGAAAATTTCTGAGATGGATGTGAATTTGTAATTTTTGTTTTACCTCATAAATGAGGAAAATAGCTTCTTGAAGATTGAAAGTGGGGTGAGGAGAGACAGGTAAAGTGAATGCTGTTGGAAGCTGGGCATGGTGGGAAAGCCTGTGATCCTGTACCTAGAAAGCGGCAGCAGGAGGATGGTGAGTTCAAGGCTAGCCTGGACTATATAAGACACTGTCTCAAAACAAAAGCCCCACTGCTAATATTTAAACAAATAAATTGCCGGGCGTACTGGTGCATACCTTTAATCCCAGCACTCAGGCAGAGGCAGGTGGATCTCTGTGAGTTCTAGGCCAGCCTGGTCTACAGAGTAAGCTCCAGGCCAGCTGGGACTTAAGGGAGACCCTGTCTCAAAAAAAATACCCCCCCAAATAATAGTAAAATAAATAAATTAATAATAAAATAATAAAGCCAGAAGTGATGGCACACACCTTTAAATTTGGGAGGTAGAGGCAGGAGGATCTGTGTAAGTTCAAGGTGAGGCTGATCTACAGAATGAGTTCCAGGCCAGCTGGGGCTACAGGAAAACCCTGTCTTTTTTTTTTTTAATTTATTTTTATATGTGTATGAATGTACTGTCTGCATGTAGGTCTGTGCACCCATGTCCTACAATGCCGCGGAGGTCAGAAGAGGGTCTCAGATTCCCCTGGAACTGGAGTTCTCCTGGAATTGGAGTTACAAACTGTTCTTAGCCACCATGTCGGTGCTGAGAATCAAACCCAGGTCCTCTGCAAGAGCAGCCGGTGCTCTTAACCGCTAGGCTATCTCTCCAGCCCCGGGAAACCCTGTCTTAAAACAAAACAAAACAAACAAAAAACAACAACAACAAATAAAGATGGGGCTGGAGAGATGGCTCAGTGGTTAAGAGCACCAACTGCTCTTGCAGAGGACCCGGGTTTGATTCCCAACACACACGTGGTAGCTAAGAACCATCTTTAACTCCAGTTCCAGGGGAATCCAACACCTTCTTCTGATCTCCGCAGCATTGCATGACAAGGGTGCACCTACTTACAAGCAGATAGTACATTCATGCACATACAAGAATAAAATAAATAAATAAAAACTAAAAAAAAAATTTAAAAAACAAAGACAAAATAATAAAATAATAATAAAGGAAATTAAAGTCAGTTACTATGTCTGCTTGCTTGTGAAGCTGGGCCACCAACAGAGTTAGCAATTGTGGAGTAACCTCAAGAATTATTATGGGCGGCATCAGCGATGCACTGTCTGAAGAGCAGGCTCACAGTTTCTCTCAAGACCCTTGACCCAGCAGTTCTCTTATGTTTCTATCAAAGGAATCAACCAAATAAGTTTAAAAATATTTACCTGTAGGGCTGGGGAGATAGCTCTGCTTAGTAAGATGCTAGGACCAGAACCTATATAGAAAAGCCAGGCATGGGGCTGGAGAGATGGCCTAGCGGTTAAGAGCACCGACCGCTCTTACAGAGGACCCGGGTTCGATCCCCAGCACCCACATGGCGGCCGAGAGCCGTCTGAAGCTCCAATTCCAGGAGAACTCCAGCTCCAGGGGAATCCGAGACCCTCTTCTGACCTCCGCGGCATTGCACGACACGGGTGCACAGACCTGCATGCAGACAGTACATTCATACACATACAGAAATAAATAAAATTAATAAAAAAAATAAAAAAAAAAAAAAAAAAGAAAAGCCAGGCATGGGCTGTCAAATGGCTTGGGATAAAGACCCTCATGGTAGGAGAAAGCCCAAGTCCTGCATTTGTCCTAACTGCCTGGAATGTTACACAGCTACTAAAATATGAGACTATAGAAACAAAGGAACATGTTTGTTACAGCACTACCCTTAAGAAAAAAAGAAGCTGGGTATGGTATACAACTATAATCCCAGCATTCGGGAGGCAGAGGCAGGCGGATCTCTGTGAGTTCAAGGTCAGGTTGATCTACATAGCAAGCTTCAGGCCAGCTGGGACTAAAGGGAGACCCTTTCTCAAAAAGACCAAAAAATAAAATAAAAGAAGCTGGGTGTGGTGGCGCACACTTTTAATCCCAGCACTTGGGAGCCAGAGGAAGGCAGATCTCTATGAGTTCAAGGCCAGCCTGGTTTACATAGCGAATTCCAGGCTATCTGGGGCTACAGAGAGACTCTCTCTCTCTCTCTCTCTCTCTCTCTCTCTCTCTCTCTCTCACACACACACACACACACACACACACACACAGAGTGCATACTGCATGCTAATATCGATATATGGAAGCAAGCATACACGGGAGACAATAGGAATGCCTGCCGCCAATCCGATGCTGGCATCTTCTGTGTGTTTCCAAAGTTGTTTCTATAGTAGAATCTCCTTATTTGTTTGTTTGCTTGGTTTTGTTTTGTTTTGTTTTTTTGTCTTTTTGAGACCAGGTCTTCCTTTAGCCCCAGCTGGCCTGGAACTCACTGTGTAGACCAGACTGGCCTTGAACTCACAGAGATCTGCCTGCCTCTGCCTCCCAAGTGCTAGGATGAAAGGTGGGCACCACACACCTGGCTTGTTTGTGAGACAGGATCCCCCGTATATCCCTTGCAGAACTTGGTTTTTGCCATGTAGCCCAGGTTAGCCTTGAACTTGTGGCAATCCTCTTGCCTTTGCCTCCCAAGTATTAGCATTATAGCTTTGTGCCACCTTACCTCGTTTATCTGCTTTTTATTTGTTTAGGGGAAAATTAACTTTCCTTTTAAAGTCTTGTGTTTGTTTCCGAGAGTGACCGCCTTCTTCACACTTTTCCACTGCAAGCTCTGCTCATCTGCTCTGGCTCTCTGGGACATACTGAGACAAGCTTCTTGAGGTGTTCTGAATTGTGCTAGCACATCTTCAGGGACTTGTCATCTTTTCATGTGCTTCTTATAGCATAAGCTCCATATGTTAACTTCTAAACTCAAAGTTTAAAGAAAACTAACCACTTTGCTAGGTCCTAAGTAACAGGTGACTCATCTTACTTTGTACTCTCTTGAGTGTGAGGTGGAGGGCAGGCTTTGTAGTGGGTTCTCAGGGGTGTCCTGCTTCCTTAGTGTAGGTGAGAATCAGACGGCACAGATGTCATCTTGGGCAGGCTTTGTGGCCTCTGTTTCCTAGTACAGCAGGCTCATCTGCCATTATAATTTGAGATGTTCAGTGCAAACACTGATTTAGAGGAAGCAAGGTGGGGAAAGTTCTGTTGTCCTAGAACCAGCAACAAGATCTTAACAGGCTCTTAGCCTCCTTAGACATCATCTCCACAGTGGAAATTTGGGGAGATTAGTGTTTCTTTTTTGTTTGTTTGGTTTTTTTTGGTCTTTCTGGGACAGGATCTCTCTGAAACCCACTATATAGACCAGGATGTCCTTGAACTCAGAGATCTGCCTGCCTCTGCCTCCTTAGTGCTGGGATTAAAGGCGTGAGCCACCACACTCAGTAGTAAAATGATGTTTTATGACATACTGCTGACATAATTGTAAACACTATAAAGCAGTGGTAGTTCTAGTCATGATCTTGGGGGGCTTATCCTTGGTGGACTAGTCATAGGGAGGGCCTGAAGGAAGGGTTCTTGGGGTTGTGATGTGCCTGATGAGGGGATAATGTTGGGCTGGAGATCTGCATTTCCTGAGTCCTTTTTGGGCCTTCATTTAGTGGCCCAGCAGCCTCTCTCCTCCTGTCTGGGGTGGGTGGCAGCTCTGGACCTGGACGTGTCCCTTGGCTCTGCAATCTCATTGCCAAGAATGCAGCTTATTGCTGTTTCAGTTCATGAGTTTGGAATGCAGAAAATTGGTATTTACTTAGCAAACCACATTATTCAGTACTTCATTCATCTTTTCTGTTTCCTTACACAGGTATAAACTGGGAAGGCTTTAGGGCAACCTAAAGTAAGGAGAGTGAGCACATCAGACTGGTAGGGCTCCTCCATCTGGGCAGCTTGTGTGGCAGGGGAAACAGTTCATCAGGCTTTCCGGAATAGTCATGACTGCTGGAAGCTCTCTCAGGACTGTGTCTTCCCAGAGGGCCAATTAGAAACAGCTGAAGACTCTGGAATCTGGAAGAGCTTCTCAGTGCCCAGTGGGGAGAAGGGTACAGTCTTCCTGCCCTGAGTGTCCACCCTGCCGGTCGTTGAGTCTGGGGTTTGTGGACCAATCAGGCCCTTCCTCACCATCCTTCTTTGAACTTGTCTTAAACTGTTCTGTTTTGTTTGTTTTGTGGCAAGGTCTTGCTGTGTACCTTAGACTGGCCTTGAGCTCAGAGATTCTACCTCATCCTCCTGAGTGCTGGGAGTCCAGGCATGTGCTTCTGCTATGTGCCTTTGAACTGCTGTTCAAATTTTTTATCTTTTTTTTTTAATTTTTATTTATTCTTGTATGTGTATGAATGTAGTGTCTGCATGTAGGTTTGTGCACCCGTGTCGTGCAATGCTGTGGAGGTCAGAAGAGGGCATCGGATTCCCCTGGAACTGGAGTTAATGATGGTTCTTAGCCGCCATGTGGGTGCTGGGGATCGAACCTGGGTCCTCTGCAAGAGCAGTTGGCGCTCTTAACCGCTAGGCCATCTCTCCAGCCCTCAAATTTTTTATCTTAATAGTTCATTAGTTTCTGCCTCTTTCTGAATAGACTTTGAGTCATGGGGAGCCAGAGTTAGATTTTCTTGTCTTGTGTTACTGCTCTGCCAGCAGGTTCTTGCTGCACACCTGTGGTCTTCAGCCCCTCAGCAGCTGTAGGTACAGTGCAGCGAGTATCACAGGATCAGCCCTACCCTATGGCTTGCCTTTCGGGTTTCAAAAGGATGAGTCTTGGGAAAGCAGAAGCAAAAACTTAAGTCAGTCTGTGAAACTAGGGTCCAAATGCCTACTTAGGATTACTGCTGTAGGTTTGCCAGGCTGAGCTTTCTAACTCTACCTAGAAGGTATCACCTGGGGATAGATTCTAATGATGGTCTGACCTGGGGTAGCCTGTAAGTTGCACTTAAAGGCACCCTGCATTCCTTGACTGGGAACTTTTGACTGAACCTACTTGTTCCCAACTCTTTCCTTGAGTTGCTTCCCCCTGGGGCCTTCCATACTCTGTTTGCTGGAGAGGCGCTAGATACTGAGGCCAAAGAAAGTTCATTTTGATGAGCATCCCAGAAATTGTAGAGTCTGTTGGCTATCTGAGTATATAGCTAGTGAGTGACAGAAGCAGTCTTAAATGCCAGGCCCCTTGAAGGTTAGCAAGGTGTTAAAGAAGGCCTAACCCTGCTCACAAAAGCAACCGCTCCAAACCCTGAGCAGTAGGGTTGGCCTCCCAAGTGGCTGTGAGGGCTGCAACCCTGTCTCACTGGTGGTGACATGAATATTAAGAACTTAGCTGGGTGTGGTAATACATACCTTTAGTTTCAACACTTGGGAGGCAGAGGCAGGGAGATCTCTGTGAGATCAAGGCCAACTAGTCTACATAGTTATTTCCAGCCCAGCTGGGGCTATACTACAAAAAGGAAAAAAAAAAAAAAAAAAAAAAGGAGGAGGAGGAGGAACAGGAACTCAAGTTAGCTTTAGAGCATGGGGAGGAGAGAAAGGCATCTAAGCATTTTGGAAGCAGCCTCTATGGGATGACCCTCCTTCCTTCTGGGTCAGTCTGAGCTACATAGCAAAGGAGACTAAGCAGACCTTAGGCTCAATCATCCTTTTTTTTTTTTTTAATTTTTATTTATTTATTTATTTATTTATTTATTTTTGTATGTGTATGAATGTACTGTCTGCATGGAGGTTTATGCACCCTTGTGCAATGCTGCAGAGATCAGAAGAGGGTGTCGGATTCCCCTGGAACTGGAGTTAAAGACACTTCTCAGCCACCATGTGGGTGCTGGGGATCGAACCTGTGCCAAGAGCAGTTGGTGCTCTTAGCTGGGCGTGGTGGCGCACGCTTTTAATCCTAGCACTCAGGAGGCAGAGGCAGGCGGATCTTTGCGAGTTCAAGGCCAGCCTGGTCTACAGAGTGAGTTCCAGGACAACTGGGGCTACAGGGAGACCCTGTCTCAAAAAAAAAGAGCAGTTGGCACTCTTAACCGCTAGGCCATCTCTCCAGCCCCAGGCTCAGTCATCCTTTATTGGCCTCTACAATACTCAAATCATATGTATGTGGGCTTGGTGGTTAGAAACCTCAGAGGTACCTACCCCCCTCCCCAGTCAGCCCAGCTGGGGCATTGGACGCCAGGTAAGCGTTCACTTGACTGTAGTCAGAAATCTCAACCACTAGCTTAGGGGCACCTCCACCATCCCAATTTCAGAAGAATGGAATTGTTATTCCAAGAGTAGAGCAGGAGCGGGGAAGTTTCTAGGCTGCAAATCACCTGAGGGAGGTCGGACTGCAGTGGCTCTGAGCAGAGCCACTTCATATATGCCTAGACCCTGGCCCCCATCCGCCTTCAGTAAATGGCCTGGAACTATGGGCCTGATTCCTAGGGAACACTGAACGTGATTGGGAGTGAGAGCAGACAGAAACGAACAAGAAAAATGAATGAGTGTTTAAGATAGAACAGGATGAGTTTAGGTTGCTGCTGTGTAAGATATCTCTATAAACACTATTTCTTCAGCTAGCTGAAAGCTCTCTAGGATTAGAGTTTAAAACTTCCATGTGTCTCATACTTGTCCCATGAGAAGTATATATTGGGCACCTAATAAATACTTTTGCGTCTGTGGAGCCACACTCGGTGCACAGCCTGACACTCTGTCCATGTGACCTTTTACAAGTCTCTTAAACTCTTCATCTCTGTGTCTCCATCTGTTCTTCCAGGGTTTCTTCTGAGGATTTAGTTTTGTGTATATGTGTACGTACACATGGAGCAGATGGATCACATGTGTAAATGCCCCATAGTCAGTCTTTCATACTTGTGGGCTCTGCATTCATGGATTCAGCCAACTACAAATTGAACATATTAGAAAAATATGTCTGTACTGAACACATAATAAACTTTCCTGTTCGTGACTCTTCTCTAATAAATATGATAAAACTATTTGCATAGCATATGCATTGTATGAGTCTTATAAGTCATCTAGGGATGACAACATCTACAGGAGGGCATGCATAAATACTACACTTTTTTTTGTTTTGGTCTTTTTTTTTGAGAGCACAGTAATTTTTTTAACTTTTTTTTATTTTATTTATTTTTGTATGTGTATGAATGTACTGTCTGCATGCAGGTTTGTGCACCCGTGTCGTGCAATGCCGCAGAGATCAGAAGAGGGTCTCGGATTCCCCTGGAACTGGAATTCTCCTGGAATTGGAGTTTCAGACGGTTCTTAGCTGCCATGTGGATGCTGGGGATTGAATCCAGGTCCTCTGCAAGAGCAGTCGGTGCTCTTAACCACTAGGCTGTCTCTCCAGCCCAAGAGCACAGTAATTTTTATTTGCTGATAAATTAGTTTCTAGGCTAGGTTTCTTTCTCAAACATACATCATCTTATTAAAAAGCAAAGGCCGGGGCTGGAGAGATGGCCTAGTGGTTAAGAACGCCGACCGCTCTTACAGAGGACCCGGGTTCGATCCCCAGCACCCACATGGGGGCTGAGAACCGTCTGAAACTCCAATTACAGGAGAACTCCAGTTCCAGGGGAATCCGACACCCTCTTCTGACTTCCGCAGCATTGCACAACACGGGTGCACAAACCTGCATGCAGACAGTACATTCATACACATACAGAAATAAATAAAATTAAAAAAATAAAAAAAATAAAAAAATAAAAAGCAAAGGCCAACTAGTCCTCAGACTCTGAGCCATCTTCATCTTGACTAATCTGGAAATAACCAAGTTCAGAGGTCTCCTTGTCAGATGCAACCACGCGGAGCCAGTCAGAAGATTGTTTTTCTTAAGGTATTTCTTGATCAGATACTTCAAATACTGTTTAGAGAATTGTTTCTCAGAAACAACTGTGATTTTATTCTTCAAGCATTCAGTGTGAACAACTTTCCTGAGATTTCCAGTTTTCCCGTTGACTTTAACCTTCTCTCCCAGACACTGTTCAGAATTCCTAGAATCAAATGTTCCGTCTTCCACTGGATGAGAAAGGTCCAGATTAAACCTCCTGGTTGACCACTTAGGCTTCTTGTATTTCTGTGCCGCCATCTTGATGGGTGACTGGGCCGTGGGAAGAGCTGTTTTGGTCTTTTTGATAAAGGGTCTTCCTGTGGATGCAACTGGCCTGAAACTTGCTCTGTAGACCAGGCTGGCCTCAGTCTTATGGAGATCTATCTGCCTCTGCCTCCTGAGTACTGGGGATGAAGGTGTGTGCCACCATGCTCAGCTCAACTACACATTTTTGGGTTTTTTTGGGTCTTTTTGAGACAGGGTCTCTCTGTAGCCCTAGCTGGTCTGGAGCTTGCTCTGTACAGGCTGGCCTTGAATTCACAGAGATCCTCCTGCCTCTGCCTCCCAAGTGCTAGGATTAAATGCATGCAGCACCACGCCCGGCAATTACACATTTTTTTATAGAAAGATTTGAGCATTGGAGGATTTCAGTATCTGGTGGGGGGGGGGCTGTGCCAGTCTCCAGGAACACTGTGAGATGATTGTGCATAGTATATGTCTGAGTGTATTTCAGCCTGGGATAAGTGTTTATTATGTTAAAAGTAGCTGGGTATACAGGCTTTGAGTTGCTTCCTGAAAGATCAGTTCTCAATAAATGTGTGAACTCTGTGGTTCTAGTTTAGAGATGGGCCACTAACCTTGGATTGTACGTAAATACTTGTGCTCTCTTTAAGGTATGGAAGATATCCTTACAAGGACCTTGTTATATGACACTACTGATGATCGCTTTCAGCTTACTGTGGGGACACCTTCTTCGGATCAGACCCACTCAGAGTGTCTTCATTTCTACCTGTTTGTCCTTATCGAGCACACCTTTGGTGTCTAGGTTCCTTGTGGGCAGTGCCCGGAGTGATAAAGAAGGTAGGTAGCAGTGTTCTAAGTGTATGTGTGGTTAATGTGCAGTTGACATGCAGATTAACTATTGAAGGCCTGTGAGCAGAAATTGCAAGTCTTCCTTCTTGGGGCTGTCCAGCTGCTAGTAGCTACTCAGGTACATGTCCCGTCAGCGAGGAACTAGCCTACATCTAAGCTCAATGCTTCCAAGCCCTCTCTTCTCTGTGAATTAAAAGAAACACCCATTGTGTGCTTACACACCTAGCATAACTTGAGAGCCTGAAAGAAACTAGACCAAAATAAAAAGAAACTGGGAAGAGGGTGGATTCTGAAGAGGCCAGTGTCACTATTTAATTGTGGCGGTACTAGGAGCTAACACATTTGGCGTAGCTTTCCGTAGAACTAGAGTACTTTAGCAGTGAAGGATCTGTGAGCTCTTGTACTTGAATTGGTTTACTATGTGTGTGAGCTGTTGGCATCTCTGAGCCACTGTTTCGTGTGGTGAGATCAGAATAGTATGGGGCAGTCACAGGTGGCCTTTTCATTCAGCTGTGTATTTCATAGCATTGCACATTTTCTTTTTTCTTTCTTTTTTTTTTTCTCTTTTTTTCTTTTTTGCTGACCTCGAACTCCAGATCCTCCTGCCTCTGTCTCCTTCAGCAAATCCTACCGGTGGGTGCCACCACCACCACCACCAGCAGGATTGCATGTTTTCACATCTGGTTGTTGATGGGGCAGCCACTGTTCTTTGTCAAAGTAAAATACAAGGTCAAAATGTCATTCATAGTAACTTTACACTGATACCCTGAATATACCAGAAATAGAAGGAAAAATAAGAAAGCCAGGAAGTCATGGCAACCCCTCCAGTGAGACTGAAGTTGCTGGGCTGGGCACAGGGATCTGTGTGGAACATTAAGTGGAGCTAGCCATGGGCCTCTTGAACTGTAGGCTAGAGGCCAGGGCTCTGTAGCCCCACTGGGGCTGCCCAGAGTATACTCATCATGTGACCTGGAGGTGGAGGCTTTCTATCAGAAAAGAGCTCAGAAAACCATGGGACTTGGGGGACATGGATGCAACTCCTTCCTTGGGCGACCCAATCAGCAGTCACTGCCTTAATGGCTGCATCTGTGGTGATCCAGCAGAGGTCCATTATCTATCGCTGATACCTAAGAGACTTCATAGCACTGAGGACTGAGGTAGGGGACAAAGGCAGGGACAGAGACCAAGTAGGGCAAGGGATGAAATGTGAAGCAGCTCCTAACGGATGGCCAGGCACAAAGAAGTCTGCTGTGAGAAAAGACAGTTGTCAGCCTCAATGTCAGCTGGAGGCGCTCCACAGGAGCCCTTGCTAGAACATGCTCAAATGACTAGAATTACAAATGAGGGCATCACATCTGTGTAATTAAATCAGACACAAAGAGCACAGAGCAGACAAGAAATGGGAAAGAACATTCAGACACATGGCAGACAATGTGGGAGGCTCGATGTCTGTATGTAGGAGAGGCTCGAGAAAATGGCTGGTGATTTTCCAGAACTGGAAAAAAACACAAGCCCTTAGATGTAAAGTACATCTCTAAAACTGAATGGGAAAAAATGAAAGATTTGCTCTAACCAGGTCAAAATACAGAAGCGGTATTTCCAGTCTAAGGAAAACTAGAAGAGACAGCTAGTTTAGAGGAATAGCACAGGTTTTCTCTGAAACACTAGGTCATGGAAGAAGGTGGGGCAATGTTGTGCTTGCTGAAAGGAACAGGGTATTCACAGAAATGTGAGTGAGGGGCGGGGCCGCCGAAGGCCTTTTCTTGCACCCCTAAATCCCACACCATAGGATGGTGGCAGAGGAGTCAGTGCCAGGGAAGCATGTCAAGGAAACAGTGAGGAGCGCAGGATCCCCAGAGCTGGAAGTAACTGCAGACTGCTTGGAAAGGAGGCCACACCAGAACTGTAGAAAAGGTCAAAGGAAGCATCACTGTTGGAGTTGGTGGCTGCTATGCAGGATTTTAAACTCTGACAAGAAGTTTATAATTAAGCCGGGCGTGGTGGCGCACGCCTTTAATCCTAGCACTTGGGAGGCAGAGGCAGGTGGATCTTTGTGAGTTCAAGGCCAGCCTGGTCTACAGAGTGAGTTCCAGGACAGCTGGGGCTACAGGGAGACCCTGTCTCGAAAAGACCAAAAAAAAAGAAGTTTATAATTAAATGTGTTTAAAAGGTTATATACCTGTATCTGGGCTGAAGAGAAGGTCTAGCGGTTAAGAGTGCCGACCACTCTTGCAGAGGACCCGGGTTTGATCCCCAGCACCCACATGGGGGCTGAGAACCGTCTGTAACTCCAATTCCAGGAGAACTCCGGTTCCAGGGGAATCCTGCACCCTCTTCTGACCTCTGCGGCATTGCATGGCACAGGTGCACAAACCTACATGCAGACAGTACATTCATACACATAAAAAATAAATTAATTAATAATAAAAAAAAAAGGTTATGTACCTGTATCACAGCCAGAAGATGGAATCTGGGGAGAAAAGGGCTTAGTGCTTGCCTAGCATGCATGAGGCCATGGGTTTGACCCCCTAGTACAGGATAAACCAGGCATCGTAGCTTGCACTTGTAATCTCAGTAATATATAAAGTAATAAATAAAAAAATAGTAATCTCAGTATTGAGGAGGTAGAGGCAAGAGGATCAGAAGTTCAAGGTCACTTTCAGGTACATAGAGACTTCAAGGTAAGCCTAGGCTAGAGAGATCCTGGTTTTATATTGTTTTTGTTTTTGATTTTTTTTTTTTTAATTTTTTTTTTTAATTTATTTCTGTATGTGTAAGAATGTACTGTCTGCATGCAGGTGTGTGCACCCGTGTCATGCAATGCCGCGGAGGTCAGAAGAGGGCTTCGGATTCCCCTGGAACTGGAGTTCTCCTGGAATTGGAGTTTCGGACGGTTCTCGGCCGCCATGTGGGTGCTGGGGATCGAACCCGGGTCCTCTGCAAGAACGGTCGGTGCTCTTAACCGCTAGGCCATCTCTCCAGCCCCTGTTTTTGATTTTTAAAGCTTTAATGTATAATAGCAACGAAACATACAAGAAACTTAAGAGGAAATCTCTTAAAAGGTATGTAATTACCTTTGAGGGTAAAAAGAAAAAATTCCTACCAATGGAATATTACTAAAGACTTAATCAGAATTGGTGTTTGTAGACAAAATGCCTTAATGTATAAGATGATATTTCTCCACAAATTCATAAACTCACAACTATTCCAATAAAAACAATCTGGCAGGGTGTTCATGGGACTTGGCAAAAAGATATTCAGATTCACTTATGGACAAAAGGCTAAGAATGGCCCTTGTGAATTTGAGTGAGAAACCCTCTAGATATGAGGACTTCATGTGACTGTGTCAGGGTAGCAGAGCCTTGCCACGGCCATGGACCACACACAGCAGGCAGCCCAAATGCTGCAAGTAAGTAAGAGAAAGTGGTGACTCACTAGGTAAGAATAGCTGCTCCAAAGGGAAAAGTGAAGTTGGAGCCCTATCTTGAACTATAGAAAAGTCAGTTTTGTGCAGTAACATTCAAAGAGCAGAACTATTGGAAGAAACCTGGGGTAATAGCTGATGAACTTACTGAATCTCCCCAAATTACTGATAGATGTGAGCACAATAAACTTAGTATCTTTTTTTAAATTTTTTTATTTAATTTTATTTATTTCTGTATGTGTTTGAATGCACTATCTGCATGCAGGTTTGTGCACCCATGTCGTGCAATGCCTCGGAGGTCAGAAGAGGGTCTCGGATTTCCCTGGAACTGGAGTTCTCCTGGAATTGGAGTTTCAGACGGTTTTCGGCCGCCATGTGGGTGCTGGGGATCGAACCCGGGTCCTCTGTAAGAGCGGTCGGTGCTCTTAACCGCTAGGCCATCTCTCCAGCCCAACTTAGTAGCTTTTTAAAATGCATGTTAGGCCAGGCATGGTGGCGCATGCCTTTAATCCCAGCACTTGGGAGGCAGAGGCAGGGGGATGTCTATGAGTTCAAAGCCAGCCTGGTCTACTCACTATGATGAGTTCCAGGACAGCTGGTGCTACAAGGAGACCCTGTCTCAAAAAGACAAAAAAAAGAGATTTAAAATGCATGTTAAAGCTGGGTGTGGTGGTATACATCTCGGTTAATTTTTGCAATTTTCTTACAATATTGTTCATTGGTACTTAGATTCTCTCCCCTCTGCCACCTCCCCCTAGCACCTCCCTAATTTAATATTCTCTCTCTCTCTCTCTCTCCGTGCTATTTATTATATATCACACACTTCAATTAATATATACTTATATATTTAAAAAATATAAAAAAAAAAAAAATATATATATATATGACCTATAGAGCCCAATTTGTTTCCTCAAATGCCCCTCAATGTGGATCCATATTATGGGCCTATCAAGAGTCCTGTCCTCATAAGACATTTTTTCCTCCCTCCCAGCAGTCCAGGACCCTGGATGTTTAGGGTGGGTCTTCTCACCTCAGTTAAACTATCAAGATAATCACTGGCAAGCGTGCTGAGAGGCTGACCTACTCTAAATAATCTCTCACAAGTGTGCCTGTCAGCTTGTCTCCTAAGGTGATTCTAGATGTTGTCAAGTTGACAACCAGCATAAATCACCACAGGGTTCATATCAAGAGCTTTTATAAATCCAGACAAAAAGCTAACCATGGGAAATTCAACAAAGCATATCTTATGGAAGAGGATTCCTAAGCAAATATGAAGATGCTGTTTCTCATGAGGGCGCCCTGAGGAGACAGGCTACACCACCACTGCACCATTTCACTTGGCAGCTGGCATACTTTAAAATTTTTGTTTTTATTTACTATGCCATTTTAAAAAGGCATTGCCAGGGTTGGAGAGATGGCTCAGTTAAGAAAACTGGCTACTCTTGCAGAGGACCCAGGTTCAATTCCCAGCACCCACATGGTGGCTAACTATGGTCCATAATTCCAGTTCCAGGGGATCAGATGCCCTCCTCTAGCCTATGTGGGCATTGGGCAACACTATCGCACTGACATACGTGTAGGCATAACACTCATACATGTAAAATAAAAATAAAGTCATTCAAAAGAAAAAAGCTATTTCTATTTTTACCATAGTTCCTGGCAATTGAAGATATTTTTATCAAACTATCAGAATGTTGATTTCAGAAATGTATATTTGTTTCAACAATTGTAAACATTAAATAACCTGTGAAAAATCAAAACAAATTGAAAAATTAACTATTAAGTAGCATATCAAAATATATGTATGCAAAAAATCAACCCACATACATTTGAGTAGAGTAAGAGACACTATTCTCTTGTGGTTTTTTTTGAGACACACTCTCAAACTATAGCCCAGACTAGCCTCAGACTCAGTCCGCCTGCCTCAACCTTCTAAGTACTAGCATTAACAGGGAGGTACCACTGTGCCTGGCTGTGACACATTTCTTTTTTGGGGGGGTCTTTTTTGAGACAGGGTCTCCCTGTAGCCCCAGCTGTCCTGCTGTCCTGGAACTCACTCTGTAGGCCAGGCTGGCCTTGAACTCACAAAGATCCACCTGCCTTTGCCTCCCAAGTGCTAGGATTAAAGGCGTGTGCCACCACGCCCGGCCTGTGACACATTTCTAAACATGGCCTGTGGGTTGGCAGAATGTCAAGTCCCTGGGAGCCCTCGCACACTCAGTGGAACTGTAAATGGATCCCGCCTCTGGAGAAAGATTTCGTAAAAGAAAAATTCTCTAATTAAGTGCCCTGCAAAGTTCTTGTAAAACAAGAATAAGACAGCTTTACTCTTTTGTTGTTGTCGTTTTCAGACAGGGTCTCTCTGTAGCCCCAGCTGTCCTGGAACTCACTTTGTAGGCCAGGCTGGCCTTGAACTCATATAGATATGCCTGCCTCTGCCTCCCAGGTGTTGGGATTAAAGCCTGTGCCATCACAGCCGTTATCAGCTTTACTTTTAATAGCAAGAACTAACAAGCAGCCCAAGTATTGAATAATATACTGGCTAATGCAGTTGGTGGCATATTCACTGGAATGCTATGAAGCCTGTGTGAGCTAATCTCGGGGTTAAGGGAGAAATATGAGGTGCAGAATAGACACATCCGTCTTGATATGTGTATGCAAAGTTGGAAGCATGAACTTTAACTCTAGCAGCCTAAAGAGACATCTGAATGAAAAGCACAGGTATGCTATGCAGTGTTGGCTCTGCAGAGAGGGGAGGGCTTGTGACCAGCAGCGGCTGCTCATTGCATGGTGCTCACTACCTCTTTTTCTCCATCCACAGAGTTTTGCAATTGCTTATAAGAACATAAGGTAACCACTAAGGTGGAAATGCAGTCTGTAGTTCTTGCTCTTACTACTGTAGGTTTTTGGTGGTTAGGAAGAGTCCCTTCCTGTGAAATGAAATGCCTGGGGAGGGGGGAGAGAGGCTTGCTCTAGGAGTATGCAGAATGTGGAAACCTGTAACCTGGCTTGTCAGGTAGCTGGGGGTAGGGACACGGAGGTCCTATTTCTAGGACATGGGGTATGGGCTTCATCATCTAAGCATGTCGTCTTGTTTGCCACAGAATCTTTTTGATTACTGACATTTTAAAACATTTTAGGTTTTTAAATTTTATGTGTATGAGTGTATTGCCTGCATGTATGTAAGTCTGCTGGTGTCATGCAATGCCTGCAGAGCTCAGAAGAGGACATTGGATTTCCCCTGGAACTGGAGTTACTGATATGATAGTTTTTAGCCATCATTTGTGGGTGTTGGGAACCAAACCCAGGTCCTCTGCAAGATCAGCCAGTGCTCTTAACCACTGAGTCATTTCTCCAGCCCAATAATGACATTTTGCAATAATTGTATTATAGAAGTAAAGTTTTTTTTTTTTTTTTTTTTTTTTTTTTTTTTTTTTTTTTTTTTTTTTTTTTTTTTTTTTTTTTTTTTTTTTTTTTTTTTTTTTGGTCTTTTCGATACAGGGTCTCCCTGTAGCTCTGGCTATTCTGGAACTCACTCTAAACCAGGCTGGCCTTGAACTCACAAAAGATCCACCTGCCTCTGCCTCCTGAGTGCTAGGATTAAAGGCGTGCGCCACCATGCCCAGCAGAAGTAAAGTATTTTTAAGCTAGTCCTGGTGGCGCATGCCTTTAATTCTATCACTTGGGAGGCAGAGGCAGGTGGATCTTCTGTGAGTTCAAGGCCAGCCTGGTCTACAGAGTGAGTTCCAGGATAGCCAGAGCTACAGGGAGACCCAGTCTCAAAAAAAAAAAAAAAAAAAAAAAAAAAGAAGGAAAATATTTTTGTGATTTTCTTTATAAAAAGTTTTTCACGTACTTTGGACACTTGTAGTTCCAGCTACCTGGGAGACTGAGGTGGGAGGATTGCTTGAGACTAAGAGCCAGTCTAGGCAACATAGTGAAACAGTCCCCCCACCTCAGACAAAACTGAAAAATGAAAATTTCTTTGAGAGAAAATATGGAAGTATTTTAAAGATTCTAAAACCTTTTCTTAAATTTAATTTTATTATTTTTTATGTGTATGAGTGTACTGTCTGCATGTAGGTTTGTGCACCTGTGTCGTGCAATGCCACAGAGGTCAGAAGAGGGTGTTGGATTCCCCTGGAACTGGAGTTAAAGACGGTTCTTAGCCGCCATATGGATGCTGGGAATTGAACCCGCATCCTCTGCAAGAGTAGTTGGTGCTCTTAACCGCTGAGCCATCTCTCCAGCCCCAGATTCTAAAACCTTTTTAAAGTTTGTTTTGAGATAGGATTCATTATATTGCCCAGGCTGGCCCCAAATTTGTGCTCAAAGGATCCATCTGCCTCAGGCTCCTCAGTAGCCAGGACTATAGATGGGCCCTGCCTTACCAACACCAAGAAGATTTTAAAGTCAGTTATTATTTAAAGTACCAAGATTGCTGGGCTTGGTGGCGGCGCATGCCTTTAATCCTAGCACTTGGGAGGCAGAGGCAGGCGGATCTTTGTGAGTTCAAGGCCAGCCTGGTCTACAGAGTGAGTTCCAGGACAGCTGGGGCTACAGGGAGACCCTGTCTCGAAAAGACCAAAAATAATAATAATAATAATAATAATAAAATAAAATAAATAAATAAAAACAAAGTACCGGGCTGGAGAGATAGCCTAGCGGTTAAGAGCACCGACGCTCTTGCAGAGGACCCGGGTTCGATCCCCAGCACCCACATGGCGGCTAAGAACCGTCTGTAACTCCAATTCCAGGAGAACTCCAGTTCCAGGGGAATCCGAGACCCTCTTCTGACCTCCGCGGCATTGCACGACACGGGTGCACAGACCTGCATGCAGACAATACATTCATACACATACAAAAATAAAAAAATAAAAAAAAAAAAAAAAGTACCAAGATTATTTGAATTATTTTGAAGACTTTCAGGGCTTGTGTTTTGTTTTGTTTTTCCTTTTATTATTGCATGTGTGTATATGATAGGGGGGCATATGTATATATGACGTTGGGGGGCATGTGTGTGCCAATCAGAGGACAACTTTGTGGAGTGGGCTTCCTTCCGCCTTTTCATGGGTTCCAGGGATTTAATTCAGATCACCAGGCTTGTGTGGCAAGTCCCTTCCAGTTGATCCATCTTGCCAGTCCCGGGCCCATGTTTTGACTGGGGTACTTTGAGTTGCTTGAGCCTTTGTCTGAGTAGTTGTTTTTCTAGCAGGTGACATTGACTACAGCACAGTGCTGCTCGGCATGCTGGTGATGCAAGATGTGCAGTTGGGGCTGTTCATTGCTGTCATGCCAACACTCATACAGGCAGGAGCAAGCACAGCTTCTAGGTATGTGTTCTGTAAGCTATCTTGCTTGTCTAGCTTAGAGTCATTTGTTTATAAAAATACTACATGGCTCAGTGGTTAAGAGCAGTGGCTGCTAGAGGACCTGGGTTTGATTCACAGCACCTACATGGTACCTAAGAATCATCTTTAACTCTAGTTTCAGGAAAATTGATACCCCTTTCTGACCTCCACAGCATTGTATGACATGGATCAACTCACATACATGCAGGCAACACACTCATACACATATAATAAAAAATAACAATAAAAAATGCTATACAATACCTTTCCCACATTGGTGCTCAGAGCTCCTGTCACACAGGTCTCCCAGCATAGGCTGTGGTGGCATCACCAAGCTGATTCTGGCTTTGTTACCTATCAGCTCCTAGATGGGAGTATTATGCAGCCTCACTCCTCTGTAACTGCCTTTCCAGTGGGGCTGACCTGCACCCATTCTAAGACAATTCGGGGTATAAATGAGCCAATACATGCATGAGCTGAGGACAGCCTCTAGGAAGTAGTGATGTGTATTTCCCTGCATGCGTGCTATGTTGTGTGATGATGTGTATGAGAGCTAGTGTGATTTCACTGTCATTACTGGATCCCCTAATCCTTTCCATTTTCCCAACACAACAACCCCAAACCCAACCTGTACTTGTTTGGTCTATATGGGAGAAGTCACCTGAGAAAATTAACTTGTCCAAAAAATCTTGGTTATGTTACAAGTCCTGATACCCAGCAGGAACCCCAGCCAGAATTTAAGCACAGTTGGAAAGTCTAGGGAACCCTACAGAATGAAGAATAAACTATGTGTGGGGTAAGGCTACAAGCTTGATTATTGCCTTGAACAGATGTGCTAAAATTTAACCAAATAAAAACTGTGCTTCATTGGGGCTGGAGAGATGGCTCAGCGGTTAAGAGCGCCGACTGCTCTTGCAGAGGACCCAGGTTTGATTCCCAGCACCCACATGGTGGCTAAGAACCATCTTTAACTCCAGTTCCAGGGGAATCCAATGCCCTGTTCTGACCTCCGCAGCATTGCACAACATGGGTGCACCAACCTACATGCAGACAGTCCACTCATACACATAAATAATAAATTAAAAAATAAACAAACTGTGCTTCAAGCCTGGCATGGTGGCCCACACCTTTAATCTAAGCACTCAGGAGGCAGAGGCAGGCAGATCTCTGTGAGTTCAAGGCCAGCCTGTTCTACATAGTGAGCTCCAGGCCAGCTGGGACTGAAACGGAGTCCCAGTCTCAAAAATACTTAAAAAAAAAAACAAAAAAAAACAAAAAACCAAAAAAAAAAAAAAAAAAAAAAAAACACTGTGCTTCATCTCCAGAGTAGACATATACTGTACTTCTGACTACAATAATAGAGCTGGTGAAAATTCATAGACTTTGTCGGAATCACACCCTTCCGAACTGCTAAGACCTGTCAGCTTTGGTTCTGCCTTTCTAATCTGTTCCTTCCCTTTTCTCTTGAGTGCTGCCTTGGCTATAACTCTAGTTCCAGGGCATCTGATGCCCTCATCTGACCTCCATGGGCATTGTACAACACAGGTGCACTTACATACATGCAGGTAATACACTCATACACATAAAATAAAAATAATTAATAAAATATATATTTTTTAAAAATACAGCGTGGCTCAACCTGTTTCACTCGGGAGCAGGGAACAAATTTCCATCTCTCCAAGACTGAGACATTGGTTCTCCTTCAGTTTTCAAACTCTTTCTGAATGGATTTCTACTAGCCTGTGCTCATGTGCCCATTGGTGTCTTTATGCCATCTTTGTTTACTTCAAGCCTTGTTCTTTTCTAAGTTCCCTATGTTAAGGTGCAGTGGTCTGAGATTTTTTTTTTTTTTTCATTTGTTTTGGTCTTTTCGAGACAGGGTCTACCTGTAGCCCCAGCTGTCCTGGAACTCACTCTGTAGACCAGGCTGGCCTTGAACTCACAAGATCTGCCTGCCTCTGCTCCCAAGTGCTGAGGATTAAAGTGGTGACCACCACACGCCCGGCTGAGATTTGTTTCTATCACTGTTTTACACCAGACTGCTGTGGTGTTGGTATTCAATTTCTTCCACTGAGAAAGAACTTTTACACCAGAATTTCAGGCTGAGTGGTGGAGAGTTGAGTGTAAACATACATACGATTGTTCCTAGCACTTGGGAGGCCGAGGCAGGCGGATCTTTGTAAGTTCAAGGCCAGTCTGGTCTACAGAGTGAGTTCCAGGACAGCTGGGGCTACAGGGAGACCCTGTCTCGAAAAGACCAAAAAAAAAAAAAAAAACATACATACGATTGTAAATACTATGAATGTACAGTAGCACCTTTCTGGTGATAGCCTATAGGCTCAGACCTTGATACTCTCCGAGATCCAAATAGTATGTTGTAAAGTGTAAAGAATCTCTTTTTTCAGCCAGGCACAGTGGTGCACACCTATAAGCCCAGTACTCCAGAGGCTAAGACTAGAAGATTGAGAGTTCAAGGCAAACCTGGTATATTAGTCACTTTTCTGTTGCTCTGATAAAACCACCATGACCAAGGGAACTTATTAAAGGAAGAGTTTATATGAGCTTACAAGTGATGGTTCCATTATGGCAGGCCACTTCTAAGATCTCCCAAAACAGCACCACCAACTGAGGACAAAATGTCTGAATACCAGAAGCCTATGGGAGACATTCTTCTTCAAACCACCACATTCCACTTCCTGGCCCCCATAGGCTCATGAACATATACAATGCAAAATATTTGGTCCAACCTTAAAGGTCCCCATAGGTTTTACCAGTCTCAATTCTTTTTTGTTTGTTTTTCAATATATGTATTTTATTGGATTTTTGTGCATTTGATACATCTTAATCATATTTAAACCACCTTCCCCATAGCCTCCTGACTGGATTTCATGCATTCTGTCATATGTTAAGGCCTATCAAGTCAAGTTTGTGTCCCCAGATGTCCCTTGGTTTGAGCCCATCCACTGAAGCCTGGTCACCTATCTAATGTCACTTTCTTAAAGAAGATTAGCTCTATCTATATATCTATCTATCTATCATCTATCTTCTACCTATTTATCATCTATCTTCTATCTATCTATCTATCTATCTATCTATCTATCTATCAATCATCTATCTATCCATTCCTCCATAGCCTATTGATTCCATTTCTCTGGAAAACTTTGATTAGAACAGATTCCTGAAATCTATCCTTGGGCACATGAAGTCTGTGGACATTAGAATAAAAGTCTCAATTCTAGAGGTATATTAGTGTGCTGGATAGCTTTAGTGTCAACTTGACACACCTGGGTTGAGGGAGCCTCAATTGGGGAATTGGCTCCATTGGGCTGGCCTTGTTAGGCTCAATCCGCCACACTCACGCAAGAAAGGTGCCTACAAATAGTTGTAGATATAAGTTTAATCGAGGGTTAGTTACAAGCAAGCAGAAAAGAAGCCACAACAACCAAAAACTCAGACAGAATAGATAGAGCAGACGACACGTCGGGCCGAGCACACTCCCATGGAACTGGAGGGCAGCGGCGGTGGCAAGACCCAATTTCCCTTAGCTTTTATTCCCAGTTAGAGGTTTCCATCATAGTCATGGTGTCTCCTCCTCTGATTGATAGGATCTTGGTGGTTGCAGACCAGGCAGTTTTTCACTGGATCAGTCCACCTGTTCTGTACCCCTTGTTCTATTATTTTATCTGATCTGGACCTTCCGTTCCCATAAAGCATTTATCTGTATGCTTTTTGGCAGAAGTTAAATCGCTCTACTAATGATTGATTTATCTATGCCATGCCTTTGTTTGTCCCTTCTTTTAAAACTCTGAGGTAACTCTAGGCCAAGATGGAGCTGACCAAGCTAAAATGGAGTCAGCTTGGTCCTCACAGCCTGTGGCCATGTCTGTGGAGTATTGTCTTGATTGTTGGGCAGTGTGGGAGGGCCCAGCCCACTATGGGTGGTGCCACCTCTGGGCAGGTTGTTGTGTATTGTATAAAAGGGCAGGCTGGGCAACCAGTCTCAGTTCTATTCAAAAGTCTCCTCTGAGACCCAGGCCAATCTCTTAACTGTAAACTCCTGTAAAATCAAAAGACAAATTACATACTCCCCACATACAGAGGAACCGATTACACATTCCCATTCCAAAAGGGAGGAATAGAGGCATAGTGAGGAAATACTGGACCAAAACAAGACCAAAAACCAGCAGGGCAAAAACATCAAGTCCAGTAGCTCCACGTGAGACTTCTGTGACTTTACTTCCAAAGGGCTTAGATGGCTCAGCTCTTTGAGCTTTACTTGCAACATACATCTCCCTCTTAGGCTGGTACCACTCCCTGTATGTAGCTCTCCTTGGCAAATATCTCACAGCTCTGGCATCTGAGTATCTTCTTGGGGTCTCCACTGCCAACCAGACTCCACATTCACAGCTTCACACAATGGCCTATCAAGGCCTACTTTATGCAGAGACAACCCCGCTGCACTACGCCTGGCCTCGGCCGCTCTGAAACCTCAGGAAGAACTGATGACCCCTTCACTCTTGCATCCTTAACGCCTCTAAAGCCAGTACCATGTGAATGAACCTGCCGAGTTTGGCTGCAAGTTTGGGATGGACCCTGGCTTCCTTCTATCACATTTACAGTTTTCTCTGCCCTGGACTTGGAGTAGAAAACCCCATCAGTATTTTCCTTTCAGAAGTTGGAGGCTTAGCTGGGTGTGGTCTTGCCCTGAAGGTACTGTTTCTGTTGTTTACTTGTAAATCTCTAGGCCTTTCCTTAATCACTTTAATCTCACTCTTTCCAGTGTTTACTTGTAAATATCTAGGCCTCTTTTTAATCACTTTAATTTTTTTTTCTTTTTAATCACTTTAATCTCCGTATCAAAGGGATCCTTTCCTTCACATGCCTTTGCTCAACATTAATCTTCCTAGTGCACTTTTCTGATCCAAACTACATTCTTGATTTCTTTCTGCCTCATCTGCTCTTCTTCACTGTAGATCTGTATAATATTCACCATTAATAGCCACACCACCATTTCTACATTAGGCTGTCTTGAAATATCCTCTGCCAAAGAAATTAGTCCATTGCTTGTCAACTTAGCCTCAGGCAAGCATTTGGGCTGTGGGCAAACTGCTTCCAGACTCTTTGCCGAAATATCCCAGTTGTTGCTTAAGTCCTTATTTTCCTCTGGAAATATATCCAGGCTTCCTACTGGATGGCCCCATTCCTACTAGAATGGCCCGTTAGGCTTTCCTTACAGGAGTCAATAGCATTTCTAGCCCAAAGTTGTAAAGTCTTCCACGTTTCTCCAAACACCCACATGGTCAGGTTCTTCACAGCCAACAGCCCACTCTCTGGTACCAAATACTGTTCTGGTTCACTTTTCTGTTGCTGTGATAAAACCACCATGATCAAGGGAACTTATAAAAAGGAAGAGTTTATAGGCCGGGCGTGGTCGTGCACACCTTTAATCCTAGCACTTGGGAGGCAGAGACGGGTGGATCTCTGAGTTCAAGGCCAGCCTGGTCTACAGAGTGAACTCCAGGACAGCTGGGACTAAAGGNAAAAAAAAAAAAAAAAAAAAAAAAAAAAAAAAAAAGGAAGAGTTTATTTTAGCTTACGATTAATGATTCCAGAGAATTAAGAGTTCATGGCGGCAGGAGCTGGAGCAGAAAGCTGAGGTTCACATCTTCCAATGAGCACATGAAGCTGAGAGAGAGAGAGAGAGAGAGAGAGAGAGAAACTAGAGACTAGCAAGGCTTGTTGAATTCACTAAGCCTGCCCCCCTCAGTGATGTACTTCCTCCAGCATGGCCACACCTTCTAAGATCTCCCAAAACAGCATCACCAACTGGGGACAAAATGTCTGAGTACTAGAAGCCTATGGGGGACATTCTCATTCAAACCACAACACATTCAAACCACCACGCAAGACATAATAAAACAATCATTTTTTCCACTGCCAATCAGACTTCACATTCACAGCTTCACACAATGGCCTATCAAGGCCTTCTTTATGCAGAGACAACCTCGCTGCACTACGCCTGGCCTTGGTGGCTCTCTGAAACCTCTGGAAGTACTGATGACCCCTTCACTCTTGCATCCTTAATGCCTTAACTAGATAGAAATTCCAGATTTGGGCTTGGCATCAGGAGTATGTTGCTAAAAATCAAAGGAATTCTGCAATCTTGCTTTTGATGGTAAAGCTTAGTGTGAGGTAAAGGGAAACTGTTGCCTCACCACAAACAAGTGAGCCTTCTTCCTGATGAGGAACGTATTCAGTATCCACAAAGATGGAAAGTTTCAGTTGAAATTTTTATGAGTGTGGTGTATGTGCATTGCTCATGTCCTAGGAAAACATCAAATATCCTACTCTAGTTAGTACTCTATGTACTCTGTGTACTCTGTGTAATTCCCTTGAGACAAGGTCTTTCACTGAGCCAGGAGCTGCACTGGCATCTAGAAAGCCCCAGCAACCCTCCCGTCTCTGCCCTCTACAGTGCTAGGGTTATAGGCCTGCATGTAACCACATCCAATGCTTTTTTTTGGAAAGTTTGTTTGTTTGTTTTTATATTTTATTTATTTATTTATTTGTTTTTCTTTTCTTTTTTTTTTTGAGACGGGGTCTCCCTGTAGCTCTGAACTCACTCTGTAGACCAGGCTGGCCGTGAACTCACAGAGATCTGCCTTCCTCTACCTCCCAAGTGCTAACATTAAAGGCGTGTGCCACCATGCCTAGCTGTTTTTATTTTTTTAATGAGTGCTGTGGATTGAGTTCAGGTTCTCCTACTTGTGCAGCAGATGTCAAATGTTCTTACCCACTGAGCCATCTTCCCAGCCCCATTTGAGACTGTGTTCTAGAAAATGTATTTGGGTCAAGGGTGGTGTGGCACATGCCTTTAATCCCAGCATTTGGGAGGCAGAGGCAGGAAGGTCCCTGTGAGTTCAAGGCCAGCCTGGTCTACATAGTGAGTTCCAGGCCAACTGGCCACAGGGAGACCATTTCTCAAAAAGACCCCCCTCAAAAAAAGAAAATGTATTTGCTTCAAGGCATGCATAAATTTCCCCAAAACATCCACATTTGATTCACATAATTTAATTTCTGAAATGAACATGATATGTCTGTTTTCCTTTAGCATTTAAAAGTAAGTATGATCTGAGTAATTTATTTTGTAACATGTTTAAAGAAAAATGTTGAAAGATCATTTATAGGCTTTAAAAAATATTTTTGAGTTAAAATGTCTTTCTTTTCTTTCCTAGCATTGTCATGGAAGTACTTCGAATACTGCTTCTGGTTGGACAGATTCTTTTTTCACTAGCTGCTGTTTTTCTTTTGTGTCTTATTATCAAGACTTATCTCATAGGACCATATTACCGAAAGCTGCATATGGAAAGCAAAGGGAACAAAGAAATCCTTACCCTAGGAGTGTCTGCTTTCATCTTTTTAATGTTGACGGTAATTCTCCAGTGTCTACATTACTTATGTGGCTCTATTTCTACTCTCTCTGACTGAAGCTTATGATCAGTTCTCTACCTTTTCACTCTAGTAATGGTTAAAATATTTTAAATGAACATTTCTTATTTTATACGGTTTATCATACCACAGCTAAACCCACTTACTATACTGATATTCCTAGCACTTTGCAAAAATATGGTTTTTGAGTGTTGTAATTTAAGAACAAATATATAGTCATGAACATATTATTATCTCAAGCTTTCACACAGCTTTGCATTCAAAGTAGTGAATCAAGTTTAAAGCTGTTTTTCATCTGTTGGGTAATGACAAGCTAGTTAACAGTATGACTTTGTTGCCATAGTGGGAAAGACTTTTTTTTTTCTTTTTTGGTGTTTTTGAGACAGGGTCTTCTTTAGCCCCAGGCTATCCTGGAACTCACTATGGAGACCAGGCTGGCCTTGAATTCACAGAGATCTGCCTGCCTCTGTCTCTGTCTCTGCCTCTGCCTCTGCCTCTGCCTCCTGAGTGCTGGGATTAAAGGTGTGCGCCACCACACCTGGCCCAGGAAAGACTTGTTAAAAGGTTTATGTTGGGTCAGGTGTGGTGGTGCACACCTTTAATCCCAGCACTTGGTAAGCAGAGGCAGGTGGATCTCTGTAAGATTAAGGCCAGTCTGGTCTCCATACTGAGATCCAGGCCAGCTGTGGTTATAGGGAGACCCTATCTCAAAAAGACAAAAAAAAAAAACAAAAAACAAATTAAAAGGTTCATGTTGGAAAGTAGGCCTCTCGTGAGATAGTGGGGGAAAGGCCCCAAGGCACCAGTTAATAGTCTAAATAATAACAGCAGTATAACCATATACTTTGTGCAATTCAGAAACTATGCAACTCAACATTTATTCTAGAAAAGGGAAAGCATATGTTCACTCAAACTCATATATGAATTTTTATAACACTTCAATTGTATTAGCTCAAATCAGTCCAGCTGTTTTCAAGGTAAATGGTAAAGAAACTATGGCGCTAAGGATATGGCTCAGTTGCTAAAGTGTTTGCCTTGCAAGCGTTAGGACCTGAACTTGGGTCCCCAGCACTCACATAAAAAGCTGGGTACAGTGGCAAATGCCCATAACCCCTGCTCTAGGGTGCTGGGGAGGCAGAGACAGGAAGATCTCTGGGGCTTGCTTGCCATTCTGTCTAGTTGAATTTGTGAGCTGTGAGTTCAGTGAGAGAGACTATTTCAAAAACAAAACAAAGCAAAACCCACCACCACCAAAAACAGATGGTGGAGACCAATTGAGGAAGGCAGCTGATGTTAACCTCTGGCCTCCATATGTGCACACGTACATTCATGAACATGTATACACACACAGAGTATAAAGAAACCATGGTATACCCATAGCAGGTAATTCTGCCCTATAATGGAACTGCTGGTCCACACAAAAATCTGCACATTTCCAGAGCATCATGCAGCAAAAGGCTGGGCCCTAAAAGCTGCATATTGTCTATGTCTAGGTAACCCATTTGTATAATACTTGTGAAATGGAAGGTTGAGAAATTGAGGAAGTGAGTGCCCAGAGTTAGGGAAGTCTGGCAGGTGGTCTGGCTGAGCCACAGAGTTAAGCAGCAGGATGCCGAACCGGGAAACACAAGTGGTGTTCTTAGAACTGTGTCTGAGATTAAAGGTTTCAATTTTTAATTTTTTTTTTAATTTTTATTTATTTCGGTATGTGTATGAATGTACTGTCTGCATGCAAGTTTGTGCACCCGTGTCGTGCAATGCCGCGGAGGTCAGAAGACGGTCTCGGATTCCCCTGGAACTGGAGTTCTCCTGGAATTGGAGTTTCAGACGGTTCTCGGCCGCCATGTGGGTGCTGGGGATCGAACCCGGGTCCTCTGTAACAGCGGTCGGCGCTCTTAACTGCTAGGCCATCTCTCCAGCCCCAGGATTTTTTTTTTTAATTTTATTTATTTCTGTATATGTATGAATGTACTGTCTGCATGCAAGTTTGTGNTTTTTTTTGGTGTTTTCGAGACAGGGTCTTCCTATAGCCCCAGCTGTCCTGGAACTCACTCTGTAGACCAGGCTGGCCTTGAACTCACAAAGATCCGCCTGCCTCTGCCTCCCAAGTGCTAGGATTAAAGGCGTGCGCCACCATGCCCGGCAATAAATTATTTCTTTATTATGGCATTATTTTGTGACCTTGGGCAAGTACAAGATTTGTTTCTGCTCATGTAACTACTTCAAGAATGTTGCTTATTTAAATATTTGCCCTCTCTTGTCCAGTCTATTTCTTGAAGGCAATTCTAACAAAGCTCTCCTACCTGGGTAGGGTTCAAGGTGCCCCTCCCCAGAGGTGTACGAGCTACAGTGACTCGTCATTGGTGCTTGGTTTTTCCCTCCCTCAGTTCACTTGACAGTATTTGTTGGGCACCTGCTGTCCCGTGCCAGGTATGGCAGAGATGCTGGCCTTTGCACTTCAGATGTTCTTGCAGCTCATGTCTTTGTTTCCAGTTAGGGGTGGTTTCTGTCAGCCGCTGTTCATTTTCTCCCAGGGTTTTGCAACTGGATTTCATTTCTGAGGAGGTGGATTTGCTGGGCCACAGAGCACACTTTATTTTATTTTATTTTATTTTATTTTATTTTATTTTTTGAACACACTTTAAATATCGCTGGCTTGCCTGAAGAAATCACCCTGATCTGTGACATCAACGTTGGTGGGAGCACAGTTGTTCCACCCTCTCCCTACTCTTGGTGGTGTTGGCATCTCACTAGGGTTATAATTCCCATTTTCTTCAGGCCGACAGAGAGTTGAGTGTCTTTTTTTTTTTAAGTATAAAACCCACTAAGGGTCTGCTATGATGTGTGCCTGTTGAAAACATCACACTGTTTCTCTATGGGATTGATGGTACTTTTCTTGCTCATTTGTAGAATTTCTGTGTGTGTGTGTGTGTGTGTGTGTGTGTATGCAATTTTTATACCTTTTTTTAACTGAGGAAATTCATTTCACCTATGAGTCACTATTTCCACTGTTCTGAAGTAGGTGATTTGGTAGTTTTCAGCATGCTCACAGTGCTGGGCCACCATCACCACTGTTCAGTTAGAGAACATGCCATCGGCCTCCTCTCTCCACCCCCCCATAAGTACTGGTCTACTTTATGCCCCTGTGGCTTTGCTGCTTCTAGTTTCATGTATATGAGATCAGGCACCATGTAGTGATTAATGTTTGACTTCTTCTAGCCTGATTAGCTTCAGGATCACATATAAGTGTGCCAGCAGCACGTCAGTCCACAGATCTACATAGTGTTCCATGTCACATGTCTTCTTGCTAATGTCTTCCTGGGTATGAATTAATTGCCTTTTACTCTCTTAATGGCAATTTTTTTTTGTTTGTTTGTTTGTTTGTTTGAGACAGGGTCTCCTTATAGCTCCAGCTGTCCTGGACCTCACCATGTAGACAGGCTGGCCTTGAACTCACAGAGATCCACCTGCCTCCACCTCCCGAGTGCTGGGATTAAAGGCATGCACCACCACACCTGGCTAGTGGCAGTTTTCTAATTTCAATGTAATCCAGTTATCAAATGCTTTCTTTATGGTTAGCACTCATCCTGTTCTGTGTAGGTCTCTGCCTCTTTGGGGTCATGAGATGCTCTATGGTATCCTCAGCAAGTTTCATTGCTCTACTTTTCTTGTTTAGATCTACAGTGCACCTAGGGGTGAGCACAGATTTTGGTGTGAGGTGATATACAAGGGTTCACTTCCTATTTGCATTTCTGGATGCCACATATGTAAAGAGTCCTTGCCCATTGCTCTGTAGTGTGACCTTATCAGAATCCAAGTAGCTGTGTTGTGTGCTTGCATGTACATATGAGTTTATTCTTGTGCCCGTGTGTGATATGCGTGCACATCTATACTCTTGTAAATGTATGTGGATAGTGTATGTATGTGCATGTTTATGTGTGCATGTCTGCTAGTGTGTGTGCATGTGATGAGTTGCTATGTGTGCATACTTGATTGCTCATGTGTATGTTTGGGTGTTTATGCATTGGTATATCAGTGGTTCTCTGCTCTGCTTCTTGATCTCTTCATCTGCTCTCATAGTCTCATAGCTTAACGTCCAGTAGCATTCTGAACCCAATTTAGTTCTTGTCAAAATTGTCCTGGCTATATTTGTGATTTCTTCTCTTAAGCTTTCAGATTCACCTTGTTACTTTTCTTGGGCACACAAGTCTCATCAGCATTCCCCAGAATCTGGATCACTTGAGGGAGCGTTGATGCCTTCCTGCCGCAGGCCATCCTTACTGTTTCCTGCCCTTCCCAGAGTCTTGGTGGGATTTTGTGTTGGATATGGGGGTCTTGCCTTTTGTAGCATCTGTGTCTTGATGTTTGATGCTGCTTTTTTGATGCCATTAAAAGTGGTACTTCTTTAAAATTTTATTGTGTATTTGTCTGTTGCTGCTGTTTACCATAGTTTTAAAACATCTTTGCATTAGTTTTGTCAGTGGTACTCCAGAAGCCAGTGTTGAGCTCTGTCCTTAACAGAGCAAGAGTTAAAGGACTGCTCCATCATGACCAACCATTCCGTCTGACCTGGCAAACTGTTGACATTACTCGTCCTCTGGATTCGTGGAAGATTTGCTGTGGTATCCTGTCAGTGTAGTTGCCTGCCAGTGGTATCTGGCTTCTCTAGGAGGTTTGAGATTGGTAAGAGGAATGGTTTCAGTGACAAGAGTCTGGCTCTTCCCTGATGTAGAGAAAATGAATTACAAATCTTCAAAATAAACTTTGGAAACTATCCTTATTAAAAAATACTGCAGTGATCTACATGTGTGACTGTTTGAAATATTAATTTTTTTCTCTCCGAGTATGATTAATTCAGCCACTGTTAGCTTCTGTGTGTGGTCTCTTGGGCCACATAGACCTCGGCTGGGGCCTCACACAGGAGCCTGTGTCTCGGTGGTGGTGCCTTGGTACTAGCCATTTTCACTGTCCGCCATGGTGCTTTTGCTGAGCTGAGGGGTATCTGGCTGTGAACATCCTCTGATGGTAGGTGTGAGACTCCTGTGTGAAGCTGGTCCCCCTCATCCTCAGGTCACAGAGCTGTTGGACGTCTCTATGGAGCTGGGCTGCTTCCTGGCCGGAGCATTGGTCTCTTCTCAAGGGCACGTTGTCACCGAGGAGATCACTGCTTATGTCGAGCCTATCCGTGACTTCCTGGCCATCATCTTCTTCGCATCCATAGGTACCCCTCTCTGTGCTCAAATTCCATCTGTTAAGTGTGTACAGATTAGTCCGTCATATTTGTGTATAAGTATGCTTTTCTAGCACCTGAGGAGAAAACTTACTTAAAAAGAGGGGAAATATGCCCAAAAAGACAAGAACTAGCTGATTGTCATGTTTCGATGCAAAGGTGAGCATGCATGTAAAGATGACCTTCAGGCACACAAAGCTTCATCCTTTGGTCCCAGTGGTGGATCCTGGGAATGCCCTGCAGACTGTGGGAGCTCAGTGGGTTCCAATCTTGGAAGCTGGAGCAGATGGAGGAAAGATGTCCTAATGTTCCCTGGCCTCTCTGCACTCTGCACTTTATTTGGATGTTCATGTGCTTTGCAGATTCCATGTTATTCCTGGAAGATGTGGAAACTTGGAAACACAGAAGACTGTGCGTGTGAGCCTCGACAGAGAGCACTGTGCGTGTGAGCCTCGACAGGGAGGACTGTGCGTGTGAGCCTCGACGGAGCACTGTACGTGTGAGCCTCGACGGGGAGGACTGTACGTGTGAGCCTCGACGGGGAGGGCTGTGCGTGTGAGCCTCGACGGGGAGGGCTGTGCGTGTGAGCCTCGACGGGGAGGGCTGTGCGTGTGAGCCTCGACGGGGAGGGCTGTGCGTGTGAGCCTCGACGGGGAGGGCTGTGCGTGTGAGCCTCGACGGGGAGGGCTGTGCGCGTGAGCCTCGACGGGGAGCGCTGTGCGTGTGAGCCTCGACGGGGAGGACTGTGCGCGTGAGCCTCGACGGGGAGGACTGTGCACGTGAGCCTCGACAGGGAGGACTGTGCATGTGAGCCTCGACAGGGAGGCCAACAGTAGGGAGGCCCCACACCTTATTAGGGATGAAATAGAACCATTTCACCAACTGGTTTGGTGCTCTGGGTAGAGCTTGGTGCACGAGGCAACAGTCAGGTGCAGGATGACCCATATGGAACATGACATATGGCTTATCCCGCATATCCATGACCTTCTTCTCTTCTGCACTCTAGATGCACCCTGTGACATCCACTGAGCAAGCTCATAGCCTGCTAGTTCTAATTCCCTGCCCTTCTGTTCCTGCTTGATGACCCCCTTTCATTTAATCAGGCTCTAATTAAATTGATGAGGTTCTATGTGACCAAGGGCCACAATGTGGGCCCCTCTCTCCCTCACCTGTCATCTGGGGTCGTTGAATATCCGTATTTCAGAATGGTTCTTGTTTGGTTTAAAGATTTATTTTAATGTGTATGAGTGTTTTGCCTCCATATATGTAAGTGCACCACATGCATGTAGTGCCTGCAGAGATCAGAAGAGGGCATCGGATCCCGGAACTAGATGTTACAAATAGATGTTTGTTAGCCACCATGTGAGTATTGGGAACCAAACTCAGGTCCTCTGCAAGAGTAGCCAGTGCTCTTAGGCTCCGAGCATCTCTGCAGTCCCACGATTTACTTTCTTTTTTTTTTTTTTTAATTTTATTTATTTATTTTTACATGTATGAATTACTGTCTGTGTATAGGTTTGTGCACCCGTGTCGTGCAATGTCATGGAGGTCAGAAGAGGGTGTTGGATTCCTCTGGAACTGGAGTTAAAGATGGTTCTCACCCGCCATGTGGGTGCTGGGGATCGAACCCGGGTCCTCTGCAAGAGCAGTTGGCGCTCTTAACCGCTAGGCCATCTCCCCAGCCCCCCCCCCATGATTTACTTTCAATCTTGTGTATGTTTATGTGTCTGTCTGTGGGTATGTGCAAATGAGTGCAGGCACTATGGAAGCTAGAGACATCAGATCCCCCTGAAGCTGAGTTAAAGGGTTGTAAGCCACCAGAGTGGGTGCTGGGAACCAAACCCAGATCCTCTGGAAGAATAATACATGCTCTAACCACTGACCCATCTCTCCCACCCCACAGTGGCTCATGTTAAATGCAGAGTTATGTGCCATGTTAAATGCCAGTGTGTTATTTGAACAGAATACTTGCTTTATCACCTTCAAATTAGAGCTCTCATGCAGAGATCCCTGGCCTCAGCCAGTGTAAGAACTCCATATGCATGTGCTTTGTTTCTTTTTACTTAGTACATCAAGGGAAATTTTATCTCTCTTGACCAGGACATCTTTTTGCTCAGGGATCTAATCACATAAACGCCATCCACTCAACTCAGAAGACATCTCAGCCCTGAGTGAGTCAGATGCATACTTGCAACCACTTTTTAGCAAGTCCAGGGACAAACTAGGAGTCAGCAGCAGCTACAGGATCCGTGGGCTGGAAGTGCACTGGAAGGGCATGAGGAACAAAGAGTAGTTTTGGGCCTATAGTGAAGTTTTTGGTTCCTGTGTCAAAGGAAAGTACAGGCTGATGGGAAGAGTGTGGGGTTGCCATGGCGAGGTCACTGACAGAGTTCATGACCTGAGGTCAAATGGGTAGCAACCACATTGCAAATGTAACACCAGATTTTTAGCCGATTTTCTTCCTAGTGATGAGGGTTGGCTCGTGTCCCAATCCAGTCTGTTTTGTTTTGTTTTTTAATATTTATTACTTTATGTATACAAGTGTAATGCTCATCTGCATGTAAGTGTACCCATGCGGGTAATACCCTTGGAGGTCAGAAGAGGGTATCAGATGCCTTGGAACTGGAGTTACAGACAATTGTTAGCTGCTATGTGGGTGCTGGAATTCAAACTCAGGTCCTCTACAAGAGCAGCTGGTACTCTTATCTGCTGAGCCATTTCTCCAGTCTTTCCATCTCCTGTCAGACAGGATGGAACTTGCTATGTAGATCAGCCTGGCCTTGAACTCACAGAGATCCACCACCTCTGCCTTCCAATTGCTGGGATTAAAGGCATATACCCCAATAGCCAGCTCTGACATCTGTTTTATAAATAAAGTTTTATTAGGATACAGTCACACTCATTCCTTAACTTTTTTTTTTTTTTTTTTTTTTTTTGGTCTTCTTTGAGACAGGGTCCTCCCTATAGCCCAGCTGGCCTGTGAAACTCACTTGTAGACCAAACTAGCTCTTGAACCCACAGGAGATCTGCCCTCTTCTGCCTCTCAAGTGCCTAAGATCAAAGGTGTAGGCACCAAACCATGCCTGGCTTTAAAAAAAAATGGTTTTTAGCGCCATGTGGGTGCTGGGAGAATGGAACCTGGGTCCTCTGCAGAGAAGCAGTTGGCACTCCACAACCACTGAACCATCTCTCCAGCCCCTCATTCGTTAACTTTTTTCAGTTGCTCCTTTGTTTTTATTTACAACATTATTTAAAAAACACCCATGGGCTGGAGAGATGGCCTAGCGGGTTAAGAGCACCGACTGCTCTTTGCAGAGGACCCGGGTTCAATCCCCAGCACCCCATCTGGCGGCTGAAAACCGCTCTGTAACTCCAATTCCAGGAGAACTCCAGTTCCAGGGGAATCCGACGCCCTCTTCTGACCTCCGCAGCATTGCACGACATGGGTGCACAAACCTACATGCAGACAATACATTCATACAAATAAATAAGTAAATAAATAAAATAAAAATTAAAAAAAAAAAAAAACACACACCCCATGCCCAGTGTGGTGGTGCATGCCTTTAATCCTAGCACTCAGGAGGCAGAGGCAGGCGGATCTCTGTGAGTTCAAAGCTGGCCTGGTCTACATAGCAAGCTCCAGGCCAGCTGGGACTAAAGGGAGACGCTGTCTCAAAGAAGACCAAAAAAAAAAAAACCACCCCATTAATCCCAGCACTTCGGAGGCAAAGGCAGGAGTATTTCTGTGAGTTCAAGGCTAGTGTAGTCTACATAGAGAGTTCCAGGCCACCTGGGGCTACAGGGAAACCCTGTCTCAAAAACAAAAACAAAACAAAACAAACAAAACATAGCCCAGGCCAGGCCCTTCAAAGTGTAGATATCTCTCACTCCAAAGTTTGTTTATCGGAAAATGTTCATGGACCCTTACTTACCCTCCCCTGCGCAGTCCTGTCGGATGGGCTTACTCTACCTGCTGCACTATGGTTTCCTCCTATGGATCCTGACTCCGGATAGTCTCCTGTGAAGAGTCTTTCATTCTGAGTTTGAGGGGCTCGAAGTTTAGTCCATAGCATGCTACAGTGGAGGAACTGGATCAGGTTCCTTACCTCACTGTGCCTCTAGAGAGGAGAGGCTGCTGACTGGTGCTGCCTACCATCATCTGGTTCACTGAGCAAAGTGACAGAGTTTGGTTCAGTTTTGAGGAGGTCATCTCTGCTGGGCAATAAGAGGATTCCAGAAGTGGCCTCTGCAGGATCTGGGTTAGGTCTTGGAAGTTGATAGTCATACACCTAATGGGCCCTGGCTTGGGAGCATTTTGCAGACAGACCTCATTCAGCTGGTCATCTGTGGCCTGGACTGACCATGATACTGACCATGTACATTACTTGGCATATTTTGTCTACCCACCTCCCAAATCTATGCTTACAGATAAAGAACTGCCACGTTGAAGCCAAGAGGATGGCCAGTATCTACATTAGCCAGTGACAGAGCCTGCAGTTTACCTTACACTGTATCAAGCATTTAACATTCACCATGAGAGTAAATAACTATCACCTGGACAGCTGACAGCCCATTTGCCTTTCTGTCACTGTACAAAGATCTTGAAATGCAGATTTCTGCCCTTCATAGGCATTCTCAGCACTGTCTTTAGTGGACTTGGGTTCCCAGGTGTTCATGTTCATCTGGGCAAGGAAATGCCATTGGTTGAACAGGAGGGCTCTGGTATCTCAGTGGCATTCTCAGCATGCAGAGCAGGTACAGGAACTCCCTTTGTAGATGAGCTAAACAAATAAGATCATTTCGGGAGAGTCATGACCCAGCTAGAAATGGGGAAGGCCAGACCAGTGCCCAGCGCAGTGTTCCAAGGGAGGGATGGGGTCACTTGTAGTTATCCACAGCCCAGTCCCACCTCCTGTCCTTTGGAAAAGAGAGCTCTGCCTGGGTGGATTGCAGGTGGGAATCTAGGAAGACAGAGCCCAGGTCCCCCAGTGCAGGATGCGCCTGCCCCACGTGAGTTCTGCCTGGGGAATCCCTGCCAGCCCTGATTGTTGTGGGACAGAATAGATGTCACCATATGTCACATGCTGCTACTGAACTCAGCTATACCCGTATGGGTGGGATATGACACCGAAACTTCCCAAATTTTGATATCACAAGGAAATCTGCAGGGGCTTGAGGTGAGGGTCTTGGGGGGATGCCCAGGGCTGGTAGCTCGTAGAACTCATAACCACTTGGCCAATGAGGAGACTCCAGGGCTAAGGGGACATGAGCAAAGTTTAGGGGATGTGGCAGGTCCGTAGATCATTTGGTGTGGCAGTCTGATTTGTGGGCACAAGGTCTGAGGATGGGTCTGTAGAAGAGCAGTCATAAGAGTTGGGGCTTGAGAAGGGCGAGCGAGCTCAGAAAGGACCTAAGACATACAGCTCTCCAGCAGGAGGGCCAGGCTGGCACACACCAGAGTTCCAAACCACATGGGGAGACGTCCCACCTAGCTTCGGGAAAGGAAGTTATGCAGGAAGGAAAGAGCATATTATTACTTTCATGTTTGTGAGTAAAATAGAAGAGGCTCAGGAGTCTGTTGAGTGAGTTTTTTTGTTGTTGTTGTTGTTGTTTTCCGAGACCACATTTTACCAGGCCTGGAACTTGCTATGTAAACCACACTAACCTCGAACTTAACAAAGGTCTGCCTGCTTCTGAATTCTGAGTGCTGGAATTAAAGGTGTGTGCCACCACCCCTGGCTGCTGAGAGGTCTTGACCTCTATCAGCAGGGCCAAGGCCTTCTGATAGAGAGGGCCTCAAGTACTGGTGTTTTCTTAGGAAGATTAGGCCTCTAGTGGGCAAAGACTTAGCCACCTGAATACATCTGCCTGTTCTTTTGCCTCTGCCCCTCTCTGGAGGAATATGGAACAGAGAGACATCTAGGGAAGGTGTTCTTGTGGTTTCACCGTTGTGTGAGTCAAGTGAGAAAGGACAAGGGCATAGCCAGTTCCTGACCCCTCCTGTGGCTGTGTAGACATGATCTTTGTGTTCCCTGGTCCACTGATCTGCAAGGAAAGCTTGGGTCCTCTGCCTGCTTGGGAGTTGTGCTGTGTTCTCTGCAAGTGTGGCCTGTTGAGGGGACTGCTGTGTCAGGCTTGTTTCTCTCCCTAGGAGTGGGAGAGGGCTTTACCAAAGCACTTAGAAGGACTTGGGGTTTAGTTTAATTCTTCTGTAAGAACAAATATAATGGGCATTGTAAAGCTGTAGATTTGTTATTGAGAGGTAGCTGGAACCTGTCCTGAGGTGTCTTGTTCCTCTGTCTTCCATAGGGCTTCATGTGTTCCCCACCTTTGTGATATACGAGCTGACTGTGCTGGTTTTCCTGACCCTGTCCGTGGTGGTCATGAAGGTATGAAGCTTTCTCTTAGCACTCATATCCACACTGCCCTGTTACACATTGCACAGCAGAGCACTTCCTCCTGGGCCTCATTTCCAGCCAGCTGCTGCATAAAGCTTTCAGAGCCCCATTAATAACTCATGTCTCTAGGTATCACTGTGGGGCAGTCCTCCCCAACCAGTGCCCTTGGCAGACTCAGGAGGCAGGTCTGGACCAGGGGTTTGGATGTTAGGATGTCCTCTTTCTACAGAACTGAGGATCTGGGTTTGGGAGCATCTTTCTGGATCCATGGGCTTGTTCTAGATGGATGTAAGGAATGCCAGTGCCTCTGTAGTGATGGAGGAGTATGTCAGCTTGTAAGAAACCCAGTAAGCACTTTCCAGTGTCCATCCTTATGACCACAAATGACTGTGTTGCCTGTGTTGGTGCCGAATTCATGGTACAGCTGCCTCTTCAGCTAATGTTGAGATGCTTGCCAGTTCTGGGCTGCTTTTACCTGAAGAATATCTCATGTACAGAAAGAATTTCCACCTTGAACACTTAATATTTAATACTGGTGATTTAATTTGCTGGGAGAAGGCTTGTTTTCTGCCAATGAACCCAAATCTTTTATTTTGCCACTGTCTGTGTAGATTTAAGGTCATTTGTATTTATTTGGTGCTTTCTGCGTATCTGACATGGCACTCTATACTTTTCTACTTGATTTGTGACTAGAAGGAATGGCAACCATTGATGTTTTCCATCTCGGTTCTGCTTTATGGGAGTAATATTGTCTGGCCTTTGGTCTTGAACAGTGATGTGATAAACAGCTCTTGCAGTTTGTATTGGCAGTGGTGGTCTTGTCTCTCATCCTGCCAAGGAGCAGCCAGTACATCAAGTGGATCGTCTCTGCGGGACTAGCACAAGTCAGCGAGTTCTCCTTTGTCCTAGGGAGTCGAGCTCGGAGAGCGGGCATTATCTCTCGTGAGGTGAGTGTCCAGCAGGTGAATGTCCATCGTCTGACAGAGGTGACAGTCCTGTGGAGCACATTGAATGTTTCAGGGCAAGGATTTCTAGCGAAGAGTAGATACCTCTAACTCCTGCCTGACTCAATGGTCCAGCCCCAGAAGCAGCAGCATGTGCCTTGTGGGCATTGAGATGGTCTGGAAGGAAGTTTTTGGTGGAGGTCATGGAAGGTGGGATTGCTTGGTCCTTTCTCAGACAAGATATGGAAAATTTCAGGTGAAAGTTATTAGTTAATGCTACCATTATATTTTATACTTGCCCTTACCCAGAAGGCTAAGAAGTAATGCCGTTATCTTTCTACAGTAATTATAATTAAGAACCGGATAGTTTCTGAGAAGTAAACCCATCTTTCTTTCTTTCTTTCTTTCTTTCTTTCTTTCTTTCTTTCTTTCTTTCTTTCTTTCTTCCTTTCTTTCTTTCTTCTTTCTTTCTTTCTTTTCTCCTTTTTTGAGACAGGGTCTTCCTATAGCCCTAGCTGGCCTGGAATTCATTATGTAGAGCAGGCTGGCCTTTAATTCACAGAGATCTGCCTGCTTCTGCTTCCTGAGTGCTGGGGTTAAAGGCGTGTGCCACCCACTTTTTATTTATTTTTTTATTTTTTGTCTTTTTTTGAGTGTGTAAACCTACTATTTATTTATGGTGTTTTTTTTTTTTTTTTGGTCTTTTTGAGACAGGGTCTCCCTATAGCCTCAGCTGTCCTGGAACTTGCTTTGTCGACCAGGCTGGCCTTGAACTCACAAAGATCCCCCTGTCTCTGCCTCCCAAGTGCTAGGATTAAAGGCATGCGCTACCATGCCCAGCTGTTTTTGAGACAGGGTCTCCCTTTAGTCCCGGCTGGCCTGGAACTCACTCTGTAGACCAGGCTGGACTTGAACGCACAGAGATCTGCCTGCCTCTGCCTCCTGAATGCTGGGATTATAGGCATGTACCACCATGCCTGTCATAAACCTACTTTTTTTTTTTTTTTGGTCGTTTTGAGGCAGGGTCTCCCTTTAGTCCTAGCTGGCCTGGAGCTCACTCTGTAGACCAGGCTGACCTTGAACTCACAGATCCACCTGCCTCTGCCTCCGGAGTGCTGGGATTAAAGGCGTGTGCCATAATGCCTGGCTAATAAACCTACTTTTTATTTTATTTTATTTTATTTTTAATTTTTGGTCTTTTTGAGACAGGGTCTCCCTTTAGTCTCAGCTGGCCTGGAACTTGCTTTGTAGACCAGGCTGGCCTTGAACTCATAGAGATCCACCTGCCTCTGCCTCCCGAGTGCTAGGATTAAAGGCATGCGCCACCACGCCTGGTTATAACACTACTTTTTTAAAGCCAGGGTTCCTACCTTGCACATTAGCAACATCCCAGAAGCCTACATATATGGCTGAGTGTTTCCCAAAGCTCCTGTTGAAGCACAGGAAAGCCTGCAGGGCCTTCACAGTTCAAAAACTCCTTGTGTCAGGAGTTGCATTGTGAAGGACACTGTCAAAGTACAGTAGAGGCCTTGCTTGAGAATAACTGAGGCATCTCACTGAACCTGCAGAGCTTCATCATGGGGTAAGAAAGGATCCTGTCTTGGTCCCTCTGACTTGTACTGGGTCCTGTAGAGTTCACTTCAGACTAGCAGAGAATCCAGGCTTCTACCTTGGGATTTATCAGAACTGACCAACGCTTTCTATTAGTGGTCAAATCTCAGTTCTTCCCTCTCTAAATGTCCTGTCACTGTGCATGGCAGTACTTTGGCCTTAGAGGATGGCTAAGCTTCAGGCTGACAGTGTATCTTCTGACGCTCAGTAAGCTCATACTCAGTTTGTGCTGTGCAGTGTCACACTCAGTAAGACCACACTCAAGCTGGGCATGGTGGTGCACGCCTTTAATCCTAGCACTTGGGAGGCAGAGGCAGGTGGATCTTTGTGAGTTCAAGGCCAGCCTGGTCTACAGAGTGAATTCCAGGACAGCTGGGGCTACAGGGAGACCCTGTCTCGAAAAGACCAAAAAAAAAGACCACACTCAGTTTGTGCTGTGCAGTGTTCTGATGCTTAGGGAGACCACACTGAGCATGTGCTGTAGAGTGTTCTGATGCCTAGGGAAACCACACTGTCCTTGTTCTGGCCACTGTCGTCTTGATACTCAGTGAGACCATACTGAGCATGTGCTGTGCAGTGTCCTCCTGACACTCAGATCTCAGTGCCCCCTGATGTCCAGGGAGGTGGTGCTTTGTATTATACCCTTTGGCACTCATGTGACTCTCCGTCTTCCATCTTCCTATTGCAGGTGTACCTTCTTATACTAAGTGTGACCACACTGAGCCTCTTACTTGCCCCAGTGCTATGGAGAGCAGCAATTACAAAGTGTGTGCCAAGACCAGAGCGGAGGTCCAGTCTCTGACAGCAGTGGATGATGACTGATTGTGGGGTTGGGTCCCTGCATGGGACTGAGTCCTAAGATCATCTGTTTTGCACCTTCCTGCTAGCCTGCCGTTGGCAACAGAGTACCATTAACAAAGGCAGTGCCCTGTGTTTGCCTGCTTTTTTTTTAAAACTCTCCTGTTGTGTTTAAAATTTTTCCAGAGTAATTTATTTGCTGTCAATTGATTATGTACAGAATTGTAACACTGCATTTTACAAACCGCCTTGACTATTTTGCCTGAATGTGCCTTTTTTTCTTAAAATCAACTTCCTATTATTTCATCAGCTCATGATTGTTTGGTAAAGAAAAAAATTAAGAAGCTTTTTTTTATTTATTGTACAACTTTAGAATTACAATATGTCAAATATTTGTTATTAAAAAAATATCTGTAATATGAGAATTTAATTCTGTTCTTTAGTTTGGAAATTTACTTTTGATCCTTAAAAGTGTATGCTTTTAGATGAGAAATAGATCTCAGGTGTCTACTTGCCTCTTATGACCATTTTAAAGAAAACAATTTCATGTTTATATTTATTAGTTTTATCACTCTTAAATATTTGATTTTGAATCACAAGAATATGCATTTATGGGGCTGGAGAGATGGCCTAGCGGTTAAGAGCGTCAACCGCTCTTACAGAGGACTGGGGTTCCATCCCCAGCACCCACATGGCGGCCGAGAACCGTCTGAAACTCCAATTCCAGGGGAACTCCAGTTCCAGGGGAATCTGAGACCCTCTTCTGACCTCTGTGGCATTGCACGACACGGGTGCACAAACCTACATGCAGACAGTACATTCATACACATAATAAATAAAGAAAGAAAGAGAAAGAGAGAAAGAAAGTATTAAAAAAAGAATATACGTCTATTTATTTATTTATTTATTTATTTATTTATTTGGTCTTTTCAAGTCAGGGTCTCCCCGTAGCCCCAGCTTTCCTAAAACTCGCTATGTAGACCAGGCTGGCCTTGAACTCACAGAGACCTGCCTGCCTCTGCCTCCTGAGTGCTGGGATTAAAGGCATGAGCCACCATGCCCAGCCTAAGATGGTTCTTAGCTGTTACAAAGATGCTGGGAATCGAACCCTGGTCCTCTGCAAAAGCAGTCAGTGCTTTTAACTGCTGAACCATCTCTCCAGCCCCTAGCCAGTGTCTTTTACGAAGATCACTCATATGCCATCATCTAGTTCTCAAAGACCAAATGAATGCGGGTTTTTTTAAATGCTTCTAATTTTGCCAATTAAACTGTATAGTTGGGTTACCAGGTGCCTAAAGATGAAGCCCTGGCAAGGCCCAGGCAAGGCCCCGGGCTTCCCTAAGGAGCATGGTCAGTCTCTCTGTGCTGCTGAACACAGGTTATTGCAGGAAAATCTGTCAGGAACAGAAGTTCGCTTCTTTTTGTTCTGGATGGTGGGAAGGCCACGGTTGAGAAGAGCTGTATCTGTGTTACTGGGGTGTTGTCCTACGGCTGCTTGCTGTGATCTCTGAATTTCAAGTGGAGAGACTCACAGAGGGAGAGCTCCAGGAGCTTGTTTACAGTGGCTAATCCATCCATGAGGCCGGTCCTCCTTTGACTTAAACTCCTGGGGCCCCACCTTTCAACACTGCATTAGAGATTAAGCTTCTAACACCTGGGTTTGGAGGATACAAACATTCACACAGAGTAGGGCTTTTATTCAGTTTCAGGTATTTATGTTTTAGCTGACAGATATAATCGTATGTATGTATCTTGTACAACACAGCTGTCACTTTAAACCAGAGGTTTTCCTCCAAATAACTGGTTTAAGAGTAGAACAAAAGCCGGGCGTGGTGGCACACGCCTTTAATCCTAGCACTTGGGAGGCAGAGGCAGGCAGATCTTTGTGAGTTCAAGGCCAGCCTGATCTACAGAGTGAGTTCCATGACAGCCGGGGCTACAGGGAGACCCTGTTTTGAAAAGACCAAAAAAAAAAAGAGTAGAACAATTTGACCATCATACTCTGAGGTAGAGGGACAGAATATTAGGTGTGATTATGTATTGTGTATGTATATTATAGGTTGTAGGAATGTAAATTTAGTAACCAAAGTCAGTTGAAATAGATTGTGTCTGCTCTAAATTAAGAAATGACGGGTTTTTAGAAAATGGTTTAGGTCTTCTTTCTAAGTGACACCAGCTTGCTGACTCTTCCCCCACATTGGGATATGCGGAGTTGAGGTATCCTCGCATAGCTGCTGGCCAGAAGTGACTTGTTTCCTCCCTGTGCGGCACCCTTTCCTCTCAAATTCCGGAGCCCTTCAGGCTTCTTCAGGTTTTCTTGCCCTTTGTGCCTATACCCTGTGGCTGTTGGGGGAGAGGACTCTAATTCTCTTGGACTGAATCAAACCTATTGCTAGGAGGTAACATCTTTCTGATGAAAAATTAGCACCACTCTGTGAGTGATATAATTTCAACAACCACTTACCCACAAGAGAGCAGCTTAAGATGTCAACTGGCTTGGAACTGGCAGTTCTCCCTCTGCCTGGCCCTAGAGGGTAGCACTCATGCCCCATCAACCACCCAGCCCCGCCAGGTCCTGTCTTGCCTGGGCATTAAAGCCCCAAAGTCCAATCTGAGGCTCTTCTAACCCTTCTCCCTATCTCTCTGTCTTCATGTATGTACTCACATGCTGAACTAACACAGTCCTCTTGACCTCATGATCTCTGTCCTTTGGCCTAGGACTAGCATGTTTGTCCCATCGTCACTGTTTCCATGTGTCCTTAGGGTGCAGTGTGGCACTAGAAAGTGGGGGGTGGGGTTGTTTGGGACAGCCCTGCTGTGGACACAGTTGCTAGTGACTAACTAGATAGGGCATTTCTGTCATCTCAAATTTAAGATTTGGCCTCTCCTAGGAAATCCATTCCTACTGGACCAGTGTCTAAGCCTGTAGGGGGGGTGGAGGGGGAGTGGTCCTAGTAATACCTAATCAGACATTTGAGAGTGGCCAGGGGTCCCAGAGCACCTCCGATGCCTCAGCTTCACCCTCAGATATCTATGACCTTCCCAAGTACCTTGTCTAATTTTGCTTTTGCTAATTTTCTTTTCTTTTTTTCTTTGCGGTGCTAGAAGTTGAACCCAGAGCCTCCTTGTGGTAGGTAAGCGTTCTGCCGCTGGTTTACAGCTGCAGCATTTTTGCTAAGATTTTGACATAGAGGAGCTATTCTCACTTGCTGTCTTTCCTTCCTTTCCTCACATTTGACTTTTCTCATGGTGGCCTACCTGTTGTCCAAAGGGCTCTCTGAGCAGTGCTCCATCCGACACCTTTATTCTGTGACGTGTTCTTCTGGCTCTTCTCAACTTCATATACGCAGACTGGGAGGGCAACGGGTGGAGGAGAGGGTCATCTGTCCAAACTAGGGAGGGGTGCTTCAAGGCAAGCCAGGGAAAGCCAGCCGCTGGGAAGGGGTGGACCAAGGCTCCAGGCCAAGCCATCTTCTTGTACCCTTCTTGCTTCTTCTTGTAGTCAGTGGACACCACTGAAGGTGAGGAAAATGCCTGACTTGCATCCTGGAGAGCCAGGTCCTAGCACAGGCTTGTTCCTATCCTAGAGGAGGCAGCTCGCACCTACACACCAGGAACCTTAGGATGACCCTAGTGCTCTGGCATCAATGTGGACTCAACTTACATTTTTGTTGTTGTTCTTTTTTTGAGACAGGGTCTCTTTATAGCCATAGCTATTCTGAAACTTGTTATGGAGTCTAGGCTGGCCTAGATCTCAGACATCCGCCTGCCTCTGCTTCCTGAGTGCTGGGATTAACACGCTCTGCTTCTTTACATTTGAATAGAATGTTTCATGGCATTTGAGGAAAGCAAAGAATGCCTGGAGAGACTGACTGGGGGAGTGCGGGAGGTCAGGAACAAAGAAGCCCTGCGAGAGCTTGATCATCAGTCCTAGGGCTTTCGTGCTCCACAAAGAAAAACATTTAAGGATGCAACACTGTTCTCCAGCTCCAAGTATAGAGGCAGATATGTTCAAAAGCTGTTGTGTCCCCAGAAGATGAGCTGGTGCTGGGAGAGAAAAGTGTCTGGCTTTCTCTATCTCCCATTAACCTACATCAATTTGGCCTGGTCTACATACTGCGCTCCAATCAGGAAAGGGCTGGATGGATCTGGAGTCAGGTATTTCTTCCTGTCAGCCACTTGGGTGGGTCGGGGAGCAGCTACCTTTCAGGATGGAGTGGGAGGGGAAGGAGATGGCTGTGGCCACCTTCCCACTGTGTCTTGGGTGCTGGTAATCAGGCCATGACCACAGAGGACTCTATGTCCCTGGAGGAGAAGGGATAACAAGTGCAGGTGCAGCTATCACCTCCAGGGAGGGAGGCTACAGCCCCTAGAACGGGGGACCCTGGCCCCGAGGGACAAATTCTGAGCCAGTGTTCAAGGGATATCTTCTATCTGGCTGGGTTGGGTCAGGTCCCTGTTGTCTGGAGGGCAGTGGGGACACAGGTTTACAGAGGAAAGAGTGGAGTAAGGGACATAGATGATTCATTGAAGAGGACTCACTGTGTGATAACATCCATGGAAAAGCAGGATGATGGGCATGAGATGTCACAGTTGAACACAGATGGCCTCTGCTTCTGAATACCCAAGTCCTTAGGGGTAGTGTTGAACTTGTGCCAAGAACTGATATTTTTCCCCAAAACTTATACTTGAAAGATAGATTTTAGGCAAATATTGCAGAGCAAGATTTCAAAGATCTAGAAGGATCTATGGTGGACAGACTAAAAGCAGAGGCTGACTGAACAGGGTGGATTTCTGTGTCTGCCAGGCCACTGTCAGCTCACAGCTGTAGCTCTTGCTGCATCTCAGCTGGTGCTCACCAGAGTCAGGAAGAACCAGACTTCCTCCATTCCTACGTGATCCTTAGTCTTCACCTTTGTTCCTTATTTCAGCCCAGTAACTATTGGTCTGTTTGACCCAAAAAGTACATGGAACAGCAGCAACTTGGAAGCTAGACTTCAAGGTTACGTGAAGGACAGTTGCTTCCATTCTTGGAAGATTTCCTAACACAAGGAGTGCCAAACGAGTCCATAATGGAATTTCTTGCTTTTTTTTCTTGATACTTTCCTGCAGTGGTTTTATCTGTGACATTGTGTCCTTGACATTGCTGCCCATTATAAGTGTCAAATAAAATAGTCATTTCTATTTTCAATTTTTCAACCATGTGTTTGACCCAGTTATTAGATCTGAAATACATTCATGTTTACCAATTATGATGAAGTCTAATTTTGAAGTAACATCTTGCTATTACTTCCCCTTAGTGTCAATAGTTCTTGTCTCTATTTTCTCTGACTCAGCCATTACAGTTAGACTAAATAACAAAAAAACCTTATATATAAGAATTCATTCACATGAGGTATATATTCATTTTTTTATTTAGATTTTTAAAACAGTATTATATATTTTCCCCTATGGTACTTTTACAAATTTGAAATAATAATTTCTAATTAGATTTTTTTCATCTATTGTAAATGATATTTGAAATATATTTCCTTTTTTTGTAACAGGATTCCCTGTACCTTCAGCTGACCTGGAACTCACTATGTAGACTAGGCTGACCTTGATCTCACAGAGATCTTTCTCTGCTGCCTGAATGCTGGGATTAAAGGTGCATACCACCATGCTGGCCTAAAATATATTTCTAATAGTTTGTTGGCATATAGAAATATAAATTATTTATTTTCAGTACTGGAGTCTGAACCCAGGGGCTCATAAATGCTTGCCAAATGCTCCACCACCGAGTACATTCTAGCCCCCTGACTTGATTTTATTTCTAGAGAAACTACTAGCTTCACTGGTTAACTACAGTAGATTTCTCATTTCCCACATGTATAGTCATCATCTGAGAATAAATACTTCTTCTTAGTCCATATTTCTGTAAGGGTGGGCATGGGCATGCCACAGCTCATGGAGAGATCAGAGGACAACTTCCAGGAGTCAGTTCTCTCCTCCTTGTTAAAATGGTCTCTCCGGCTTCTGCTGCTCTTCGCTCTTAGAACTCTAGGCTAGGTGCCCTGTAAATTTGGGGGCAATTTTCCTGTCTCCACCTCCTAGCTCACTGCAGCGGTGCTGGGATTACAGATGTAAAACATTGCATCTGGCTTTGTATGAGTTTTAGGGATGAGACCAGCTCATCATTGCAAGCATTGGTAGCCCTTCTTGTACTCACCGAACTTTTTTTTTTTTTTTCCCTTTTTGAAACAGGGTCTCCTTGTAGCCCCAGCTAGCCTGGAATTTGTTATATAGACCAGGCTGGCCTGGAACTCAGGTCCATTTGCTGAGATTAAAGGCATGCACCACCATGCCCAGCTGCACTAAGTCATCGTGCTGGCCCTTTTTCTTGTCTTCAATACTGGTTAGGATTTCCTGATTAATGCTGAACAGAAATGAAATATTCTCCCAGTTACCTTGGAGTTTACAAAGTGTGGGAAGGTTGAATCATAAAATAAAACTAAGGAGTTTCCACCATGTTTTAAAATTTTTTAGAGCCGGGCGTGGTGGCGCACGCTTTTAATCCTAGCACTTGGGAGGCAGAGGCAGGTGGATCTTTGTGAGTTCAAGGCCAGCCTGGTCTACAGAGTGAATTCCAGGACAGCTGGGGCTACAGGGAGACCCTATCTCGAAAAGACCAAAAAATAAATAAATAAATAAAATAAAATAAAGATTTTTAATATTTTAATTTTATGTGTATGAGTGTATTGCCTGCATGTGTGTAAATGCACCTATGTTATACAAAATGCCCACAGAGGCCAGAGGAGGGTGTTGGATCCCCTGGAACTAGAGTTATAGACAGTTGTTAGCCACCATTTGGGTGCTAGGAATCAAACCTGTGTCCTCTGGAAAAAAGCAAGTATTCTTAAACACTGAGCCATCTCTCCAGCCCCCCCTCCCCCAATTTTTTTTATTTTTTGGTCTTTTTGAAACAGGGTCTCCCTGTAGCCCCAGCTGTCCTGGAATTCACTCTGTAGACCAGGCTGGCCTTGAACTCACAAAGATCTGCCTGCCTCTACCTCCCAAGTGCTAGGATTAAAGGCATGTGTCACCACGCCCGGCCCAAAATATTTTTTTCTTATTTTATGTGTATGAGTGTCTTGCCTGCATGTAAGTGTACCTGTGTTATTCAGTACCCATGGGGGCCAGAAGAGGGCATCAGATTCTCTGGAACTGGAGTTACTGACAGTTGTTAGCCTCCATGTGGGTGCTAAGAACTGAACCTGGGTCCTGTGCAAGAGCAGCTAGTGCTCTTAACCACAGAGCCATCTCTCTAGACTGATTATCTGAACCATTTGAAAGTAAATTTGCCTGGGGCTAGAGAGATGGCCTAGCGGTTAAGAGCGCCGAACGCTCTTGCAGAGGACCCGGGTTCGATCCCCAGCACCCACATGGCGGCCCAGAACTGTCTGAAACTCCAATTCCAGGAGAACTCCAGTTCCAGGGGAATCCGACACCCTCTTCTGACCTCCGCGGTATTGCACGACACGGGTGCAAAAACTTGCATGCAGACAGTACATTCATACACATAGAGAATTAAATAAAATTAATTAAAAAAAAAGTAAATTTGCCTTTATCCTGAAACTACTAAATTCTAAATTCCATCACCCTGCTTTTCTAGGAATAAGAACAACTTTACACTGCTATAGCACTGCCATCCGACCTAGTGATAATAAATAACTTCCCTTGAAAGTTTTATTGAAATATAATAATTTTTTCTTTATTATTTTTTAAGGGATTCTACAATATAAGAGCACAGTTGTTTTCAGATCACATTGACGTTGTTCAGTTTGCCATACATTAGGTAATTGAGAGAGAGTGGTTGTGCCCATATCAAGAGAGAGAGATTTTGTTAAAAAATTGTCCCAGGAAGATTGGGGCCTTTAATCCCAGCACGTGGGAGGCAGGGGCAGCCTGATCTCTGTGAGTTCAAGGCCAGCCTGGTCTACATAGTGAGTTCCAGGTCAGCTGGGGCTATAAGGAGACTATCTCAAAACAAAATGAAAAAAAAAAAAATGTCACAGGAGACAAAAAAAACATGGTATGAAAGAGCAAGTTGTAGGGTGCAGAAATGGGGCAGTACTTAATAAGAGCACTTGCTGTTCCCAGAGAGCACTTGGGATTGGTTCCCAGCACCCACATGGAGGCTGATAACCAGTCATAACTCTAGTTCCAGGGCATCTGCTGGCCTCTGCAAGCACCACACACATGTGGTGCACTTACATATAGGCAAAACACATAGATAACAAATTTTTAAAATAATATAAAACGGCCAATTCAAGAAGATGTTATAATAATGATATACTAGCCAGGCGAGGTGGCGCACACCTTTAATCATAGCACTTGGGAGGCAGAGGCAGGTGGATCTTTGTGAATTCAAGGCCAGCCTGGTCTACAGAGTGAGTTCCAGGATACCTGGGGCTACAGGGAGACCCTGTCTCAAAAAGACCAAAAAAAGAAAAATGATATATTGCACTAAACACAGCTTCTGAGAGCAAACCTAGCAGAAAGGAGAGGCACGCAGGCTAGAAGAGTAGGACTCTGCAGTGCTTACTTTCAGTATTAGAAACAGACAGAGGGCAAAGTACTGTTGCCAACAAGCTGGTACAGGTCATTCCTCACAGTGGCTGTATGACTAGCACTAATTTTTGTTGTTGTTGTTGTTGTTTTGGTCTTTTTGAGACAGGGTCTCCATGTAGCCCCAGCTGGCCTGGAACTCACTATGTAGACAGGAGGAGCAGGATCCCCAAATCTTTTCCTCCATTCTGAAAGAAATAGTACATTGTGATGTTAATGTTCTTTCTTTCTTTCTTCCTTCAAAGCCAATTTTTATTGAAGCTTTATGCATTGTATACAAAATTTCCAATCAAATCTAGACCTATGCCCCCTTCCTTGCCCCCCATCCCACCCCACCAGAGCTCATGCATTCTGCCAAACATGTTTTTCATCTTTTTCTCAGTCTCTTAAAATTTTCGATGCAGAAGTTTACTGTTTCGAGCAGTTCACCATTTCAGTCAGTTCTTTGACCTAATGTTCTTTCTTATGTGTGTGCTATATGCACATGTACATGTTTATTTATATACATATATATATGTATATATACATGCATGTGTGTGGAGACCAGTGGTCCTCTATCATTCTCTATCTCTTCATTGAACCCAGACCTTACCAATTGACTAGTGAGCTCCCGAGATCTGCCTGTGTCTGCCCCCCACCCCACCCTTGCAGCCACGGGGTTACAAGCATGCACCATCACTACTCCTGGCTTTTTACATGGGTACTGGGGATCCAAACTGAGCTCCTTATGCTTGCATAGCAAGTGCTTTACCCACTGAGTTATATCCCCAGCTCCCATAGTTGATTGGTTTAAGAAATACCTAGGATATTAGTGAAGCACACCTCTGGGAATGTCTAGGGGCATTTCCAGAGGCCTGAGGGCTCTGATCTGATTAACAATTAATCCCTTGATGGGGTCATGATATGATGGCATTATTGGGAGTAGGTGAAAGGTAGGAGGTTATAGGAAGTAGGTCACTGGGGGGACATGTCCCTGGGGCTAATCTCATCTTGATTCTTTCCTGTCATGTGACTTTATTCCTGGGGGGATGTGAACTAAGAACTATTCACCCCATGTGACAGACCAAAGCAAGGATAACACCAAAGTCCAACTTGCTAAATAATGAGCTTTTGGAGTTACCTTTACAGGAGATGAAATAACTCAGAGACAGCTACATCACCAAAAGCCCACCCTGACATGAGTGATGGCTCACAAAAGCTGGGAACCTGGAATTCACTGCACAACCTGAAGGCAGCTGGACAGGTTGGAGAGTCTTTTCCAGATAGCTGAGTTGGTCCAAGCCTCTTCCAAGCACTGATAGTAGTTTGAGAATGCCTCTCAGCAGTCGTTTTGCTTACATAGGCTTGGGGATGGAGGAGCTTAGTACAATTTCAGAGACTTCCTGAAGCTTCTTCCTGAATCTTAAGAAAGCTCTCTTTGGATCATCCTGAGTCTTAATGGAGTTCCCTGCAGGATAGAATGTGAAAACAATCCTGCTTGTCTCTGCTTCCTAAGGAGTGCAGCACAGCTCACCTCTGTCACATCCTGCTTCCACCATGATGATGTCCTGTTCAAATGTTTGGGGCCAATGACCTTCTGAGCCCATGAGTCAAAATAAATCCTTTCTCCCCTAAGTTGCTTCTGTCTAGTGCTTTTTCTTTTTTTTTTTAATTTTTTATTTATTTTTTATGTGTATGAATGTACTGTCTGCATGTAGGTTTGTGCATCCGTGTTGTGCAATGCTGCGGAGGTCAGAAGAGGGCGTTGGAATCCCCTGGAACTGGAGTTAAAGATGGTTCTCAGCCGCCATGTGGGCGCTGGGGATCAAACCCGGGTCCTCTGCAAGAGCAGTCGGTGCTCTCAACCGCTAGGCCATCTCTCCAGCCCGTGTCTAGTGTTTTTTCACAGTGAAAAGTAACTACTACACACCTTTAAGAGTATGTCTCCTTTCGAATCTGGTTACTGTAGTGCTTTTGTTACTCATCTTCCCAGAAACAGGTCTGTTCATGGCAGAACTGTAAGCAGAAACCTGGAAACTGATCCATTCCAAATAGTTTCTCAAAACTACCTGTTTCATCTGTTCTCTGGCCCTGTTGCTCAGCATGAATTCCTCTCTACTCTCACCATCCATTTGCAATTCCTATCCATCTGGCTTCCAGAATGCCTTGTGGACCCTCTGAATCCCCCACTGAAGTGAGTTCAATTGCTCTCTGATCTGAAATAAACAATTGTGAGTTGAAGGATGTTGGCATCTAAAGTCACTCCTTGTAGTCAGAAATGCCATCCTACACTGGGTGTGGTGGCACGCGCCTTTAATCCTAGCACTTGGGAGGCAGAGGCAGGCGGATCTTTGTGAGTTCAAGGCCAGCCTGGTTTACAGAGTGAGTTCCAGGCCAGCTGGGGCCACAGGGAGACCCTGTCTCAAAAAGACCAAAGCTCTGATCTGATAACAATTAATCCCTTGATGGGGTCATGATAATGATGGCATTATTGGGAGATTAGGTGAGCAAGGTAGAGGTTGTAGGAAGTAGGTCACTGGGGGGACATGTCCCTGGGGCTAATCTCATCTTGATTCTTTCCTGTCATGTGACTTTATTCCTGGGGGGATGTGAACTAAGAGACTATTCACCCCATGTGAACAGACCAAAGCAAGGATAACACCAAAGTCCAACTTGATAAACTATGAGCTTTTGGAGGTTTAACCTGTTACAAGGAGATGAAATAACTCAAGACACTACATCACAGCAAAGCCCACGCCTGACATGAGGATGCTCAGCAAACTGGAACCTGGAGCTCACTCTACAACCTTGCTAGGCAGCTGCAAGGTTGGAGAGTCTCTTTTTCCAAAGATAGCTGAGTTGGTCCACAGCCTTTCCCAACCTGATAGTAGTTTGAGAATGCCTCTCAGCATCGTTTTGCTTACAGAGGCTTGGGGTGGAGGAGCTTAGTACATGTCAGAGACTTTCCGAACTTTCTTCCATGGAATTTTAAGAAAGCTCTCTTGGATCACCTGGTCTTAATGAGTTCCCTGAGGCTAGAATGGACACATCCTGGCTTTTCTCTTCTTGCTTCGCTAGGCACCCGCGCACGCTTCCCTCGCACATCCTGTCTTCCATCCCCTATGTAGTCTTTTCATGTTTGGGGCCAATGACCTTCTGAGCCCATGAGTCAAAATAAATCCTTTCTCCCCTAGTTGCTTCTGTCAGTGCTTTTTTTTTTTTTGTTTTATTTTTTAATTTATTTTTTTATGTGTATGATGTACGGATCTTGCAGTAGGTTTTGGTGCATCCGTGTTGTGCCATGACTGCTGAGGTCAAAAGAGGGTTGGATCCCTGGAAACTGGAGTTAAAGAGGTTGCGTCAGCCGATTGGGCGCTGGGGATCAACCCCGGGTCTCTGCTAAGAGCAGTCGGTGGCTCTCACCGACTAGCCGGGCCATCTCTCCAGCCCGTGTCCTAGTGTTTTTTCAAGTGAAAAGTAACTACTACACACACTTTAAGAGTAGTCCTCCTTTCGAATCTGGTTACTGTAGTGCTTTTGTTACTCATCTTCCCAGAAACAGGTCTGTTCATGGCAGAACTGTAAGCAGAAACCTGGAAACTGATCCATTCCAAATAGTTTCTCAAAACTACCTGTTTCATCTGTTCTCTGGCCCTGTTGCTCAGCATGAATTCCTCTCTACTCTCACCATCCATTTTTAATATGCGCAATGGGAATAGGGTAGCTCTATGCAGCAAGTCTATAGGAGGGGATCAGAATTTGCTGTACATCCGCAGACTGCGATAAGCTTGTAAGGCGCTACCCGAATCCCATGAAGTGAGTTCAATTGCTCTCTGATCTGAAATAAACAATTGTGAGTTGAAGGATGTTGGCATCTAAAGTCACTCCTTGTAGTCAGAAATGCCATCCTACACGTGGGTTGTGGTGGCACGTCGCCTTAATCCTAGCAACGTGGGAGAGCAGAGGCAGGGCGGAGTCTTTTGTGAGGTTCAAGCCACCCTGTTTACAGAGTGAGTTCCCAGGCCCTGGGGCCACGAGAAGACCCTGTACTCAAAAAGAACCNAAAAAAAAAAAAAAAAAAAAAAAAAGAAAGAAATGCCATCCTTCTTAAATACAGGTGGGAGGCAGGTGTTGCTTCCCATTGAGGAGACCAGGATGCCATATTTGCTTTCCTGATAACTGGGATAGGGGAAGGGAGCTAGAGAACTGGAAGACACTTAGCCATTTAAAGACTCCTATGGATGACTTCGACTCTGACACACATAACCAATGTTAATTAAATGTTTGGCAGTTTAGGAAGGCGGAGCTTAGCTGGAAAGGTAGGAGCAGGCATAGTCAGCATAAAGGTGGTTAATTGTGAAGCCATGCAAAGTAGGGGTGTCCAGTAATAATATGTTGCATATACTGAGTGGGGCCTTTGGTCTGTGCTCCTCAAAGCTCTTCACAAATGTTAATTAGCCCAGCACTTGTACAGCCCTGACCCTCTGTATTACTAATCAGCTGGCTGGGGTTATTTTGCTCTACCCAGACATACACAGCAGGGAAGGAAATCTAGTAATCCTGGACCTTAAATGCCCATGATCTACAGGCTGAACTGGCAGATCCAGAGGCTTTAAACTTTTTCCCCTGAGAGCTTGGGGCCTATTGCTACAGGCTTCAGAGCCCAGAAACTCATGGGTCAGGTTGGAGGTTTATATTGTTCGGAGCTTTGACCACCAACAGCCACAGCCCTTGGCAGCTTCTGTAATCCTTAGTTTCCAGCAGCAGCAGCAGCAGCACCCAGCAACAGGCAGTGTCTGCTAGTACTATAGCTCCTGACTGGGCTTTGAGTGCTGGGGACCTCAGCTCCTGTATGACTAGTGCTACAGCTTTAGAACCCAGAGTGTTGGGACTCTCAACCCATGACAAATGCTAGTGTTACAGCTTTCAGCCCTAGAGTGAGACCCTTAGCACTTAAGGCTTGGCAGCTCCCTGGAACCCTTCCAGAGACTGGTGCCCAGTGTCTCTCTTCTGGCTCCACACAGCCTTCATATATATATACATATATATATATGTTATTATTATTCTTATTCGAGACAGGGTCTCCCTGTAGCTCTGGCTGCCCCTGGAACTTGCTCTGGCGTTTAACTTACAGACATCTGCCTGCCTCTGCCTCCCAAGTGCTAGGACTAAAGGAGAGTGCCACCACGCCCAGCTCCTCTTTTTCATATTCATACAGCTGGTCCCTCCATGTGCACACACATACCTGTTCTTTTCTGTGTACAGATATGTGCACATAGGGAAAACACAAGTATCGCTATCTGTGGGCACACAGTATTCTCTCATGTATCGATATATTCAAGCATGCATACACACGCATACCGCCAGCCTTTCTGTATATACACAGGTGTGCACACGTCCTCCTCCCACATGCACATGTAGGTTGGCACACACCGTGGCCCCTTCTTGCACACACAGGGAGGCAGACACGTGGCCCTCCACTCCGTGCGCATGCACACGGATGATGTACACACAGAGAGATGCGCACACACGTGGCTCCTCTCCATGCGCATACACGTGTCTCCTCTCCATGCGCACACAGACGCTTGCAGCGGTCTTCGGAGCTGGCGGTCTCCAGCTGAACCCCGCTGCACGCGCACGCGCGCGTAGGCCCCTCCCCTGCCCTAGGGCGCGTAGCACCGGCGGGTGGCGCGGGACATCTGCAGCGGGAGGAGGAGGAGGAGGAGGAGGAGGGCGCCGAAGGCGCGAAAAGGCGCGCAGGCGCGCTGCACGGAGCGGGGCCCGCTGCCGCCCACGTCACCGCGCCGCGCGCACGTCACGCCGGCCCGACGCTCGGCCCACGGTGAGCCCGCGTCCCGGCGCCGCTGGCCCAGGGCAGGGACCGCCAGGGCCGGACCTCGGGGCTGGCGCCCCCGCGCCCCCGCCGCCCGCCCCGCGCGCTCTGCGCGCCCCGCCGGCCAGCCAGGTGCTGCGGGGCGCCGGCCCGTTGCGGAGGGAGGGCGCGGGCTGCGCGCGCGGCCCCGTTCCCGCCCCAGCCCGGTTCCCGCGTCCGGCCCCATCCCGCTTGCTGCCGCCTCAACCCAAGCCGGCCGCCGACCCTGGGCCGCGGGGGCGGCTGGCGAGGGTCTGGCCAGCCTGGGGCGAAGGCCTGCTCGGGGCTGGGCGGCCGGGCCTAGTGACAGGTGGGGCGGGCGGGCGGGAGATGGGAGCCCACCTGTCAGAGTGGCGGGGGCCGGCCGGGGTCTTCGAGGCCCGAGGGCCTGCGCGCCTGCGCCCGACCCGGGTAGGGCCGCGCGCGGAGGTTGGGGGCCGGGGCCCAGGTGGGGCCTGCGCTGGGGCGGGGCCGCGCGCCCAGGTGGTGCGATCCCTGACCCAGCTGCGCCCCGAGCTGCCAAGGGGCCGGGGTCTGGCTTCGCTGCCGGTGGGTGCTGCTGGTGCCCGCGATGAGCGTTTGCATTTGGAGAGGTGACTTAAGATCCCCGAGTGGGACCTGCTTGGCCAGCTCTCCTGTCAGGATTGGGCAAGGAATGTCCCTGCTGCCTGGAGGCCTGCCTCGTGCTGGTGGGGAGACATTTCCTTTGAGAAGTGATTGTTAAACTTCTTTTTTTTTTTTTTTTTTCATTCCCACTCATTGCTTGTCTTTCCTTCCTTCTTACCAGATAAGTCCGGTTTCTTCTGTGGAGGGTGCGCAGTTACAGCCTTGATTTCCTGGATCTGGTAACATGGCAAAAGATGTAAGTATCTTTGGTTCGCTGCAGACGTGTTACCGTAGCACTAATTCTTTGCAGTTTTCTCCCTTTATTTCAGAGCGGCCATACATTGTACTACCGTGGTTCATCTCAGACTTTTTACACATAAGAGCTGTGATGGAGGTGAGGGATGGAGATCCAGTAGGAGGGAGCCTCACCTCTGCGCCGGTGTCATCTGAAGTCTGACACATTATATGTGCTTGAATGGTACTACTTTGGTTTTTCCAGAATCTGTCCAGGCTTCATTAAATTAAAAATTTTGCAGTCAAAATGAATGGGGAAGAGGGTGGGCTTCCACATAGGAGGGGCATCAACATGGATGACCTGGAGCTTATGCTGCATTTGTTCAACTTAGCATGTAGGACCGTAATTCAGCTTTAATGGATCAAATACCAATTACTTGTTTGGACACATTTTTGTCAGAAAGATGACATTTGGTGATTAATGAAACATGGTAGAAAATGCTGGTTGGTTTAGCTTCATGTTTATCATGAGACTATTGGATATTCTGAATAATTTTTTTGCGACTGGTATGGAGAGATTGGCTCCAAAAATACAGTCTGTATTTGTATTGTTGGTCTTGGACGTCTTCATAATATTTCTTTTACTCTCTCAAACTCTAGTGTTTCTCAGCATACAGTGTTCTGTGAATAGTAGTATGGCATCTGCTTATGTGTTTACGTATTTTCTGTACAGCTTTGGAAATGTAAGCAAACATTCTGCATCAACCAGAGGTGTGCCCAGCTGTGGTGAAGATGTGTCTATGGTGCGGGGCCATGTACAGGTGCTGAGCCCTGTTCCCCAATTCTAGGTTCTAAGGACTCAACTAGGCTGAATGACCCACACGGGTCGGGTCAGGTGCCTCTCTCCCTGTCATTGTGCACTAGGCCTGCTCTTGGGAGACTTGTCACAGCCTGGGGGACCCTGTGTAGATCACTTGAAGTCACAGTCATATGTGGTGTGACTTGATCTTGTCACTTCCAGTTTTCATATAGCCATGCCCTGCTCTCGTATGTGTGCTTTGATGAGAGAAGGCTGCTCAGCAACGTGCCTGAAAAGCAGCTAGATTTGTTAAATAGGAAATGGGGTGCTGGCCCCCATAAGTTTCTGGCATGGTGTAGTTTCAGGGGAACATTGGATTTGCAGAGACCTGATGATATCGCACTAGTCCTGTCATCTTTGGTTTGGCATTGTTCACTCACTTGGCCCTTTCCATTGCTATGTCCCTGGTGGTGGTGAGGTGGCATTGTTAATATGCTGACATGCTGTCGGGCTCTCCCATTTAGGTGGAAGTGAGGCTAGCCAGCTGGTTTTGAGTTGTCCATTGAGGTATGATGATTGATACTGTGAGGGGGTAACAGGGTGCTGCAGCCTGAGAAACACCTGAGTGGAGGTGAAGTAGCTCTCCCTGTTTTCAGGCTGGGTGAGGTCAGCATGCCTGGATCAGGATGGAGATTGTGTAGACAGTCAAGAATTGGGCCTTTTCTATAGCCAGCCATGTTTTAAGTAGGATGTGACATTTTGAGTTTCAGAAAAGAACTTTGCAGCATGTGCTGGAGAAGAAAATAGAGGAGCTGTTGAGGTTTTTCTAAGCAGTGATATTTGGAATGAAATCAATCTGAAAGTATAGCCTGTATACCTGGGGTCCATATCCCTGGGCTGACTAGGGGTGCCAAGCCTGGGGTTCCTAGAAGGCTGTGAAGCCAGTGAGAACAGAGGGGGAGGAGTCAAGTTCTAGGTCACTATGGAAAAGAACCGACAGGGATATAGAAAAGGCAGAGAAATGGTTTAGGGGGATCCTGCAGCTGAGGTCTGGCAGACCAGCAGAAGAGCTATACTCCCTGTGAACTACATGTTAAGAAGCAAGGTGGGCAGTGCCCAAGGCACGAGTCATCAGTGAACAAACAGGATGGGGGTGGCAGGAGCTGGTGGGTTGACTTGGCAAAGGGTTTCTGCCACAAGGAAGAAGAAAGGTGATCTGGCATGGTGTAGGAGGGGGCAGGAGGGTAGGAAGGGGTGGTAAGCACATGCAATGCCCTACAGTGCCCACCTAGCATGCTTTCTTGTAGTGCTATAGATGGAAAGCATGCGAGCAGGAGGAGCTGTGGTGTTTACTACCCTGCTGTAGTGATTAGGGGCCTTGACGGAGGGGTGTGTCTCAGAAAGTGGAAGTCCTCTCCAAGGTCACTTATTGCCTGGGAAATTGTGGCCCACTGGTGCCTTGTTACTGGAAAGACTACAGTCTTGGACTTGTCCAGCATCAGAAAGGTTTGTAAATGCTGAGGGAGGTGCATGGTTATTTCCCAGTGTTGCATACAGGGAGGGAGGCATGTGCTGAGACACGGAGCCTACTGTCCATGCTGTTCCTGCCCCAGCCCTCTAAGCTCCATGTACTGTTAATAGGAAGAAAGATACAGTGAATTCCAACACAATGGCTCTTGTTTTTAAGTTCTGCATCTGCAAATTCAGCCATCCACAGATGGAGAATATTTGGAAAAAGTTTGTACTGAATACATATGTCCTTGTCTCATTCCTGGGACAATTTAGTGCAATGGTTTCTTACAGAGATTTTTTTGTGTTGTTTTGGGTGTCAGGCCATATATAGATAGTTAAACATTAAAGTCTGGAAGTTGTGTAGAGGTTTTGTACAAACAATGTGCATTTTGTATAAGTGTCTTGAGCATCTTTGGATTTTAATATCCAGTGGTGGTCCTGAACTCTTCCCATCTACTCTCCTCCCCTAAGACCCTCAGGTTATCTGTGGGCTCTGGGAGCATGTGAGGGGTGGGTCTCAGGTCAGCTGCTGGGCCAAGAGTATGGCTGTATAAGTTAGTACCTAGGATTCATATGCCTTGGGTTTGAGGGATGGTTTGTATTGCCAGTTTGTGTCTTATGGATTTATGGAAAAATCCCTGTGTTCTATTATTGAGAGCCAGAGGTCAAAGAAAAGTGAATCTCATCTTCTCAGTTGCTGAGTGATCAATCCTTAGTTCTGTCTCAAAGACCCCTGTGAACCTCTTCTCAAATTCTGTTGCTTGCATTTTGGTCTCTTCATAGAAATCCTGTGTCTGCATGTTCCAGGCTCACGGGGAGTTTGTGGCATGTCACGTGTTCCCTGTGGTCCTGGTGCAAGGCCCCTCATGACATAGGTGCATGTACTGGGAACCCTGGTCTCATTATAGCTCTGCAGATTTAAGAAAATGAGCAGTGAACTCTGAGATGATGGCAGCTGTCTGCTCTGCCTCCCTTTCTGTGATGTCCTCCTGCCTGTGTTCCCCCAGGAGCTAGCTGTTCTCCTTTTGTGTGTCATTGTGTTTTCTTGTTTCTGTGACAAAATGTCTGACTTGAAGAGTATTTTGGTTCAGTGCTTGGGCATATACAGTCTATCATGGCAGGAAAGGCATGATAATGGAAGTAGAGGGGACCGTTCACATCCGCAGTCAGAAAGCAGAATTCTGCTGCTCAGCTGGCTTCCTTTGTTTCCCCTTTGTATTCAGTTTGGGACTAAAGTCCTTGGGATGGTGCTGCCTACATTCAGAGTGGGCTACTCTGTTCAGCTAAACCTCTGAAAACACAGACATCTAGAGGAGTGTCTCCTAGGTGATTCTAAATCCTGTCAAATTGACAATGAGGATTAACAATCAAAATTCCATCCTTTGTTAACTCAATACCCAAACATTTCACTTTAAATCATAATAAGTATTCCTCCCTGGTCCTTAAAGGCTCATGGCCATTTTATAAGGCAAAATAAGTTTATTGGTATGAGCCTCCAAAGTTTTTTGTTCAAAGGTTTCAAATCCTGGGCAGTTGAGATGGCTCAGTGGTAAGAGCATTTGCTGCCAACCCTGATGACCTAAGTTTTTTTCCTAAGCTCCACATGGAACTGACTCTCACTGGTTGTCCTTTGATCTCTACATGTGTGTTCTGCATGTGTGCACACACTTCCCTAATGAAATGTGTGTGTGTGTGTATGCATGCTCCCGGTGTGGTGGCACATGCCTTTAATCCGAGCACTCAGGAGGCAGAGGCAGGTGGATCTCTAAGTTCTAGGTCAGGCTGGTCTATATAACGAGTGCCAGGCCAGCTAGGGCTATAGGGAGACCCTGTCTCAAAAAAAAAAAAAAAGATATATATAAAAATCTCAGATTCAAAGTCTCTTCTGAAATTCAAAGCAGTCTTTTTTTTTTTTTTTTTTTTTTGTCCTTTTTTCGAGACAAGGGTTTTCCCTGTAGCCCCAGCTGTCCTGGAACTCACTCTGTAGACCAGGCTGGCCTTGAACTCACAAAGATCCTCCTGCCTCTGCCTCCCAAGTGCTAGGATTAAAGGCGTGCGCCACCATGCCCGGCTCAAGGCAGTCTTTTAACTGTAACAGGTCAAAAAATAAGTTGCATACTTTCAATGTTCAGTGGAATGGGTAAGCATTCCCATTCCAAAAGGAAGGGATGGAAGCACAGCAAGGAGAGACTAGATCAGTGCTAAGACCAAAATCCAGTAGGGCAAACACCAAACCCTGAAGTTCCATGTTTGGTATCTTGAGTTTGTAATGAAATTATCTTGCAATTAACTTGCAAAATATTGCCCCTCTAGAGCTGCCACCTAGAGCACGTGCAGCTTCTCTCTTGAGCCAGCTTCATTCTGTTCCTGCAGCTTTCCTTGGCAGATGTTCCTTCGTACTGACATGTCCAATATTCTGAAGTCTGTTGCAACTTTTATTTTACCTTCCCAGCATGTTTACCTTTTCAGCTTCATGCAGTAGCCTCTCAGCCTCCTTGAAAAGTCTCCAACCCTGCCTGCATTGTCTGGCCCCAGCAACTTTTCTAGAACCTTGGTGTAAGCCTCTGTGATCCCTTAATTCTTAGATTTTGCATGCCTACAAAAACCAGCACGAGATATTCTGTCCAACTTGTACCGCAGCTGTAGTGCTCTCTCTGTGTCTTGTCAGATGAACATGGGAAAACACTTCCCTAACGGGCTTTGTCAGTTCAAGCTCTCTTTCAAATACTTTTCCTTTTTTTTTTTTCTTTTCCATTTTCTTTTTTGAAAAAGCTTAAAAACTGGCGGGGTGGGGGGCAAGGAAGGGGGAATGGGAATGGGTCTAACTTTGATTAAGAAATGTATGAAATACACAAAACAATAAAAAAAGTTTAAAAACTATTGTGTGAGTATGGGCATGTGTATTGAGGTCAGAAGATAGCCTTGTGGGGTGGTTTTCTTTCCTTCCCCCTTTCTGTGGGGATTGAACTCAGGTTGTCAGACTTGGTTTTACCCATTGCGTCATCTCAACTGGCTTTAGTTGGCATTTTCACAAATCGCACCTTCCTGAGTGATGTGTGGCTTTAAGAATACCTTACTGTCAGTCGGGCGTGGTGGCACACACCTTTAATCCTAGCACTTGGGAGGCAGAGGCAGGTGGATCTTTGTGAGTTCAAGGTGAGCCTGGTCTACAGAGTGAGTTCCAGGATAGCTGGGACTACAGGGAGACCCTGTCTGGAAAAGACCAAAAAAAAAGAATACCTTATTGTCCCTGTGTAAAGTCAGAGATTGTTCTGTAATTGTACTAGTTTCTTTATCAATTATAGATTTGTCTATGGTCTTGTCTGTAACCTTAAACACACTCATGTTCCTTTTTTTGCCAGACTGCACATTTTTTTATGTCTTTCTCTTTCTCATTATAAATCTAAGAGCAGTAAGCAGTAACCATACCACAGCCTGGATGCTATGCTGTGTTGAAATTTCCTCTACCAAACAATTCAGTCTATTACTTTTTTTTTTGTCTTTTTGAGGCAGGGTCTCCCTTTAGTCCCAGCTGGCCTGGAGCTATGTAGACCAGGCTGGCCTTGAACTCAAGAGATCCCCCTGCCTCTGTCTCCCAAGTGCTAGGATTAAAGTCGTGCGGCACCACACCCAGCAGTCTTACTACTTTTGAAATTAGTTTCACTTAGGTTTTATGGATGTGAGTGGAATACAGACAGGTTTACCCCCACCTGCAAACCATGTAATAGAAAAGGTCTCTAGCCTACTTTCCAATAGAGTCCTTGTTCCCCTCTGAAACCTCATGAGTCTGGCCTTCACTGTCCTTATTTCCATTTATATTCTAGTCTTTCAGATTCCCACAAGATGGCCTGTTAAGCTTTGCTTATAGCATCTTCCTCAAGGGTTTCAAGTGTTCCAAGCTTTTCATAATGAACAGGGCTGATGTTGAGATTGATGGGGCCGAGTTTTAGCTGTTCAGAGCTCAGGCCGTAGGTCATTCTGGAGGCCCTGTTGGCCTTACCGTTCTGGGTAGGGGGGCTGCAATCAGTGGAGGCGAATGAGCACCTGGCTTCAAGTCTTCTCAGATGGGCCAAATCCATCAACATTCTGAGATGAATTCCTGGAGGAGTGGTTGTGCATATATATGGATGTATGTGTCTACATGCATACATGCAATGTGTTTGAGATGTTAGATTTGTTCTAGAAAGACTGCCAGATCACTATTGTGTCATCAGTCTTTTGGAGAGCACCCATTTTAACTTGTCCAGTATGGACTTCAATAAAAACTCACAAAACTTGCTCAGTTTGATATACGAAGTACTAAATTACACCTTGTTTTCCGAATTTGGAAATGAATATTTTGTTTTTCTTGAGCTCCAAACTGATTTGAATAGTTATTTTTCTATAAATATAAGGAGAACATACCTTGAATTAAACACTGTAAATTACATTTATTGTGTACGTGCACACCATGGGACACATGGAGATCAGAGGGCATCTTGTGGGAGCTGGTTCTCTTTCCAACAGGTGGGTGCCAACAACTGAACTCAGGTTATCATGCTTGCTGTTTTCTGGCTCCATGCCTTGAATTTTAGCATTAAATATAGACAATTTAAGTGCTGTTCCCCCCTACTCTTCATTTGGTTAGTTAATATTGTTCACCTTTATTTTTGTAGTACTGGAGTTTGAACCTGTGACTTCCCACATGCTAGGCAGGTGATCTGCCACTGAGCTAGGTCTCCAGTCCTCTTTTTACTTTTATTTTGAGACATGGTCTCAGTTTCCCAGGCTGTCTTGAACTCATGGTCCTCCTGCCTCAGTCTCCCAAGTGCTGGGATTAGGGCCTTTGCCATGATGTGAACACATAGCTGTTCACCTCTACATAGTGTGACCATCAAGCGTCTCTTAGGCCCACGTTCACCCTAGTGGTCCATGTGTTCTTAGGCCATGGTATAGGGTGTGGCCTGTCATCCTCTCAGACACTGCACTTCTAAGCCTTGGAGGTCTTATGTGTAGGCTCTGTTTTGCCTTTTAGAAGAAAACAGAGGTTTGAGGTCCTAAATTTAATCCCTAATCCTAGAGGGAAAAAAACTTTTTTTTTTTGGTGTTGGGTGTCATGCATGCTAAACATGTACTCAAATACTGAAAAACTCTCTCGAACCTGTGATTTGAATTAAAATATCTTAGGCCATATTGTGCAGGGGAAAAGGTGAAAAGGGAGAGGCTGGGTTTATGAATGGCTGAGTTTGGAGTCAGCTATGAATTCATAACATGTATGATCTGGTATATTTTTGAATCAGTCCAGTTATATATTCTTGAAGATGATTATTGTTTTAGAACTTAAAAAAAATCTGTCATTCTTCAATCATTTGTCTGAAACAGTATGGCCTAGAAGACAATGTCACACTGAGTATTGATGCTCGTAGGAGGATCGACTACCTCAGTATACAGTGCTTGCTGTATCCCTCCATGCATGCTCAGTCTGTGTAGGAGGGCAGGTATAGAACTAAACACTGGGTTTTGCGTCTATAGGAAACTTTGTCAGCTTTGTAGATTCAGAGTTAGAGGCTGTGGCTTTCAGAACACAGTTCTTGCCTAGTTTAGGAAAGTGTAGAGGACTGAGGCAGCTGTTATATTCTGGGTTAGCCTCTTATCACTGTCAGTTAAGTGAAGTTCTGGGCTGTGGGGCAGCCACATCCTGCTTGTTGAAGCCCCACTGCCTTGCCTTGGCTGTACCTGTGTCATTGCCTTCTATGTCCTACCCATCTTCCTCTGCTGTAGCACTTTATTCTCCCTGCCTAAAGCTGCCCTGAGACACCAGGAAGCGGGACGTAGCAAACCTGGGCACTTAATTGTCTGGCAGCTCTCCCAGGGAGTTTTGGGTTTGGGTCTGTGTGTAATAAAGCATCATTTGGTGTTTTCTGGCAGAAAAGCAGGAGTTAGATGCCTGCAGGAAATTCATTAGATTTGGGGCTGCAGAAGATAATGTGGAATGTGCTCACTGCATTAGGAGGCACAGTCTGCAGCCACACCACCTTGAATGTGGCCCACTATCTTGAATGCACATAATCAGCCAAAAAAGGCTGAGGCTAGGAGAGAGTGCTGAACCCAGCAGAGGACACCCTTGGCTTCCACATGCACTGGACAGCAGACGTACAGATGATTCGAGGGCATTGGGCTCGGTAGGCCTGTGGTAGGAAGAGGATGAGAATGCTGCTGCTCTGCAGATGAGTATGTACAGGGCTATGGGGGCCATGTCTTGCTGAAGAAGCTCCCTGGGGCTGCTGATCTGGCTTTGGTTCTGTCCCTGGGAGGAGATGTTGAAGATGGTATAGTCATGCATGTGTGTGTGGGATGTGTATGACCTATCCAACCATTCTCTAGCTCTCTTTGTAGGTTTGTTTGTTTGTTTGTTTGTTTGTTTGTTTGTTTTTCAGTGTTGGGAATTGAAGGAAGGGTCTCTGGTATCCTGGCCAAGTGATCTACCAGCCTTCCAGCCGTTCTCCAGGGCTTTTCCTTGTTTACTGCTGATGACCTCTCTTGTCCCTGATCCTGGATCTCAGTAGCATTACCTCCTTTGAAATTTACGTTGATTTCCTGCTTTGGTATTACCTGATCTCCTAGCCTAGCCTGTTCCTCTCCTTTCCCATTCAGCCTGTGGAAATTTGCATTTTCAAAAATATTTTTATGAGTTTATCTATCAACTGTCAACTAATCTCCAGTTAAAGGCCTTAGACTTTTCCCTGGGAACATGGGCTCTTTTTGCCAACTTGAGATAGGGGCTGCTTTTTTTTTTTTAATTCCCTGGGCATTTCCTAGAGCCCTCCAAGCTTGGACTGTGGCTTTCTGGCACGTCTAGGTCTGCCTACTCACTGGACACATCCCTCTGGTCTGTAGAAGTGAGCCTCTGTTTCTGTTGACTCTCTAGTTATCTGCGGATAACCATGGGGGATCAGGTCCTTGGTTTCCACCTCCGTTACATCTTCCCTCTCCACCAAATCCTGCTGTGCTGGGATCCCTGCCTTTGTTATGAAGAGAACTAGCTTATTTGCTTCATCCAGCTATTCAGGATTCAGATGGTACGCAGAGGATCAGAAAGGCAGTGTTGGGGCATCTGTTGCCGTTGCTGAGGTAGCTGTGATATCAGTGCCAGCTGTAGTTTTGTGACAACTGCCAGAAATGTGTTCACTTCCCCAGGTGTTCCATGGTTTTGCTGTATTTATTTAGCATCTTGCCCTAGGCCTTTTTTTTTTTTTTTTTTTTTTTTTTTTTTTTTTTTTTGTATGTGTATGAATGTACTGTCTGCATGTAGCTCTGTGCACCCGTGTCATGCAATGCCTCGGAGGTCAGAAGAGGGTGTCAGATTCCCCTGGAACTGGAGTTAAAGTTGGTTCTCAGCCGCCATGTGGGTGCTGGGGATCGAACCCTGGTCCTCTCTGCAAGAGCTGTTGGCGTTCTTACCTGCTAGGCCATCTCTCCAGCCCCGCCCCAGGCCTTTTCATGGCAGCAAATATAGATAATTCTTTATCTTTATAAGACAGGGTCTTTTTATATAGGCCTGACTGCCTTTGAGCTCAGGATCTCCTGCCTCAGCCCCCCAAGTGCTGGGATTACAGGTGTGTATCATCACACCTAGTTCTAATAATTTGTGTACTGTGTGTGTGTGTGTGTGTGTGTGTGTGTGTGTGTGTGTTTCTATGTGCATGCACATGTGTACACAGGAGGCTAGAGGTTAACCTTGAGTGTCATATGTCAGGTGATACCCACCTTGTAGCCCCAGCTGGCCTGGAACTGGCTATGTAGGCTAGGCTGGCCTTGATCTCACAAAGGTCTGCCTGCCTCTGCCTCCCAAGTCTCCACCTTGTTTTTTGAGACAGGGTTTTTCATTGTTCAGAGCTCACTGATTAGAGAGGCTAGCTGACCCTTAGATTGGGCATGGTGGTGCATGCCTTTAATCCCAGCAATTGGGAGGCAGAGGCAGATCTCTGAGTTCAAGACCAATCCTGGATGACATAACGAGAGTTCTAGGCCCACTGGGGCTGAAGGGAGGCTCTGTCTCAAAAAAAAAAAACCCAAAACAAAAAAAGTACTTGGGATATGTGGCTAGAGTGTGGCTCAGTGGCAGATCACTAGCTAGCATGCATAAACCCTAGATTCCTTTCTTTAAAACAAAAACAAAAAAAAAAACCTGGTTAAAATACCCAAAGGAAGTTAAGAGCCCATTCATTATTATCACATGCCAGCTCTGGGATTCCCCATGGCCTCCAAGTTTGAAGTTTGCACAGGTCTATATCTAGATGATTTTCCCTGCCTACCTATGATTTGCTTGGAGGCATCCTTATTGAGTCCATCTTCTCTAAGCTGTTTCTTTGCTGAAACATAAAGGTGTTGGATTGGGAAGGGATTGGATGAGGTCAGAGGTATCCCTGGCATGGGCACATCCTTCTGAATAGGCAAGACAGTGAGGCCCAGCCACAAGGCAGCTCCTGCAGCTCTGATCCAGGTCCTGATCCCAGAATGTGAATAGCCCCTTGCTCATAAGGCCGCCCATGGTCATCTGCCCAAGAAGTGACATGGACATTGTTTGATATCGTTTGTCTTAGTTTAAGCAAGTCTGTGATGAGTGGTCTTGTAGGATAGAGTTTGACTTCTGATGGATTCTTGAAGTGGCATTTCCAGGTAAAGGATAAAAGCTTGGGAAAAAGGACAGGTGAAAGCCAGGGCCAGTCTGTCTTGCTTTCTGTCAATTCAGGGACTGCAGAATTCCTTCAGTGCCGATGGCAAGGACAGCTTGTCTTCATTTTTCTATCAGCTGTCTAGTCTTTATTTTTCTGTCAGCTATCTTTTTGGTCTTTTTGAGACAGGGTCTCCCTGTAGTCCCAGCTGTCCTGGAACTCAGTATGTAGACCAGGCTGGCCTTGAACTCACAGAGATCCACGTGCCTGTGTCTTTTTTTTTTTTTTTCTTTATTATTTTATTTTATTATTTTTTAAGTATTTTCTTTATTATTTTATTTTATGAGTGTGTTGCCTGCATGTGTAGAAGTTCAGCATGTAGGGGGCTGGAGAGATGGCCTAGTGGTTAAGAGCACCCACTGCTCTTGCAGAGGACCTGGGTTCAATCCCCAGCACCCACATGGCGGCTGAGAACCGTCTTTAACTCCAGTCCCAGGGAAATCTGACGCCCTCTTCTGACCTCCTCGGCATTGCACGACACGGATGCACAGACCTGCATGCAGACAGTACACTCATACACATAAAAAATAGAATTTTTTTTTAAATTAAAAAAATATTAAAAAAAAGAAGTTCAGCATGTCATACAATGCCGCAGAGGTCAGAAGAGGATGTCATATTCCTCTGGAACTGGAGTTAAGGATGATTTTTTGAGACAGGGTCTTCCTATAACCCCAGCTAGCCTGGAACTCACTCTGTAGACCAAGCTGGCCTTGAACTCATAGAGATCTGCCTGCCTCTGCCTCTCAAGTGCTGGGATTAAAGGCATGTACCAACATGCCCAGCTTAAAGACAGTTCTTAGCCATCATGTGGGTTCTGGGAATCAAACCCAGGTTCTCTGCAAGAGCAGTCGGTGCTCCTAACTGCTGAGCCATCTCTCCAGCCCCAAGATGGTTCTTAGCTACCATGTAGGTGCTGGGTCCTCTTTAAGAGCAGTCAGTGCTGTGAACCACTGAGCCATCTCTCCAGCCCTTAGCTGTCTATCTTTTAATCAGTGATGATTCTTTCCTGTGAACCAGGTTGGATTCTCCATTTGTGTCAAGTTGGTCTTTATAAAACATATATATGTTTTAAAAGATTCTGACATTCAAACCGGGCGTGGTGGCACACGCCTTCGGTCTTAGCACTTGGGAGGCAGAGGAAGGCGGATCTTTGTGAGTTCAAGGCCAGCCTGGTCTACAGAGTGAGTTCCAGGACAGCCGAGGCTACAGGGAGACCCTGTCTCAAAAAGACCAAAAAAAAAAAAAAGATTCTGACATTCAGGGACATTTTAGCTTTGCTAGTGGAGACCTTGTATATGACTAGCTCCTTGTTATCAACTGTCTGTAGAGATTCCTATTACTAATAGCCTTTCCCCCATTTTACTGGTTATGTTGCTTATAAAGGTATTTGTCTATTTCTTCCAACATTCTTTGTGTGTGTGTGTGTGTGTGTGTGTGTGTGTGTGTTTGAGCCAAGGTCTCCCTATAGCCCCAGCTGTCTTGGAACTCACTCTGTAGACCAGGCTGGCCTTAACTCACAGAGATCTGCCTGCCTCTGCCTCCCAAGTGCTAGGATTAAAGGTGTGTGCCACCACACCCAGCCTCCTCTAGCATTCTTATGACTTAAAAATACCTTTATGGGGGGGGGGCAAAGAGATGACTCAGCAGTTAAGAGCACTGGCTGCACTTACAGAGGACCTGGGAAGTTGAGTTCCCAGCATCCATGTGGTGTCTAACAACTGTCCACAACTCCAGCTCCAGGGGAATCTGACACTGTCTTCTGATCTTTGTGGGCATTGCATGACACTGGTGCACTTACACACAGGCAGGCAATACATTCATATACATAAAATTTAAAAATATATACCTTTAGTGAGTAAAATGTACTGTAAAGAACATGAATGAAGCCCAGTGAATCTAGATTAAGTATAGGTCTCTGCTGGGTATGTTTGTGTGTGTATGGATGTGTGTGGACATATGTGGGAATTGTGTATGTGTGTGTGCATGTGTGCAGTGGAGACGTATGGAGACCAAAGGATGACAGTGAATGTCCTATCAATCTTCACTATTTATTTATTTACTTACTTACTTACTTGCAGGGTTTCTCTAGTACCAACCTGCCTGCAAGTCAAAGCGTGCACCAGGGTGGCCTGAATCTCGATCTGAGTGCTGGGATTAAAGGCATATACTACCATGCTTGGCTGGCACACACTTTTAATCCTAGTATTCCAGAGGCAGGTGCAAGTAGATCTCTGAGACTGAGAACGTTCTGGTCTCCATAGTGAGTTGCAGGCCAGCTAAGACTAAATAAAGGGAAACCCTGTCTAAAAAAAAAAAAAAAAAAAAAAAAAAAAAATACCACAGCCCACATAAAGCTTAAGAATTCAAATGTCCTAAGAAACCATCTANTTGCTGGACTTAGGTTTTGTTTGAGAGTGCCTGATTCTTCCCTTTGAAATAAGACAGTACTTGTTTTGGATTTTACAGCAGCCCACAGTTAAGAGACTTTTAATAGACTGGACTTTTAAGTGTTTGGACATTTTAAGGACTGTGGGGCTTTTAAGGATGTACTGTCTTAGGTTGTGATTAGTGTTAACATCATACTTTGGGGATAAGAACTGGAAAGGTGGTTTAATAGTGATGTGTTTGTGTGTCAAGTTGACAAGGGGTCAATTGTGCTGGATAGCTTTGGTGTCAACTTGACACACCTGGGTTGAGGGAGCCTCGGTTGGGGAATTGGCTCCATTGGATTGGCCTGTGGCCACATCTGTGGTGTATTGTCTTGATTGTTGAGCAGTGACAGTATAAGAAGGCAGGCTGGGCATGAGCCAGAGAGCAAGCCAGTAGGGAGCAAGCCAGTGAACAGCAGTCCTCCATGGCCTCCAGGTTCCTGCCCTGAGTTCCTGCCTTGGGCTCCCTAAGTGATGAAATGTGACCCAGGAGATGTAAGCTGAATAAACCCTTTCCTCCCCAAGTTGGTGTCAGAGTGTTTTGTCACAGCAATGGAAAGACAAACTAGGACACAACCCAAGGAAGGAAAAAAAAAAAAAGAGAGAGAGAGAGAATATGACATCCAGGGCCTCACACATGGTAGACAAGCATTCTACCACTGAGCCATGTCATATCCCTGTAAACACCTGTTAACATCTCACACAGGATTTGCTGTACAATGGGGTTCATTCTTTTGGATACTTCGGGTGGGCTGTACCACAAGTGGCTACCCATGGGCCCTCAGCCCTGTCCAGTCATTTCCCAAATGGTCTATATGTGTCCCCTCCCACCACACCTACGATGATAAGGCCTGCATACTGCCAGTGGGTTGTGACCTGGCTTCTTGGAAGGCACACCCATTACTTGGGTATGTTAGCAGCACTGGGGTTTTAGTTGGCAGTTCCTGATGGGTGAGCATGTGAGCACCCTTCTTTTGTGTGAGACCTTCTTGATGGCATCTGTTGGGTGCCTGCTTACATATACTGTCAGATAGAGTTAGAGTAGTTGTTGTTTGACATGGTCCTGGATCAGAGCTAGGTATAGCTTCCTTCCTCTTTCTTTTCTTATTTTTTTGATACCAGCACTCTGATGTTGCCCAGGTTGCCTTTGAGCTTCTGGCCTCAAATCATCCTCCCACCTCTGGAGTAGCTAAGACATAGGTATCTTAGGCACTATATACCTAGTCATATACCTAGTTTCTACATTTTGGGGGGGGGTATTTTATTTTTTTATATGTATGAGTGTACTGTCTGCATGTAGGTTGGTGCACCCGTGTCCTGCAATGCCATGGAGGTCAGAAGAGGGCATCAGATTCCCCTGGAACTGGAGTCAGATGGTTCTCAGCCAACATGTGGGTGCTGGGGATCGAACCTGGGTCCTCTACAAGAGCAGTTGGCACTCTTAACCGCTGAGTCAAGTCTCCAGCCCCACTTCTACATTTTTTTTTTAATTTTTTATTTATTTATTTCGGTATGTGTATGAATGTACTGTCTGCATGCAGGTGTGTGCACCCATGTCGTGCAATGCCGCGGAGGTCAGAAGAGGGTGTCGGATTCCCCTGGAACTGGAGTTCTCCTGGAATTGGAGTTTCAGACGGCTCTCGGCCGCCATGTGGGTGCTGGGGATCAAACCCGGGTCCTCTGCAAGAGCGGTCAGCGCTCTCAACTGCTAGGCCATCTCTACATTTTTTAATGGCTCTTCTTGTGGTGCTGAAGAATCTTTGCACATGGTACTAAATGCCTCTTTCTGATGTTCAGGTTGTGAGCCTTTAATGGCCAAGCCATCTCTCCAGCCACTAAATGTCTCTTTTTAATGAGACGTTTTTATTTCATCAGTTTATGCCATTGTCAAATATACTTCTGACTTTGTTACCTTCTTGGAGTTAAACTGTATATTTGTTAGGCTGTTTTTGGTACAGGTGACAGGTGGGGTGGGGGCAAAGTTCTGTGTTTCCTACTCTGGTTCCTATGTTTCACACTGGTTACGTGTTTTCTTTCACTGTGTTTAATGAATAGCTCAGTGCTTTATCAGTGCAAGAGCTTTCTTTTGGTTTCATTTCTTTTCTGTAATCTAGACCTTGCATGTCACCTGTGGTCATGTTAAGGCTTGTCTTTGTTTTATTGCAGCCAGCTCCACAGTTTGGATTTGGGTCTCAGTTATGGTTTCCCTGTTTGAGGGTCCCTTGTTGGACACGGTGAACAGAAAACAGAGTTGAAATTTGAGACTCTTGATGGCTCCTCCTTCAGAGGGTTTGGCTTTGTTTTTCTCAGCAGCTATGCAAGGATGGTGGTACTTAGGGCCTTCTCGTCTGATGTCTTAGAGTTGGCTTTGTTTTAGTTTTCAGGTGTCTCAGGGTCTGAGGAGTCCCCTCATAGGACTGGGTCTTTGGAGCCTGCTTTTTGGGGCCTCAGCTCCATTTGGGTCTTCCCACATTAAGGGGACTCTGGGGCAGGATGAAGAAGATCTCCACTCGATTCCTTCCCTGTTGATCTTGGCAGCAGATTTGATTTTTTTTTTCAGTAGCTGGCTTGTCCTTGTTCTGCTGTTGCAAATCTGCCTTGCTTGGCCCTATACTTCTACTTTTCATTTTCCATTTGGAACATGTTTGTGGAATTAACTTTGAATCATCTCCAAACATGGCAGCCTCCTTTTTCTGACTGATTGTGGCCTGCTGCTCTGGCACAGCCCTAATGAAGACCTAGGTGGCTTAGAAGGCTGAGCCAGTGGTTATCTGGCATCTGCACCATCTCTTACCTCAGCTTGTTGTATGGAGCTGGATCTCCAACCAAGGGCATGAAGGAGAATGTTGGGTGGTGTGGAGTTACCTGAGCCTGTGAGAGGACCCGCTTCTGAGCTCACTAGTTTCTAGTGGGGTTCACTTCCTCACAGGCTATGGAGGGAGGGCACCTTAAGTTCCTTCTAAGGCAGTTTACTTCAAGCAGCGTCTCAGAATGGAGTACAAGGGAGGCAAGACCGATGGATGTAGTGAGCTCAGAGCTCCCCTCTGCCAGATCTTGTGGTCAGAAGCCAGTTCGTGGGTCAGCCCATGCTGTGGACACAGATGGCTTCCAGAGGTGGCAGTGGCTCTCAGAGGCTGACTTCCCACTTAGGGGCTATGCCAGGTTCTACTCAGGTGCCTCAGGGCTACATAATTCAGTTGACTCAGTCTATGGTGCAGCATATGAGGGTCAGGACAGGACTGAATGTGATTTCAGGAATGACGTGGTGTACTGCTACTAGAGGGAATGTCTGCCGGGTTTATAGTACATAAAGAAAGGATTATGGGACATGCTGCAAGAAGAATGGCGACTACCTGTGATGTATGTCTAGTTGCTGGAGTTTAGGTACTCGGGATGGAAGCTGGTTCTAGATAGTACCGTCTGACTAGAGGTGCAGCTTGGTATGTACCCTGGGAAAGACTAACCACCACCGCAGTCATGAGGGGAGAGGCACGTGAAGCTGGAAGGTAGTGGGGATAGTCATGCCATGTGTGCTGGTTAGCATTGAGCCAGCCCTGCCAGGGCTCAGCTCTTGGTCAAAGTCTTGAGTAAATATGTACTTTGTGTCCAAGGAGGTCAGTGACCACCTCCAAAGCATGTAAGATTGCTTCAGTCCTCACCTGCAGAGTCTAAGGAGAGATCACTTAAAGGAGGTGTGCCCACAAATCAGGCCATGTATGTGTACATTCCTCCTAAAGCTACAGGATGGAGCTAGCCATCCCAGCAAAGCCTGTCCCTGTCCGGGTAGACAGAAGTGCTTATATTTGTGGCCCTGTCTATTCAGACACAGAGGAGTGACCTGGTAACTGCCAGGACAAGCAAGGAGAGTTTCATCCCAGGAGAATCCAGTTTGCTACTCCAGGGCCATGGGTTGACAGGCAGCACCTGAAGGTATGCCACCAGCTCTCTCACAGGTTGTCTAGGGGTATCCTCTCCAAGTCCCCTCCAAGCTGATTAGAGTGTATTTATGTTACAGTGTGGTGTCACTTGTCTGTTCATTTGTCATCTGTATCCCCAGTAATAGCTGGAGGTCTGCCTGCCTGCCTCTGCATGCATTCCCTAAGGAGATTGTTGCATTTTCATGGCTATTGTGGAAGGGACTTAATTCTTATCTCTTCTCCTGAGTTTTGTCAGGGCGGAACAGGAAGCTAGTGAGATAATACTTTTCCTAGTGTTTTTTTTATTAGGGCGCATATTGATAACCTTATGCCTCTGTGTCCTTGTGATAGAAGAGAACACAGGATAAGTTTTAAGGTTTAGAAAGTATCAGAATAGGGGCTGGAGAGATAGCCTAGCGATTAAGAGCACCAACTGCTCTTGCAGAGGACCCGAGTTTGATCTCCAGCACCCACATGGCGACTAAGAACCGTCTATAACTCCAATTCCAGGAGAACTCCAGTTCCAGGGGAATCCGACACCCTCTTCTGATGTCCGAGGCATTGCACGACACGGGTGCACAAACCTATATGCAGACAGTACACTCATACACAAAACAAAAAAAAAAAAAATTAAAAAAAAAAAAAAAAAGAAACCATCAGAATAGGAGAACCCAGAAATGATGCCCCAGCAAAGGACACCAGAAGAAAGCTTCCTTGCAGGTCCTTACCACATGGCCTTTGTGGTAGGATTACCATTCCCTTTGGGTGAACACCAGTGTATATGTGTATTTCTCAACCTCAGAGCCAATGTTCCTGGCCAAAGGTCAGTGTTCAGGCCGCCAGGCAGTGCCCACGCCCATCAGATGGGGTGTCTAATGAGGAGAGATGCTCAGTAGAAAAATAAAGCAGTAAGTTTTAAACTGGGAAGTGCATAGTGTCCTGGGCTCATGCCTGAGGAAGAACCACCTGGAATGAACCCTGGGATGCAGCTGGGAGGGGACAGTGGTATGAGGTAGCCATACTTCAAGGATTCCCTCTGTCCTACTTAGAAGTCTGCTCTTGGTCTTTGACTGCTACACATAGCTGCAGGACTGTGGTTACCAGTGCATTTATAAAAGGATGGTGAACAGGTCCTCTGGACTGTCACAGAGGTTGGTCTTTTTGTGTTTATGAAGCTTGACTGTTGGTTGACACGCACCAGCAAGGTTGTTGAATAAACAGAAATGGCATTGTAGTTCCCTGGTGTATGCTGTGGGTGGGTTGGCTGTCCCTTATGCCATGATGTACTGTGGGAACATGGTCCTGCTGTGCTTCTGCTGCCATTTGTGGTACAGTCCTAGAGCAGGGTAGGAGAGGCTACCTGGCAAAAGTGAATTTTCTGAGAAAAAATAATGTTCTCTAACTACGAATGTACCTGCTCTTCTTGTAATCCCAGGTGGCTAAGGTGTCTACCCTGAAAGTGGTCTGGTCTTGCCAGGCTAAGGCAGTGCAGTATGGCAAGTCCCATGTACATATCTTAATTAAGAGTTAGTGGGGTAGGGAGTATGGAAGGGAAATAAGTCTAAATTGGACTGAGAAATGTATGAAATCCACAAAACTTCAGTAAAAATATTTTTAAAAAGGAGTGCCAGTTTCAGCAATATATACAGAAATTGAACAATTGTTGTCAGGACTGGGAGTATAGCTCAATGGTTGTGTACTTTCCTAGCATGTGTGAGGCCTTGGGCTCCATCTTCAACACTGGAAAAAAGTATTTGTTTGTCACTAGGCATGATGGTGCCTGCCTGTGATCCCAACATGCCAAAGACTGAGGTGGGAGATCACCAGCATGAGCTGCCTGGTGAGATCTTTTTTTTTTTTTTTTTTTTTTTTTTTGGTCTTCTTCGAAACAGGGTCTCTCTGTAGCTCCAGCTGTCCTGGAACTCACTCTGTAGACCAGGCTGGCCTTGAACTCACAAAGATCTGTCTGCCTCTGCCTCTGCCTCTGCCTCTGCCTCTGCCTCCCAAGTGCTAGGATTAAAAGCATGCACCACCACGCCTGGCCGAGATCTTTTTTCTAAAAACCAAGGGTGAGTTCAAGGCCAGTCTGGTCTACAGAGTGAGTTCCAGGACAGCTGGGGCTACAGGGAGACCCTGTCTGGAAAAGACCAAAAAAAAAAAAAAACTAAATAAATAAACAAACAAACCATAAAATAAAATAAGGAGAACTCCTTTCAGGAGTTATTCAGGGATCCTGTGGATTACAGGTGTGTATCAAGTCTCCAGCCAGACTGGGGCTGGTGGTCAGTGAATCAGAAGACTGAGGATTAGGTTTCCAGTGCCAGACAAAGTTCTATGGCAGCTTCTTAGCGAAGTGACACAGGAACAACTGGGCAGTAATAAACACATAAAATGATGCTTATTTCAGACATGACTGGACTTGAGGATGAGAGAACCCAAGTTTGGCAGTCATCTGTGGCTTCCTTTCATTCTCCATTTTTGTGTCTTGATTCATTACTTTGTGATTACCTTTGAGCTTTATGCCTCCAAATCGAACAGTGTGGAAAAAGGCTGTCTTTCATTACATCTTTGACTAGGCAAGGACTCTCCTGGCTATTCATGGTCAGTGAGCTCTTGAACAGATGCTATAAGAAATACAGGGCTGAGTTGAGGAAGAAGGTCTTACCTCCTGCTGTTACCAGCCTCTAGGTCTTACCCATCTGGCTGTAATTTCTTGACCCTCATTAATGAGTTTTGACCTACTGAGCATTTCCTTTGGCCTTTGGGTTAAGGGGACCTTATCCACCTGCTGTTTTTAATTTCTGCTGATCTTCCTGATCAGGCTCTTTCACCTAAAGTAATTTTTAAATGTTTACTTATTTATTTTGGTGGTACTGGAGTTGGAACCCAGGACCTTGAATGTGCCTGGCAAGCAGATGCCCTACAGTTTGCCACATCCCTGGCCCAGACCCTACCTATTTGTATTAGTCATTTTTCTGTTGCTGTGATAAAACCACCGTGACCAAGGGAATTTATAAAAGGAAGAGTTTATTTGAGCTTACGATTGATGGTTACAGGGAATTAAGAGTCCATTGTGGCAGGGAAGCATGGTGGCCGGGGCTGGAGCAGAAAGCCGAGGTTCACATCTTCCGATGAGCCCAGGAAGCCAAGAGAGAGCAACTGGAGCCTGCAAGGCTTATTGAACTCACTAAGCCCCCCCCCCCCAGTGACATACTTCCTCCAGCATGGCCACACCTTCTAAGATTTCCCAAAACAATGCCACCAATTGGGGACAAAATGTCTGAATACTTGAAACCTATGGGAGTCATTCTCTTTCAAACAACCACATTCCACTCCCTGGCTGCCATAGGCTCCTGACCATATAAAATGCAAAATACATTTAGTCCAACCTTAAAAGTCCCCATAGTCTTTTTTTTTTTTTTTTAATGTGTATGAATATACTGTCTGCATGTAGGTTGGTGCATCTATGTCGTGCGATGCAGCGGAGGTTAGAGAGGGTGTTGGATTTCCCTGGAACTGTAGTTAAAGACAGTTCTTAGCTGCCACATGGGTGCTAGGAATCGAACCTAGGTCCTCTGCAAGAGCAGTGCTCTTAACCGCTGAGCCATCTTTCCAGATCCAAAGTCCCCATAGTCTTTACCAGTCTCAAGTCTATTCAAAAGTCTACAGTCCAAAGTCTCTTCTGAGACCCAGGCTAATCTCTTAATTGTAAGCTCCTGTAATGGCCTAGCAGTTGGGAGTACCAACTGCTCTTGTAGAGGACCCGGGTTTGATCCTCAGCACCCATATGGCAGCTGAGAACAGTCTTTGACTCCAGTTCCAGGGGAATCTGACACCCTCTTCTGACCTCCGTGGCATTGCACGACACGGGTGCACAAAACTACATGCAGACAGTACATTCATAAACATTAAAAAGAAATTAAAAGACAAATTAGTATTCCCAACATACAAATGGAACTGAATACACATTCCCATTCCAAGAGGGAGGAATAGAGGCATAGTGAGGAAATACTGGACCAAAACAAGACTAAAAACCAGCAGGGCAAACACCAAGTCCAGTAGCTCCATGTGCGACTTCTGGGACTTTACTTCCAAAGGGCTTAGCTGGCTCAGCTCTTTCAGCTTTGTGTGCAACATACATCTCTTCCTTAGGCTGGTACCACTCCCTGTATGCAGCTCTCCTTGGCAAATATCTCACAGCTCTGGTATCTCAAATGTCTTCTTGGGGTCTCCACTGCCAACCAGGCTTCACAGCTTCACGAAATGGCCTATCAGGGCCTTCTTTATTCAGGGACGCCCCTGCTGCACTCTGCCTGGCCTCGGCTGCTCTCTGATACCTCAGAGGAAGAACTGATGACCCCTTCACTCTTGCATCCTTCATACCTCTAAAGCCAGCACCATGTGAATGAACCTGCCAAGTTTGGCTGCAAGTTCAGGTTGGACTCTGTCCTACTTCAACCACATTTATAACTTTTCTCTGCCCTTTCAGTATTTTCCTTTCAAAAGCTGGAGGCTTAGCTGGGTGTGGTCTTTCCCTGGAGGTACTGTTTCTGTTGTTTACTTGTAAATCTTGAGGCCTCTCCTTATTCACTTTAATCTCACTTTTTCCATTGTTTATTTGTAAATATCTAGGCATTTCCTTAATCACTTTAATCTCCTTATCAAAGGGAGCCTCTCCTTCATATGCCTTGGCTCCAACATTAATCTCCCTCCTGTACTTTTCCAGTCCAAACTGTACATTCTGCATTTCTGCCATTTGCTCTTTTTCACTGTAGATCTGTATAATAATCACCATTAATAGCCACATCATCATTTCTACATTAGGCTGTCTTGAAATATCCTCCAAAGAAATTAGTCCATTGCTTTTCAACTTAGCATCAGGCAAGCATTTGGGCTCTGGGCAAACTGCAGCTAGACTCTTTGTCAAAATATCCCAGTTGCTACTTAAGTCCTTATTTTCCTCTGGAACTACAATTTTTGTAACAGTGCTTTCTTCCAGGCTTCTACTAGAATAGCCTGTTAAGCTCTACTTACAGTAGTCAATAACTTTTGTAGCCCAAAGTTCCAAAGTCTTGCACATTTCTTCAAATACCCACATGGCCAGGTTCTTAACAGCCAACACCCCACTTCTGGTACCAAAAAATTGTATTAGTCACTTTTCTGTTGCTGTGTTAAAACCACCATGACCAAGGGAACTTATAAAAGGAAGAGTTTATTTGAGCTTACGATTGATGGTTCCAGGGAATCAGTCCATTGTGGTGGGGAGGCATGGTGGCCAGGGCTGGAACAGAAAGCTAAAGTTCACATCTTCCAATGAGCACAGGAAGCCAAGAGAGAGAGAGCAACTGGAGCCTGCAAGGCTTGTTGAGTTCACTAAGTCTGCCCCCCCCCCCCAGTGACGTATTTCTTCCAGCATGGCCACAGCACCACAACTGGGAACAAAATGTCTGAATACTTGAAGCCTATGGGAGTCATTGTCGTTCAAACCACCACACTATTAGTTTTAGATTCCTAGCTTTCCTTCCTTGGTTACATGTGTTCTTCCCTACCTGGTTTAACTCGCATAGCTTGACCATTGACCTCACGTTCATTCGGTCACAGCCCTGTTAAGTTCTTGCATTAAATTCCTCCCTTAGCCTCCTGGCTTTACACACCCAACTTTGCCCACCTGGTCTCAGTCTCTTAGATTTGCCTGGTATTATCTCAACTTGTGGCTTTAAACTTGGGCACTATGTACCTGGGTTAAGCACCTGATTTTAACCTGTTTGCCTTATCCATTGGGCCTTATTTGAATCCTACCTTACCATTCTGAATGTCCTAGTGCTCCTGTTTGGCCGTTGTGCTGTCTTTAGGGCCATGCACACCTGTGTTACCAACTGATTTTATTCACTTAGCCTTACCCACCTGACCTTTTATGCTCAGAAACGTGATTTTACTTTAGTTGTGTTGGATTCTTGGCACAGCCTACATATGGCCCTTCCATCATTCCCAGGAGCCTATGACAGCTCACTTTACTGTTCTGAAGGAAACCTGGGACTCTGCTGGGTTTTTCTTGGCTAGGCCCTTAGTTGGTGTCTCCCTCCCTTCTGTCTGTCACCAGACTTTCTTTTGTGGAATTGTCTTTGGTCACATACTCAGGCAGCTCCATCTCTACTTCCTATCTTGTGCCTCAGGCAAATGGGCCTGAGTAGACTTGGAGTAAACGCGGCTTTCCCTGGGATGGAGCTGGCCACCATGTCCTTCCTAGGCCTGACTTTTTGTTGGGTGGAGGGGTATAAAAGTTTTCCATAGTTTCCTGGAGTGGGGGAAGGGGGATACCTGTAAGCTTCCTTCCTAATGTGTTCATGCTGGCTTTATCAGAGATGTGCTTCCTCTTACATACTACCTGGTGATCATTTCCTTCTGCCGTCAAAAGTCCTGGCTTTTTAGTGATGGAATTTACAATCACAGTATTCCCAGCAGTGGTGGCCACTGGAAGCAATGGAGCATTGGGGCTTCTGCTGAGCTGTCTGCAGAGCAGTGACCTCTCTGCCTGTATGTTTAATTTAGGCACAGTGTGTTTAACAACTTTGGCTGTGTGGCTCTTGAGATGTTGTATTTACTGTTGTTGTTGTTGTTACTCTCTGCAGGCCAGTCTAATTGAAGCCAACGGAGAACTAAAGGTCTTTATAGACCAGAATCTTAGTCCTGGGAAAGGTAAGGGAGCCCGTTCTGGAAATGTAAGTCTGCTGATTGTGTAGAATGTTGATGCCTTGCTGATTGCAGGGCCCACTGTAGCACTTTCAGACTCGTGCACTGCAGCACGGTTCTGTTTGGAGGTCAGGAAATACAGGAAAATGTGAAGAGAGCACTGTAGTCATGTGTGTTCTTTCTACCTGAAGATGGGCACCTTGCCACATGAGACCCTAAGGTTCAGCGTAGTCCATGTGGAATGGGTCTCTTCTTAGGTTTATGCGCATGTGTCAATGGCTCCCACAGAGCACTGTCTTTGTCTTAAGGAACCAGGGCAGGTGGATGGGAGGCTGAGGCCCATTTTATCAAGACCTTCCCACAGTGTGTTTCAGCCTCAGTCTCTGGCAGCAGTACACAGGTTCAAGTGTCCTTGTATTATGGTGGCTTCCCCAGATAGACCCTGGGCTGTATTTTCTGTGTAGGTGTCACTTGGTCCATTGTACCCATCTCCCTGCATCCCCCACCACATCCCCACTGCCCTGAGGTGTTTCTGCAGAGCACTGTGATGCCGTTGATCTGCTGTGAGGCTGCTAAAGGGCACACTTAGGGAACAGTCCTGTTGTCCCATTAATATTTTCCCCTTAGGTCAGACAAGGGCCTTGTGGGCATGTAGCCAGTCTAGGAGCCAGATTCTGGGTTCTGTTTAAGCATTCTTTATATCTGGTTTTGCTCATTGTTCATATATGTAAAATTAACTACTTTTCCCTTAATAGTGAGGCCCAGGAAAATGACTGCTACTCATTGTAGCTCTGGGGGCTTGAGAAGCTCTGCCCTATTTGGTCTTCTCTGTGTCTGTGTAGTCACTACTTGTTTCTGGTCTGCTCTGTGTGCATGGGAGCCCAGGGGTTATTCGCCTCTAGTCTCTAGGGGCCAGGTCCACATGCACCTGAACCACTATTGTGTATTCTCTGGTTCTCCCCCCACCCCCAAAGGGCAAGTAGTATGAAGACTTGACCTAGCTTTTTTTTTTTTTTTTTTTTTTTTTTTTTTTTTTTTTTTTTTGTTTTTTTTTTTTTTTTTTTTTTTTTTTTTTTTGGTCTTTTCGAGACAGGGTCTCCCTGTAGCCCCAGCTGTCCTGGAACTCACTCTGTAGACCGGGCTGGCCTTGAACTCACAAAGATTTGCCTGCCTCTGCCTCCCAAGTGCTAGGATTAAAGGCGTGCGCCACCACGCCCGGCTCTCCCTAGCTTCTTCTATCCTTGGCACCTGCATGGCCCTGGCCTTTCATAGTGAAACACATTGAGACCCATGTTCATAAGAGATGTGCTGGGCCTGTGCACCTACCAAAGCTGGTTCTTCCTTGCTTGTTTTGTTTAGGGAGGCAGTAAACAGCCTGCTGGGGAGGTATGGTAGCTTTTTGTCTTCATAGTTGGCAGTGGTGCTTGCAAGGAATGAACTTATGTATCAGTCTTGGGACAGTAGGGTTTCAGGAACTTCAGGCACAACATTTTCCATCCAAATGATGAAGTAGAAATAACTGAGAAGGCTAATGACTTCCTTGGGAATAATGTTGATTAACCTGGTGTTTGCTTTGAATTCTGATGTCATCTGCTGCACTGCACCCTAGGCAAGCGCTGCTGCCTCCTTTTCCTTGCCGTTCATAGTCTGACTGTGAACCAGCGATGACCTGGAGGATTAGGGTACAAGATGTCTATCTGACATACAAATTTGAGATGTTCTGTGTGTCACGGTCAGGCTGCTCACTCCTTCTCTTGCTTCCCTTTGCTGCTGGTTTTTTGATGCCAGCCATGGTAGTCAGGTTCTGGACCTACATGAGCTTTGGGACAGGTTGTGCTGCTCACTGGTTTGGCTGACTTTCTGTGTGGACCAGTGCTCACCTTAGGATGTAAGGGGATATTGCCTCACAAGCAGTTGCTTGAACTAACTGTTGTGCATACTGCATATTGATGCTATTTGTGATGTTTGGAAAATGCACCGTAACGTCTTCCCTCAATTCAGACCTGCTTCCCTCCTTAGCAGGTGAGGATGACTATTAGTTTCTGGTGATCATTCCAGAGAATTTGCCTAGGTAGAACTGCCTCTCTGTCAAGTGTGAATCTTTGCTTCTGATAGGTGTCTTAGGCAGTAAAAATGTAGGTTTTAGAGAGGCCCAGGGTGGACACACTTGCATAGAGGGGGGTCCTGTGAGGCTCAGACGCCCATGCACTTCCCAGGTGGGAGCTGATACTTCTGGTCCTTGGCTCTGTGCTACCCAGATGTTGTGCCTTTCTTGGTCACATTCTGGGCCGCCTTCTGTTCCTTTACTAGTGAGCTGTCTTATTATTGGACTGCCTTTGCTTTCCAGCCCAGGCATACTGAGGATGGAGGGCTTCTAAGCTGCTCACTGAGCTGTTTTTGGTCACTGAGGTGAAGACCCCATGGCATCCTCCATGTCATTACACTGGAACTTCCTTTTTCCTTTTCTTTGGTGCTAGAGACTGAGCCAAGGCAATCATTGGGCAAGTGTTCTACCACTGTTCCATGCCCTGGCCTTAGAACAGCGGGCAATGCCTGGGCATAAAAAGAACAGGACCCCAGCACTCATTTGTACCTTGTAGCCAGAAAATAGTCACACTTTATACTGGAGCCATCTTTTGAGTCAGATCTTGAAGAATGAGCAGGAACTGGCTTAGATGAGAGGAGAAGCTGAGGAGGCAGGGGTCGGGGGGTGAGGGGGGCAGGACTTACTCCCCATCCCACCTCATTAGACCCTTCATCTGGTTCCCATGGCTAATTTACAGTCTCCCCAAGGTTCTGAGGCCAGATGCATTCCAAATTCACGAGGGGAAGTCGCTGCACAGAGTTCTGTGTGTGAGTAACATAAGTGACAGCAGTATGACCTACCTCAGAGAGGTGGTGCTGCCCTGATGAGAGGCCAGCCAAGTGGGATTCCTGTTTTGTTGTTGCTTTGGCATTGCTGAGGCTGAGCCACTGTTGTCTGCTGGGTCCTTGTCCTTCCAAACCCATTCATATCACAGCCTCTCAGGCCTGTGGGAGATTGAGGACCACCTGTGCGATCTCCTTTATCTTCTGCTGCTGCTTCAGAAGGGCCATTTTCAGTTTCACCGTGCCTATTGTAGCTCTCCGGAGTTGCAGTGATCAAAGTATGTGTACATATGAGAGAGGTTTTTTGTTTGTGGGATGGCAGGTCCAGAGGCTGCCGTGCAGGTATAGATGTTAAAAAGTCTTAGCAGGGCGTGGTGGCGCACTCCTTTAATCCTACTCAGGAGGCAGGGGCAGGTGGATCTCTGTGAGTTCAAGGCCATCCTGGTCTACAGAGTGATCTCTAGGCCAGCTAGGACTAAAGCGAGACCCTGTCTCAAAAATACCAATAATAATAATAATAATAATAATAATCTTAAGAGAACTTTACCCAGCAAACCTGGTTAGGCGAGGCCTACCAGCATTGGCAGAATCTCCTTTACTTAAATTAAAGCCCACAGAAGATGCGAGCTTTTGCAGCAGCTTCTAGACTGCTGTGCAGGAGAGTATGGGGCAAGTCAGTCTTAGAGGATGGATACATGAATCTGTCCTGCAATCTTTGAAACTCACAGTACCTTTCCCTCAGAAAAGTACATCAGACCCATAGCATTTTGCATTCTCAGACTCTGAAGCAAAGACACCCTAGTCGGTTTCAGTGATAAATGGTAATTGGCAGACTTCGTCTGGGCTGCTCCTAACTACATTGCAGGAGGGTGTTGTCTGGCTGCTTCTGAATGGTGACATGGCTTTGGAGTTGTTCTGTCTGATCGCCACTGACTGATGCACTGTTTACCTCCAACAGTGCTTTGTAGGGTTACAGATTTTCACATCCTCACTGGCCTGTGGTGGTATTAGATTTTCATATTTCCCTGCTACTTGTGGTCTGTCCTCTTAAATCTGTGGCCCCCACATTGCCCACAGGACCTTACTATCAAAAAGAGGCTCCTTCCCGTCCACCCACCCTGCCCCAGAGTTGCTGCCCATTGGATTTGCCAATGTGTCCAATTCTGCTGTTCTTTCAGCCTCTGTCCCCAAGGATACTTACAGGAAAACATAGCTTTATATGCATACATTTTTTCCTGATCTAGTAACCGAGAGGTATGTGTTCCCTGGAGAAGCCACCAACCTGCCCAAGAGTGCATGTGAAAATGTCTACATGTGCTAAGCTTTGGGGCCCTTCCCAACCCTGGTGTGTGCTGGAACATGTTTGTGATGTGCAGTCACATCTCATTGTGGCTTCTAAAGGCAGTGTGATGATGTCACTTGCCGCTTTATTCATTTTTTTTTTCTAGAACTTTTTCTGATTCCATCTTTTTTCTGGAAAACTCACGAGCATCCAAACCCAGAGCTATCATAGTGTGCAGAGCAGCGCAGCTTCCTGCCTGGTCTAGGATGCTGTGTCAGGTTGTTTTTTCTCCGTGTGTTAAGCTGTAACCTATGCCTGTTGCTTCCCATGCTCCTCACCTAGCTGATTAGGGTCACATCTGCTTCCCTGGTGCTCTGTGCGTTCCTTCTGTCTCTTTTGTATTTTAGGAAGAGACTTAAGGGAGAGAGGAACTGTCCTTTTGGCTGTAGGAAGTACTGTCTCTTTTGGCTTTAGGAAGAGACTTAAGGGAGAGAGGAAACTTTAATGGTACTATGTGCCAGAGCCCCAGACATGTGTTAGCTGCCATCCATGGTGAACTGTACCCCAAATATGGATCAGGGTTCATTGCCTGGCCTTGTTGTGGCAGTTAGACAGGACCCTCTCAGGGAGGAGGGGCACAAGGTTTTGTGAGTCTTTTTGGCAGCCAACCTTCTGGGGGACATTCAGGAGAGGCCTTGCACATCTTGCTTTTCTGTTCTTTTATTTTTAACTTTAGTGACTGTTTTTAGCACAGTAGTGACATTCTGTAGCTGTAATCCTTGTCTGAGTCAAGGGATGGTGACCTTTGGTCAAGTGCTGTGGGGTCACTTGCTCTCAAATGGTCCTGAGTGACGATGAAGGGTCCTGATGCCACCAGGGGGCAGCTTGTTGGCTGTGGAGTGCAGAGTCCACTTTCCTCAGTAGATGAGATAGGAGACCTGTACATGTGGAGCTGATGAAGTCCCCAGACTCCTGAGACATGAAGCAAGAAAGCTGTGTCACGACTGTTTTTGTGCCTGGCAGCACTATATAGGGACCAGCCCTGGGCCTAGGTGGATCCCTGAGGCAAGCTCTTGCAAACTGGCAGCATTTTGTGGTTCTTATCAGATTAGCAAAGAGCTTCCAGAACAGTGGGTGAAATAGTAGCTAATAGTAGGTTTTGAAGGAGACACAAGCAGCCACAAGATGTATGAGAGGGTTCTCATTGACCAGAACAGTTTTGAGTCAACAACCACTGTGAGATGCTCTCTCACACCCAGTAAGATTTAATGATTAGAAAATGTTGGGATGGAGCTAGAGAGATGGCTCAGTGATTAAGAGCAGTGATTGCTCTTGCAGAGGACCCAGGCTCGATTGCCAGTACCTACCATGGTGGCTAAGAACCATCCTTAACTCCAGTTACAGGGGAATCCAATGCCCTCTTCTGACCTCTGTGGCATTGCACAACACAGGTGCACTTGCATGCAGGCAATTACACTCATACACATAATTACATAAAATTAATAAGTGCCAGGTATGGCACACCTTTAATCCCAGCACTTGAGAGGCAGAGGCAGGCAGATCTCGTGAGTTCAAGGACAGTTAGGGCTGCAGGGAGACCTTGTCTCAAAAAAAAAGACCGACCGACTGACCGACCAACTGACCAACTGACTGACTGAAGAAATAAGTAAGTAAGTAAGTAAGTAAGTAAGTAAGTAAGTAAGTAAGTAAATAAGTAGAGCCAGGCCTGGTGGCGCACACCTTTAATCCTAGCACTTGGGAGGCAGAGGCAGGCGGATCTTTGTGAATACAAGGCCAGCCTGGTCTACAGAGTGAGTTCCAGGACAGCTGGGGCTATAGGGAGACCCTGTCTCAAAAAGAACCCCCCCAAATAAAAAAGTAAATAAGTAAGTAAATAAATAAAATATTTTTTAATAAGAAACTGTTGGTGGTGGGACAGCTGAGAGTCCTGCTAGTGAGTCCCCATGCCATACCCCTGACAGTTGTTAGGATGACAGTGGGGTGCTCCCTGAGGAAATGGAAAATAGAGCTGCCACTAGACCCAGCAACTCCTCTTCTGGGCACCTTTCTAGGGAGGTGAGGTCAGTATTGCAGAGACTTCTGCACACCCGTCTGTATCACTATATTGCTTATGAGGCACTGAAACAACCCCAGTGTCTGCTGATGGCTGAATGGATAAAGAAACTAAAGTTGTCATATGTCCTAAAAAAGTTAACATTTTGCCACTTGGTACAGTGTGGATGACCTGGGAGGATGCTACACTAAGAAAGTAGTCCAGAAACAGAAAAGTATTGTGTGGTCTCACTTAATGTAGAATATATTTTTTTAAATCAAATGTGCAGAGAGAATCTAACCATTTACTTGGGGTGGGGTCAGAGGGAAAAGAAATGGAATGTGGGTTACATAGGGTGATGGGGTCCCCACTGCTAGTATGCAACCTCAGTCCTCCAGGTAGTGAACTACTGTGGGTTTGTTAGACAATCTTGTCCCAAAAGCAACAGCCAGGACAGCTGTGGAAGGTGAGGGCTGTTGACCTGTGTTACCATGGTAACCTTTGTACTACATGTAGTGAAACGATATCTCATGACATCACATATATACCTTTAAAACATTAGGTTTGAGACTGGAGAGAGTGCTCAGAGCTTAAGAGCACTGACTGCTCTTGCAGAAGACCTGGGTTTGATCCCAGCACCTACATGGCAGCTAACAACCATCTGTAACTCCAGTTTTAGGGGATCTGATACCTTCTTCTGACTTCAGTGGGCTTTGGATGACATGGGTATGCCTACACACATGCAGGCAATACACTCATACACAAAAAATAAAAGATAGTAAAAAAAAGTTAGGTTTTGAAGATGGAGATGCTTAGTTAAAATCATTATTAGCATATGTTAATTATACAGAATTATCTTCATTGTGACTTTTTTTTTTTTTTTTTTTTTTTTTTTTTTTTTTTTTGTATGTGTATGAGTGTACTGTCTGCATATAGGTTGGTGCACCTGTGTCGTGCAATGCCACGGGTCAGAAGAGGGTGTAGGATTCCCCTGGAACTGGAGTTAAAGACGGTTCTCAGCCACCATGTGGGTGCTGGAGATTGAACCCGGGTCCTCTGCAAGAGCAGTTGGTGCTCTTAACCGCTAGGCCATCTCTCTAGCCCCCCCCCCCGTTAGCTTTTTGAAGAACCTCCATACTGATTTTCCATAGTGGATGTATCAGTTTACATTCTCATTAGCAGTGTGTAAGAGTTTCCTTTTCCCCCTCTTCCTCACCTGCATTTGTTGTTATTTGATTTTTTTTATTTTTAATTTTATTTATTTTTGTATGTGTATGACTGTATTGTCTGCATGCAGGTTTGTGCACCCGTGTCGTGCAATGCCGCGAGGTCAGAAGAGGGTCTCGGATTCCCCTGGAACTGGAGTTCTCCTGGAATTGGAGTTACAGACAGTTCTTAGCAGCCATGTGGGTGCTGGGGATCGAACCCGGGTCCTCTGCAAGAGCAGTCGCTGCTCTTAACCGCTAGGCTATCTCTCCAGCCCTTGATTTCTTTACTAGTCATTCTGACAGGGGTCAGATGGCATCTTAGTGTAGTTTTGATTTTCATTTTCCTGGGCTAAGGCTGTTGAACATTGAGTGTTGATTGGCTATTTGTACCTCTTTTGAAAATTGTTTAATTCATTTGCCCACTTATTGACTAGTTTACTTGTCCTTTTGATGTTTAATTTTCTTTCTTTATAAATCGTGGACATTTATCATCTGCAAACTGATGGAGATTTTTCTCCTTTTCTGTAGCTGTCTCTTCACTCTGGTGATTGTTTGCTGTTAGAAGCTTTTAAATTTCATATAATGCCATTTGTCAGTTTTTAGGATAATTTTCCATGTCGTTGGTCCTTTTTTAGGAAATCCTTGTACGACTGCTTTCAGGGATCATTTCAATAGTTTGTAGAGTCCTTGCATATACCTTCAGTGTGAAATGTTTTCTGTTTCTATCTAGCAGTTTCAAAGTTTCAGATCTTATATTAAGTTGTCTGATATATTTTGAATTGATTTTTTTTTTTTTCAAGGTGGGAGATAGGGATTTGACTTCATTCTTTTGCAGGTCTAAATCCAGTTTTCAAAGTACTGTTTGAAGAGGTTCCCTTTTGTCCAGTGTGTGTTTGGCATTTTTGTTGAGAATTGAATGACTTTAGCTCCTCGAATTTATTTCTGGGTCCTCTATTTTATTGCGTTGATCTGTGGGTCTGTTTTTGTGTCTGTTTTTGTTACTGTGGCTCAGCTGTATAACTTGAGATCAGGTGTTGTGATACCTCTAGCATTCTCTTTCTGCTTGGGATTACTTTGGCTGTGTGTGTGTGTGTGTGTGTGTGTGTGTGTGTGTGTGTGTCCCCTAATTTCAGGATTGATTTTTCTAGTTCTGCAAAGAATGTCGTTAGTATTTTGATGGGAATTGTATTGAGTCTATGTATTGCTTTTGATGATATGACCATTTATTTAAAACCATTTTTAAGCAGGTTTTAGGTATAGTCTAAAGTACTTGCTTGGCTCGTATGTGGAGGCCCTGCATTCAATCCCTAGCACACACTAAAAAGAAAATCAGACTTGAAAAAACATTTTTTGAGAAAACACTGTTACACTTTTATAATTTGATATCTTAAGATCTATAGCTACTAAGAATATGATTGCCGGTTACAAAAATGTATGTAATAATAGTTTTAAATCTTTTTATTAATGGATTATTGCAATTCACACTGACCATAGAGGTATATTTAAGAGCACTTGTTTCATGGTTCCTTTGAAAAACCTTTCTAGTATATTTTATTGTTTAACCGCTATTACTTTTAGTGAGTTAGCTCTGGGTCATGTTTTGATTATTCTTTTATAGCTGAAACGTCAGCCTTTCATAAAGAGATTCTGGTATGGTGGTCTTTGTATCAGGAAACATGTCTAATTTATTTTGCCACTTTAATGCAAAGAAGTGCCATTTTTCTGAGACAGGAGATTGGGGCGGGGTGGGGGGGCAGGCAGGACATGGGCTGCTAGTATTTGGACTGGAGCAGCCACTTGGGAGTGCTGTGGCAAGTCCTGATGTTTGCTGTAGAACCAGGGCTAATAATCCCAGCCCCAGTGCACTCCTGTCCAATACCTCAGAGGGCCCAGAACCAGCTTGGGGCTGAAGGTGGCCTTTGTGACTGAGCCTTAGATCTGTAGTGTCAGAACTCGGGAAGGTTGGCTTCTCATTGGAAGCACCATCTTCCTGGAACAGTTCCTTTTAATCTTAGCCGAGAGAAGCAGTGTGACCCTTGACCTATGCCCTTGTGTTGCAGGTGTGGTATCTCTAGTGGCTGTCCACCCATCTACAGTGAATACACTTGGAAAGCAGCTCTTGCCAAAAACCTTTGGACAGTCCAATGTCAACATCACACAGCAAGTGGTAAGTGGTAAGATTCATGAACATTCGACCCTGTGGAATGGGCTGACTTCATGCAGTGCTGCTGCGGCCCTGGTGTTTTTGTAGTGCTGGAGGTTGGCTTGTGTGAATGATTTTCTTCTCTCCCAGGTGTGTGCTGGCTCTGGTGGATGCTGTTTTCTGTTGCACATGCAGTGTTCAGTCTTAGTATCTTCAGTGACTCAGACAGGCATGTTGCTAGGTGAAGTTGTCCCTGTGTACCAGGACGGTGTCCTAATGGATTATAGGTGGGTGACCTAGGCCTGAGCGTGCTTCCTGCCCCATAGTGGCTATATCAGTTTACATTCTCACCAACAGTGTGTAAGAGTTCCCTTTTTCCCTTATCCTCACCAGCATTTGTTATTTGATTTTTTTTCACAATAGCCATTCTGACAGGGATCAGATGGCATCTTAGTGTAGTTTTGATTTTCTTTTTCCTCTGGAATGGGCTAAACCCTCTAGGCTCAGAACTCCTTTGCCAGAGTTCTGAGCCTAGAGGGTTTCCTCTGTGTTGTAAACTTTGCTGGCCTTCCTCCATAGCCACTACGCCTTGAGGGCTGGGAGGCCGGGGAGGAAGGGTGTGGCTGTGTGGCTATGGCCACAGGATAGGGCCATCACCATGCCCTTCCTTTAGTGAATGATGCATCAAAAATGAGGAGCCCCATAGAGCCTTGTAGCTTTTTTCAGAGTCAGTGGGGTGGTTTTCCCTGCAGCTGGAGCTGTCTTTAGTTGGGGTACTTTAGCACAGCTATCCAGCAGTATTATCCTTATGACCTTCCCCATGGTTATGGCTCCTCTCCTGGTCCTTCCTAGGAAGCCTGGTCCTTGGTGACACATGTGCCTCTGTCCTTGGCCATGTACCTGCACCTCTCACAGTGTTTTGCTTGCATCCACCTACCCAACCCCCATGCCCTCTCATCCTAGTGCTGCCTCATGGAGAGCTGAACACCCCCTTGGTTAGAGTAAGAGGCTTCGAGCTATCTCTCAGGTATCCACCAGGGAGGGCTCTAGGCCTCTCAAGCTTTTTGTTTGTTTGTTTATTTGTTTTACATTTATGTATTTATTTATTCAGTGCAGATGTGAGCGCATGTGTATGAAGGTTAGAGCACAACTTGCTGGAGTTGATTCTCTCTTTCCACCTTGTGGGTTTGGGGATTGAACTCAGGTTATCAGGCTTGGTGACAAGTGCCTTTACCCACTAAACCATTTCACCAACCACCAACCCGCTTCTCACAGGTGTCTCTAGCTGTCTCTCAATTCTTCGGTTTCCGCAGGCATTGCTTGGTAACCCCAGATCCCCAAGTCTCTGGGTGTTTTCTATCCCCAGAGTTTTGTACTTTTTTTTGTTGTTGTTTGTTTGTTTGTTTTGTTTTTTTACAGTTGCTGTTGTTGGGTCAACTCTTCAGTGTAATCATGTTTTCTGTCATTCCCATTTTTCAGTTTTGCTTAGAATCTGCTGTTTTCCTTTATTTAACACACTGACCTCCTGTCCTTCAAGTCCCTTCAGTGGATCTGAGCCATTTTTGTTGTTGTTGTTATTGTTATTGTTTTGCTTTGTTTTGAGGTAAGGTCTTGAACTTGTAATGCTCTGTCTGCTTCTGTCTCCCAGTGCTGGAATTAAAGGTGTGTGTCACCATGCCCAACAAGTGATGAGGTTTGACTGGCATAGCTATGGGGCAAGCTCCAGGCTCTAAGGACCCTTGAGCCCTGTGGGGTAGAGTTGGGCTCTCCCAAGGCCATGGGAAGAAAATGTTTTTCCTATCATGAGCCCTGCAGCAAGGAGTATAAGTTGGGAGTTGTTGAAAACACAAAGCCTGCCAGGGTATTTGGCATATTGTAACATTTCTTTTAAATTTTTGCTTTAAAAAATTTCTTTTAAATTTTTTCAGTAAAAAGGGCATCAATATTAATTGATGCCCTTTTTACTGAAAACCCAAAAATGTTTTTATTTGCTTTATAATTTCTGTAGCTTGATTTTATTTTTTTAATAGATCTTTTTTTTTCATGTGTATGAGTGTACTGTCTGCATGTAGGCGACGCGAGGTCAGAAGAGGGTGTCAGGTTTCCCTGGAACTGGAGTTAAAGACGGCTCTCAGCCACCATGTGGGTGCTGGGGATCGAACCCGGGTCCTCTGTAAGAGCAGTCGGTGCTCTTAACCGCTAGGCTCTCTCCAGCCCTCTGTAGCTTGATTTTAATACCATATATTCTAACAGAATTTATTTGGCAAATCTTAGTTGTAGTAACAGTTCCATTTTTAGAGCTTTGTTGATCTGAAAGTCAAATCTGATTTGAATTGACGGTGTGGGAGGAGGAGCCAGTGATTATTGTTTTTTTTTTTTTGCAAATGTCTTGGAAGTGGGTCAGGGCTTACATGCTTACATGCTCTGGGTAACGTGTGTGTGTGTGTGTGTGTGTGTGTGTGTGTGTGTGTGTGTGTGTGTTTTGTCAAGGATTGAACCTAGATCATCATGCATGCTACAAAAGCATTGTATTACCAAGCTATATTCTCAGCCTGACATGCTCTAAGAGACTCTTGAGCTTTTTATATATTAAAGGTTTAGGGAAATGGCCTGGCTGACTCTTAACACAAGAGCTGATGCTTAACTGTATGTGCATGTGAAACGTGACCAGGCCAGGGTCTGGGAGCTCGAGCCTCTGGGAGGGAGCTAGATATGGTGTTACCATGTTGGACACAAATCCACGAAAGCAGTGTCTCTGGTTTGTATGCACTGTGTGGGCCCCTGGTGGTAGCTTCATGAGTCTACCCTTTCAGCATTTACTGCCTCCCCCACCTCTCTAAATATTGTGATTTGTTTTTGTCTTTTTTGGATTCTATATGTAAATAGTCATCCATTGTACACCAAGATCACACACCTTTTAGTGTTTCCGAAGTTAAGATGCAAAGTGTGTCCTTAGGGCTGACTTGGGGAAAGGGACACCTTAGAACCCCTTTTTGTAGGATGTGGCTTAGTGATAGAATGCTTACTAACTTGTGGAAGCCCTGTTCCATCCTCAGCATAGCAAAACAATGTTAACCCTCCTGGGTTTGCTTGAGAGGCAGGGAGGTTGGTTCTGGGTGAGGTGGGGTTCCCAGTCTCTCTGGGATCTAATCCCAGCCTCACTTGCATTTCCCTGTTGTGTAGTGTTCAGTCCTCAACATAGGCCTGTCAGTTGCTCTGCTAAATAGTATGAAGGAGCTTGGGACCTAGATGCCTGGGTTTGAACCATTTCTGGCGCTAGTCTCAGCAGTCGTGATCCATAGAAGAGACTTCTGTTTGTGATCTGGTCTCTCTCTCTCTTCGCTTCTCTGCGAGGGAGTAGAGACCAGAGCACCTTTGCAAGTGAAAGGAATCCAGTGTCCTTGTGAACATCAGGAGCCCCCTCCATGCCACACATATGTGCATGCAGGGATTGAAGCATGTACAGATCAAGAGTGGAGAGCTTGTGGCTCCCTGAGGCCCTGTGTCGGGGTACAGATGGAGTGTGGCCCACTATTCTCTAGCCTGGCTGGGTTTTCCTGGGGCTGTGAACCTTCCTTTTATCTGTGCCAGCTATAGTAGAAGGGGGTCGCGTCTTTGCAGTCTGGGTTTTTTGTCTCCTTTATGGCCTAAAAACCTTGCTTTCCTCTTGCCTTCATTGCCTCCCACTGATGCAGTGGGTGCTGTTTTGTTGAACTGGTTCTACTGATCCTGTGCCGAGTGGCAGTGTAGGCAGAGGTGGCATACATGCTCAGAAGTGTATGCGCACAGAGGGCAGAGCCTCTTCAGAGAGGCGTGTGCACACAGGGTTGAACATTTGCTGAGCGGTCTGTACATGAATGTGAAGCATATATATGTGAAGGGTGTACAGAGAGCTCCTCTCTATGCACAGCCTGCCTGGTTTCTGTTGTCAGATCCACAGAGATGTATGTACCTAGGTGTTAGGCAGCTCACTGGGATTGTACCAGGGATACACACAGGGCTTGTGGACAAGCCCATCTGCTTGTGCTGGTCTTGGTGATGAGCGAGGCTGCCTGTGAGGGGCAACTCGTCCCTCCTCAGCATTAACAGTCCAAGAAACAGTTGAAGCTGGGGAGTGAGTTTCCTGCAGACCCAGCACTTAACAACTTCCTTGTGGATAGTGAGTAAGCCAGCCACAGGCAGCCTCCTGCACATGCATGGCTGCTAAGTATAGGCAGATGATCCCAAGCCACACTGAGTCCTGAGCCCTCCTGTGTACCTTCCTAGGGCTTGCCGTTCATCTTGGTGCTGACCAGGAAGAGATAGGCTATGAGGAGCCCAAACTGAGGTCTCACAGTCATGAGCCTGTGATAGGGAAGCTGGGTTCCTTGGGATAGCTAAAATCATGTCTCGCCAGGCGTGGTGGCGCACGCCTTTAATCCTAGCAGTTGGGAGGCAGAGGTAGGCGGACCTTTGTGAGTTCAGGGCCAGCCTGATCTACAGAGTGAGCTCCAGGCCAGCTGGGACTAAAGGGAGATCCTGTCTCAAAAAAAAAAAAAAAAAAAAAAAAAAAAAAAAAAAAAATGTCTCCACAACCCTTTGGGCAACTCCTATTGCCTGTATGAGCTGTGCCAATGTAGCTGGTAAGCACTACCTATGGCAGAGCCCAAAGCTCCTGTAATTCTGTTCTTGCCCCTCAAGAGGGTAGGAGGGAATCCCCTGTTTCCATCTGAAGGGAACAAGCTGAGTTCCCTACCCCCCATTAACCAGATATTTCTAGCAGTTCTCCATAAGTGTGTTCACAACTTAATTGAGCAAGACCAAAGACTCTGAGACACTACCCTGGGGTCAGGCTTTAATCACTGTGTGAACTTGCCTGTTAGAGTGAGCCCTGGGCCAGGCATGTCCATCTGAGATGTGCACTGGCCATCATCTGGAGACCCAGGCATCCCACTTAGTACCTGTGGGGTGTCCTGATGGTATTTGGTCACTGAGGCACTTTGTAGCCTAGGATTTACCAAAGATTGTTGTTGTTGTTGTTGTTGTTGCTGTTGCTGTTGCTGTTGTTGAAGTTTTAATATATTTTTTGTGTATGAATATTTTGCCTGCATGTATGCGAGTGCACCTGTTTTGTGCAGTGATGGAGGAAGTCAGAAGAGGGCGTTGTATCCCCTGGAACTAGCGTTCCAGACAGTTAGCTGCCACATGCATACTGAGGATTGAACCTGGGTCCTCTGCATTAGCAACCAGTGCGGTTAACTACTGGGCAATCTCTCTAGCTCCCAAAGATGGTTTTGACTTAGACTCATATAGCAAGATCTATAATTCATTGAGACGTTAGTTGTCTATACCAGAGCAGTATCTGTCTCCAGTGGAGCAGGTTTGTGCGTCAACTGAGGGAACTGAAACGGCAGACCTGTTGTCAGAAGGCAGACCATCAGAGAGTGGAATTACCAAGTCCTCAGTGGAGCACTACAGGAGTGGCTGGCATGGCCACCCTGTGTGGTAGAACTGGTTACTTTGATCCCCAAAAGCCATCTCTCCTAGACAGGGGACCACTTGCTCCCAGGGAATCACTTGCCCTCTTCCTGCCCTGTTGTTATTTTGACCCTTGGATCCCCCAGAGATTGCAGAGAAGTGGCCTAGGCAGGGCAGCTAGCCACCAGATCAACTTGGACAGTGACTAGTGCCACTTTTGAGCTGGAGGAGGGACTTACTTACTATCTGTTCCAAGGTTACACTTGTTCTGACAGCTATTTTGTCCTTATTTTTATTCTACAGAAGTATATAATTTTATGCTTGTCTATCTCATTAAAAGGAAGTAAGCCAGAAATGTGTTACAGTGTGCTGCTACTAAGCTGGCTGTCATGGAGCTGCCTGCTCTACCCTCTTTGGCTTGCTGTTTCCCAGCCTGCTCTGTCCACTCCAGCTCTGTGGCCTGCTCTGGCCTCTTACGGCCCACCCAGCTGGTTGAGATTTCTTGATGCTTTTGTTAAGTGTTAAAAGGTGCCTGAGCTGGAGTAGGAAGAACTCCATTTGCAGAGCAGTTGTAGTGACAGTGGTCAGAGCTTCAGATGTTGCTCCTGTGGGGCATTGGCTTCTCTGCTGTTCCCACTGTGGCTGATGAGGTGCTACAGTGCTACAGATGTGAGCAGAAGCAGTAGCACTGTGATGTGAGATGTCTGATTGTTTTGAATTCTTTTTTGACTGTAGGTGATTGGCACGCCTCAGAGACCTGCAGCATCAAACACTATCGTGGTAGGAAGCCCACACACCCCCAACACTCACTTTGTGTCCCAGAACCAGCCGTCCGACTCCTCACCTTGGTCTGCTGGGTGAGCACCCCTACCCTAGGGTGGCAACTGCCTAGACTGGCCCCTTCATCCTCAGGACACTGAGTTCAGAGTTCTTGACCCATCTGTGTGTGGGCCAGACAGCGAGGCACAAGCCTGGCTCTTGCCAGCTACTCTCTTGAGGGTTTGGAGCTCTGGGCCACAAAGAAAACACTGGCCTCCACCACTTTGAGACTTCACTGTTCGCGCTGGGCATAAGTGTGCAAGTTTTCCCCGCTGACACGGGATTTGGCCTCTACTGTGTACTACACCAGGGCTCCATCCCGTGGATGGTCCCTCCAGGGGTGCACTGCCACTGACGCAGTGGCAGATGCGAACGTGACTTGACTTAGAGGTTACCAGTGTTTTGTTTTTTTTTCCTTAAAAACACATATGTTCTGCTATAAAACCTTATCTGTATTGGCTCTAATCAGAAGTCACCTGAGTCCAAAACTCACCAGAAGGAACTTAGTGCCCCTGTTCCTGATGTAGCAGAGGCCCACACATCTGGTGTGCCCCTGGTCTGAAGCACGCTTCGTGTTTTCCTCCTGTTGTCACATGCCCATCAGTCTAAGCATTTGCCTTATATGTCATGGTAGCCTGCTGAAGTTGGCCCTGAAAATTCCTAAATTTACACTAAAATGTGCCGTGATCTGACGCCAGCAGACGTCTTTATGGTGCCTAGCGTGTGGTCCGGATCAGACCCATGCTGATTTCTGCCCTTCGGATATCTGCCCATCTTCCCCGACATTTGAAGGCACAGGTGTGTAAACTGGCCTCATATATGTTCTTTTTCTGACCTGAGAAACACTGACACCTGCAGATGTCCTCAGTGTATTGGGATGGAGCCCCTGCCACCTGTGGTGGGCCCGAGGGAATTATGGGCCTCTGGGGGCTCTTGCAGCCTTAGGTCTTTCTGCAAAAATGTTCTTGACTCGAGTCAGGCTCCATGACTACTTAGAATATCTGTTTTCTGTTTCAAAGGAAGCGGAACAGGAAAGGGGAGAAGAATGGCAAGGGCCTACGGCATTTCTCCATGAAGGTGTGTGAGAAGGTGCAGAGGAAAGGGACCACCTCCTACAATGAGGTAGCTGACGAGCTGGTCGCAGAGTTCAGTGCTGCTGACAACCACATCCTACCAAATGAGTCAGTAAGTGTTCTGGCAGGACATGTTGCCTTTCAAGTTGAATCAGTTGTAGACGTTAGAAAATAATAGGCTCAGTGTAAGAGGTAAACTCTGTCATCTGTTGAACAAGTGTCCCAGAAGACTGTCAGGAGTGTCCTGTCAGGATCTGAAACCTTGACTGCTAATTTCTAAGCTGTTGGGTTGCTGAGAAGGCTGTTGGTTCGTCTTCCCCAGGCCTATGACCAGAAGAACATCAGGCGGCGCGTCTATGATGCCTTAAATGTGCTGATGGCCATGAACATCATCTCCAAGGAGAAGAAGGAGATCAAGTGGATCGGCCTGCCCACCAACTCTGCTCAGGAGTGCCAGAACTTAGAGGTGCACTGCCTGTAGCAAACATCTATTGGTCTTAGTCACTTGGTGGTGCAACACAAGTTGGGTTGGCGGGAATTCCTCTGCATTTCTTAGCCTCTGATGACGGGCAGTTTTTACATGTAGCCACAGATGTGTTTGCTTCCATTCTGGTTGCCTCTTCAGGGCCTTGGCTGTGGCTGAGGGACCTTAATTCCCAATCCTTGTTCATGAGATTTAAAAAAATAAACACAGCCAAATCTGAGAAAGGAGGGGATCAGGTGTGATGCCAAAGTTTCAGGAGCCCTGGCCTTCATCTATAGCTTGTGCTGTGTCTAGATGTGTCCATGTCATTGTAGCTAAAGCTCTTGGAGAACTGGTCCCTATGGGCCCTGCAGGGGCCGACAGCATACCTGATGATGAGCAACTCTCTTCACTGGTCTTTCTGTAGGTGGAGAGGCAGCGGAGGCTGGAGAGGATCAAGCAGAAGCAGTCTCAGCTCCAGGAGCTCATCCTGCAGGTAGCTGTCCACCTGAGCACAGCCATCCTCCTGTGAGGAGGCAGGAGCTCTGCTCTGAGCTTGTCCAGTATGATGGTGCTGGCCACATAGGCCTTGTTCCTAGAGAGTCTAACTGTGAGCAAGTGTGTGTGAGTGTGAGCATCCCTTGTCATGAGGGGGGTCAGAGGGAAAGAACCCCCTCAGAGGGCTAAGCCTGCCCTGAGGACCTAGCACTGCATTGGGCATGTAGTGAGCTCTATGGATGTTGGTCTTAGCAGCCACTGGTCAGGGATAGCATAGGTGTTTGGGACTGTGTATCATGGGAAGTAGCCCTGGGAGTTCTCCTGTGGAGACCTGGGGGTCCAGCACCAACACTGGGGAGGAGCGAAGATGATGGGGGGGGGGCTTATGACAAAGCAGGCTGGTCTCTTGCCTGAGGTGTGCCAGAACCTTCCAGGAGGCATAATGATGGGACTGGTCATGGGAGTGAGTGGTCACCAATCAGGAATGATCACAGGTATCCAGACCACCTAATAGTTAAGAGTTGGAGGTCCCAGTATGATCCCAGTCCCTCACAAGGCCAGGCCGGCTGCCTAAAACTTGACATAATCCATCGGGATGGTGTTAAAGACTTAGAGCCTGGGGACATCTGTCCTTCCTTGATAGGGGTCAGCCTAGGATGGTCATGTTGAGGCCAGGGCAAAGTACCCAAAAGATCTGGGAAATCAGGGATTCTGACCCCAGAAGGAAAAGGAAGGCGGGTGGGTAGTGGTACAACTTACACCCCATTTCTTGGCCTGTGTTGTTTTCTGTGTAGCTGAGCAGCCATGTGGTGATCAAGGCCTCCTACAGTTGCTCATGGCTCCGTACAGCACCTGCCACTATAGGAAAGCAGCAAAGGAGGTGGGGGCAGTGCTTGGCAGCTTTGGATCAATCTGATGTTCAGGCACTGGAGCACTGGCTCTGGATGCAGCCCTGCAGGATCCAGTCCTCAGGGAGAGGTCCTTTGTGCGTTACCAGGAGGGCCATAGTCTAGGACTTGGTCGTCTTCCATTAGGTCATCCCTGGCTATAGGGTGACCAGTGTGGGCAGCCTCAGGACCAGGGGCAGCAGGAATCTACTTTCAGAGCAAGTGCTTTCCCTGTGCTCCTTGTCTTTTATGGGCTGGGGAACCTCGCTTCCCACATCCACACCTCTGTGTCAGTGGATGTCAGAGACACTGTAGGCTGAGCTTTCACCATCCAGGTCCCCACTGTCTGCGGGGAAGGGCAAAAGGATCATGAGATTGTAGCAACATCTATCAGGTCACCTGTTGCTCTTTTTCAGCAAATTGCTTTTAAGAACTTGGTGCAGAGAAACCGCCAAGCGGAGCAGCAGGCTCGCAGGCCACCCCCTCCCAACTCCGTCATCCACCTGCCCTTCATCATTGTTAACACCAGCAGGAAGACCGTCATTGACTGCAGCATCTCCAATGATAAGTGCGTCCTGAACAGGGTCCTCTGGTTGCTTGGGCCTTTTTAGGGGAAGGAACTCTGCAATAGCTGCACTATCAGGACTCAGTCCTAACTTAAGCTTAGCAGCAGCGCTTGTTGTCTCTGGTGGCCGTGCAGGTAGCATTGTGTCCTGCCCTGTGCCAAGCCTGGAACAGGTCAGCGGTTTCCAGAATTACACAGTGGCCTCTCCTTTCTCAAATTTGTATTGTTTTATAGAGACTCAACCACAGCATCTGGGGTTGGGGGTGTCCCACCCATAGCGCTGCTTTTCCTGGGAAGTCCCATGTTTCTCACAGTGCCTTTCCCCCACAGATTTGAGTATCTGTTTAACTTCGACAACACCTTTGAAATCCATGATGACATCGAGGTGCTCAAGCGCATGGGAATGGCATGTGGGCTGGAATCAGGGAGTTGTTCTGCTGAAGACCTCAAGATGGCAAGAAGTTTGGTACCAAAAGCTCTAGAACCATACGTGACAGGTCAGCTGTGCCCCGTAGCTAGCCGTGCTTTGGCCAGAAGCATCCCTAGTGCCCGAGTATTTGCTGAGGTTGGGTTGAGCACAGTTCCTCCTGGTACTGTTCCCACTGGACACGTGGCTGTTGCAGTCCATCAGTGGTACTTGTGATTTTCACAGTGAAGGTGTTATGGAGTGAAGATCTGTCTTCTAGGGGGCATAGGAGTAGAGATTGATATGCTTGAGGAGGTGATGGGCTTGATTCATTCCCAAAGCTGTCAGTTGTTCCCTATAACCCTGAAGCAAGAAAAGCCTTCTGAGTTGGCTTTCTGTTCAGTCAGGACTGATGGAGCAGGATTGTCAGTTCCCTGGGCCTTAGCTCTGGCTCTGGAGTCTGCTTTCTAGTCAATTGCAGAGGGATCAGAGGTCATGGTCACAGGTGTGATGGCCTTAATGATTTTGCAGTCCAAAATGAATGGTGTTTATTCAACTCTTGGATACAGTCAGAGACTGTTCATACCACAAGGGCTTTGACTGTCCCAGGTCATGTGAGACATGGGGACATCAGTTCATGGTATGCATTGCAGCTTCTCTGCAGCAGCTGTGGGCCAGGGCACTTAGTCTCAGTCTTGCCTTCCTGTTCTGTTCCTATAGAGATCTGTGGGAGTCTCGGATAGGAAGATGGAACGGTTGTGCATCCATGCTGTTAGTCCCTGTGTCTGGTCTCTTGGTGCCACTAGCTCACAAAGCAGCATCAGGGGCCTTTCCTGAGGGGAAAAGCATGCTGAGGTTGTTCTTCCTGCCTGGGAAAGACAGGCCTGCTTGACCACATCTGGGCAATCACCACAGAAGGCAGGGCAGAGCCCACAAGTCAGGGTGTCCACAAGCCTTCCTGATTGGCTGGTCCTGCAGACTTTCATTTCTCACACATACTGGATCTCCCAGTTTTATTTCCTTTTGCTTCCTTTTCTTTTCAGAAATGGCTCAGGGATCCATTGGTGGGGTGTTCGTCACGACTACAGGTTCTGCGTCCAATGGCACAAGGCTTTCCACCAGGTGACAGCAGCTGGGAGTGGGCAGCCCTCTGTGTTCAGAGATACACAGGGCTGGTCTGTGAGGGAACGATCTGCTCAGGCAGGGGAGCAGTGCTTATCCCTTTATAGAAAGAGGTTGCGCCGGGCGTGGTGGCGCACGCCTTTAATTCTAGCACTTGGGAGGCAGAGGCAGGTGGATCTTTGTGAGTTCAAGGCCAGCCTGGTCTACAGAGTGAGTTCCAGGACAGCTGGGACTACAGGGAGACCCTGTTTCGAAAAGACCAAAAAAAAAAAAAAAAGTTGCTTTTTTGCTCACCCCTGTCCCCTAACTTTACTAGTTTTAAAGTAGCACATAGTAAAGTGGTGGTAAAAACTACCCAAGTCCCACTATCCTTGGCAAGACAAGTGGTAGTAAGTCTTTCAGCTCTTACTCAATTTTTAAAATATATCTGATGGAGCAATTTTGTTTTTTCTATTTTGCTTTTTTTTTTTTCTTTTCTTTCTGAGACAGGGTGTCCCTCTAGCCCTAGCTGTCCTGGCATCCTGGCACTCACAGAGATCCACCTGCCTTTGTCTCCCGAGTGCTGGGACTAAAGGCATGCACTACCACGTCTGGCTACATTTCTTTTTTTTTTTTTTTGTCTTTTCCCTGTAACCCCAGCTGTCCTGGAACTCGCTCTGTAGACCAGGCTGGCCTTGAACTCACAAAGATCCGCCTGCCTCTGCCTCCCAAGTGCTAGGATTAAAGGTGTGCACCACCACTAACATTTGTTTTTAAAAACTTTTTTGTTTGTTGTGTGGCCATGTTGTACATGTAAAGTTCAGAGGACAACTTGGTGGAGTTGGTTCTCTCCCACCTTTACATGGGTTCTAAGGATTGAACAGGTTTCCAGGCTTGTGTGGCTAGTGCCTTTACTCTTTAGAGTCATTTCACTGACCCCAATTTTTAAAAAATTAATTAATTATTGTCAAACTCAGGTCATTAGACGTGCACAGCAAGTGCTATTACCTGCTGCATTATTTCGCTAGCCTTTTGTTTTATTAAGCCAAGCCTGGCCTTGACCCCACCATTGCCTGGCCTCAGTCTCCCCAGTGGTGGACTCACAGGTCTGTATCATCATACCTGGCTCAAAGCTACTACCTTTGGAGGGAAAAAAAAAATTCTGGGTATCTGTGCATGTGTGTGTGTGTGTGTGTGTGTGTGTGTGTGTGTGTGTGTGTGTGTACAAGTGTTTGCTGATGTATATGCATGTAAGTGTATATGCATATGGATGGTGTCTTCCTCCATTGCTTTCCATCTTATTTTTTTTTTAAACAAAATCTCACTAAACCTAGAACTCACGGATTGACTAGTCTGGTAGGTCAGCAAGCTTTGTATTGTTTTGTTTTCTGTGTTACTGAAGGACCTTCACTATTTAAATAAAGGTATCAGTGTCAGTTGGCCCAGTAATTTTAGAAGGCAAGTGGTGTACTTTAGAGATAGGCTTAAGATGGCCTTTACAGTGCACAACAAAACAGTGGGTTATTGTCTGTTATATTGTTAATGGATAGTATTTAGGTTCAGCTTAAATATTAAGACCCTGGTTTAATATTTTAGAATTGTCATAAGGGCCTCATACACACAAAATAAAAAATGAATAAAGAAATTTTTTTTTAAGTTATATCTGGGAGGGGTGGCACATGTCCTTTAATCCCAGAATTTGGGAGGCAGAGGCAGGCAGATCTCTTCTGAGTTCCAGGCCAGCTGGGGCTACAGGGAGACAGAAGTTGTGAAGAATTTAGCCAAAGAGCTGGAAGATGTTCCTCCAGGTATTCTGATAACTGCTAGACAATTAGATACTTCCTACTAAATACCACATTACCAACACCAGTGTTCCTTATGACATGGCAGGAGCCTTGTTCCCTGGATGTGAAAAGTGGGAGGTCATGACAGTTCAGCCCCCCAAAAGAACCAGTTGTGTCCAGCACGTGTTCAGTGGGCAAACACTGCTGTGCAATCCTGGCAACCTGAGTTCATTCCCCAGAACTCACATAAGGGTGGGTAGAAGGAGAGAACCAACTCCAAAAAGTTGTCTAACCACTACATCCATACACACAAATAAAATTAATAACAAAAAAATTAAGACAAAATATTTAAATTAAATTTAAAATACTTAAACTCTGCTTCAAAGAATAATCCTTGGGGGCTGGAGAGATTATGCAATGGTTAAGAGCACTGACTGCTCTTGCAGAGGACCTGGGTTCGATTCCTAGTACCAACATGGCTTCTAACAAACATAACTCCAATTCCAGGAAATCCGATACCCTCTCCTGACCTCCATGGGGCAGAACCCCAGCTGGCCTGGAACTCACTATGTAGACCAGGCTGGCCTTGAGCTCCTGAGTACTGGGATTAAAGACACATGCCACCATGCCTGGCATTTATTTATTTTTATTTTGTGTGTGTGATTTTATTGTCTGCATGTGTATAAGTGCACTCTTGTCATGCAAAGCCCGTAGAGATCAGAAGAGGATGCCAGATCTCCTGGAACTGGAGTTATGGACAGTTAGCTGCCATGTGGGTGCTGGGAACCAAACTTGGGCCCTTTGCAAGAGCATCCAGTGCTCTGAACTGCTGAGCCATCTCTCCAGCCCCAGTTGTTCACAATTTCTGACTAGTTTTGCTTTGCTAGCATGTGTTAATGTTTATTGTTAGTTTGACAGATATCAATAAAGACACTGAAGTACATGTACATGGCTTTATGTTAGTTAAAACATGCTTCTGGGGTGGGGGGGTGCCTCTGTATGTTGGAGTCTATCACCAGCTCAGGCTGTCCTAAGATTTGTTAATGTTTCCTAGTATTCTGCGTTCTGATCTAGGTTACTATAGTGGGGGGCTTGGGGGATTGTTAGGGATTGTACCAAGTTTCTTATATATGCCAGGCAAGTACTCTACCACGTTTCCACACAAAGGCACGCTCCTTGCTGGGTATGTCATGACCCAACTCACTCTTTTCCTGGCCCTCTCTGGTAATGAGCAAAAGTCCTGGGAAGAAGGATCCCTTGGCCTTTTATCTATGCTCTGGGGATTTCACATGAGTCCCAGTGACTAGGACTATGCTGCTGACCTGCCCATGCTTTAGCTATTATGTGATCAGGAGGATGGGCTGGGGGAGTAGTGTAAGCAGAATGAAGCTCGTTACAGTTTAGGGTTCTCTAACCTAGATGCAGAAAAATATTTCCTTTTCTGCTTTTAAAAACAAAAACTCCTTGGGGGGCTATGTGCAGCGTTTCCTGGGCTGAGAACAATGTTTCTCCCCACTAACTGGCCTGTTCTTGCAGCGATTTGAGCAACGGTGCGGATGGGATGCTGGCCACAAGCTCCAACGGGTCCCAATACAGCGGCTCCAGGGTGGAGACCCCCGTTTCCTACGTCGGGGAGGATGATGATGATGATGACGACTTCAATGAGAACGACGAGGAGGACTGAGGTCCCAACTTGTAAACTCCTCCCCTTCAAATTCAGCTTCAGGAAAAAATGTCTAGAGAAAAACTTGTTAAAGTGGGGTTGTCTGTTCTTTTTGGCCTACCCCAAGAAGAAACCCGTGAGCTTGGAGTTAGATGTGCACCTCCAGTAAGGATTGTTCCCGTGGCTTGAGCCGCACTGTGGATGTGTTTTGATGCCAGCGTGCTGACGCAGAGTCTGTATTTACTTTTTAGATTTTGTGTTTTTGTTTTCTGTTTTTTTAAGTTTGAAGTTTATTTTTGCCCCTCAACAGTTCTTGCTGGGTTTGCTGAGGAAATTGTACTGCACCCATGCCAACGACAATAATAAAACGCTATCCCACCACCAACATCCAGCACCCAGTGCTGTGTGTGCAGTGTGTTTGAGTGGTGCCCCTCACTGCGGATAGCCAGGCTTTAGGATGCGTTTCCTTTCCATTTGTTAAATCATGCAGTGTCCAAAGAACTAAGTGGATAGCAAAGCTCTACTTTTAAACATTAAGCGCCATACATCCTATTATGACTTTATTTTCCTTAAATTATATTGATTGTTGTGATTCCATCAAATTTGTACCTTTTCTCTATTGCAGCAACAAATTGCAAAGTACTTGTTTGTTTGCTTGTTTTGTTTGGAAAAAGTTTACTGCCACGCTGGTGCAACTATGGAAATTGTCGAGAAGGTTATTGCTTATGGTAATTTGCCTGATTTCTTACAGGCTACGTTTGGAAACTTTTTATTATATAGTTGTTTACATACTTATAAGTCTATCATTTAAAGACATGTACTGAAACAAATGTTGTATTTGTTTCCTAAGCATCTTCCTATAATCTATTATAAAGTTGAAATTAAACATAGAGAATGTTTTAACAATTTTTTAACTCAAAATTTGTCAATCATTTTTAATAGTTCTTTTTTTATAAAAAGAAAAAGGAATTTAAGGACAGGCAGTAGTCTCTTAAAATTTATTCACAAAAACCCATTAACTGCACAGTTGCTGTTAGCTGCCTGTTCTAAAACGATAGTCTTTTTATTGAAACACAAATACTTTTCTGTAATATTTTATGGAATATAAAGAGACTTTAATTGTTTGACTTGTTTAACTCAGCACTGTTAGTTTTTATTAATAAAACGCGCATGGGCATTTTAAACAAGCTCTGTGTTTCTGTAATTCAGGATTGTGGTCTAGAAATTGTTCTGGTTTGTTAGTCTTGAGTGGAAAGGCAAGCTCTCCCAGGCCTGATAGCCAAGGGCATCATGTGCTGTGGCTTCGCATTCCCTCCACTGTTTGGTGTGGCTGCTGATACCCCTGGCACTCCCTGATGGTATCAGGACCAGGAAAGGATGAGATGGGCATGGGCTGCTGGTACCTAGGCACAGGTGAAGTTGGTTCTGTGACTTTCCTCGGTTAAAAAAGTTGAGGCAGATTTTTTTATTTTATTTTGTTTTATTTGTTTGTTTATTTTTATTTTTTTCGTCTTTTCCCTGTTGCCCCAGCTGGCCTGAAAGTCACTGTGTAGATCAGGCTGGCCTGGATCTCACAGAGATCCACTTGCCTCTCCCTCTCAAGTGCTAGAAATTAGCGGCATGTGCCACCATGTCTGGCTTGAGGCAAATTTTGGAGATTTGACTTCCAAAAAAACAATAGGACTGTGAAAGCATTCTAGGAAGGTGGGACTGGGGACATCCGGAGTCTCCCTGCCTTGACAGCTGTGCTGTAGAATCTGCCAGATGCAGCTATACAGGACTAGTCTGCTGAAGGCCTGCAACTTGGCGTGTGCACGGGGGTGGGAGGTGTTTGGAGGTGGGTAGCTGGTAGTTTGGTCCCTTGAACTTCTCCACAGCGGCGTGCATTCCACACTCACCCATCCTGGCCCCACAGATGGGAAGAGCAAAAAGAAGAACGTACTGAACAGCTAGGTGTGTGCCCAGAGCAAAAGAAGAACGTACTGAACAGCTAGGTGTGTGCCCAGAGCAAAAAGAACGTACCGAACAGCTAGGTGTGTGCCCAGAGCAAAAAGAAGAACGTACCGAACAGCTAGGTGTGTGCCCAGAGCAAAAAGAAGAACGTACTGAACAGCTAGGTGTGTGCCCAGAGCAAAAAGAAGAATATACTGAACAGCTAGGTGTGTGCCCAGAGCAAAAAGAAGAACGTACTGAACAACTAGGTGTGTGCCCAGGTGCTACTGTGGCTTGAGGTAGACAGCTCTAGGCAGCTGACCAACGGAGCAGCTCCTCTCATGCGTGCAGCCCTTTCTTCTAGATAGCTAGACACATCCAGGGAATGCACAGAGCAGTGCCTGCCCCCTCCCTCCATTTTTCTTCCCCTTTTGGCATTAGATGCTGAGGACTTAGAACATCAAAAAAACAGCCGTGTTTGGGGAAAATTCGGAAGTGACCAGGCAAGCCCTGAAAAAGGCCCAGAACAGACCCGAAAAGGGCTGCAGGTGGCACCTCAGGCCAATTCATCCCCTCTGGAGACCGCCTACAGCTACTGGAACACAAACGGAAAGCTCTGCAAACCTTGGGAAATGGAAGATTTTGCTTTCTGGCCACTGCATGAGCAGATCTAAATCTCCAGCCTTCAACAGAAAGCCAAAAGACAGGAAGAAAACAGGAAGTCTGTTGTACTGACAGGAAAAAGTAAATCAGTCAACAGTCCCTGAAAAAGATGACATACATCTTGAATAACACTTAATGGCCATCTCAGATGCTCAAGAAACTAAGGAAAGAGGAGAGTCAAGAAAGTCAATAAAGAGAGAAAACCTAGTAAGAAACCAGAAAGAAATTCCGGAGCAGAAATCGATTGAAATAAGAAGCTATTCAATGTTGTCAAAGGTACAATTAGCAAACCGGGAAAATAGAACAATGGAAATTCCTAAATTCCTGAGTCTGCAGAACAGAAAAGAAAAAAAATACACTTAAAAGGAAAAGTAGTTGGCGTGGTGGTGCATGCCTTTAATCCTAGCACTCTGGAGGCAGAGGCAGGCGGATCTTTGTGAGTTCCGGGCCAGCCTGTTCTACAGAGTGAGTTCCAGGACAGCTGGGGCTACAGGGAGACCCTGTCTGGAAAAGACCAAAACAAACAAAAACTCCAAGGGACACACAGTGCCAACAGTGCATTTTGAGATAATTGGAAGGAAAAATAAAAGGCATAGAGATTTGGATATTACAGTGGCTGAAAGCCATAATGTTTGATAAAAGACCTGGCTATAAACATCCAAGAAACTTAAGGAATTCCCAGTAAATTGAACTTGAATACTCGGAGAAGAAATTGTCATTAGGCCTCCAGAAGACCATCTTGAAAGCAACAAGAGGAAAATAACTTGTCAGTTAACACCTGCTCCTCAGTAAATCCAGACTGTCATCTATGGACCTACAAGGCAGTTGCCCAAATATCCAGAACACTAAAAGGAAAGGAGTAAAAGCCATCAAGAATCTGGTCATGTGAGAATATATCCTGATAGAACCTCAGGATCCAGGAAGATGGAAAGGAATCATGGGAGTAGAGGGGCAGAAGGAGCTCAAGAGGGGGATAACCAGAGACAGATGTTATTAAGGGAGAAGGGGGGGGTACTTGACTGCGGAAGGAGTGCCAAGAGTTATACAAGGGGAGAGGAGAGAGAAATAATGCTAGATGGTATGAAAAGCCAGAGAGAAATGTATTAGTTCAAAGTCCTACTGAAAAGTACACATACAGTAAATATGCTAGTACATATGTATAGCTGAAGGTTATATAACAAGACAGTGCCAGGAAGGAGAAACCTCCCAAGTTGTTGGTCAGAGTAATCCAAGAGATTCTCAAAATAACACAGGCTGTTGCCACAGCCTTTGATGGCCTCCCAGAACTTGAAGGTAAGAGCCTATTGCTGAAGGCAGGACACGCTTTGGACCTAGGACTTGGAGCAAGCAAGCTGGAACTGACCTAGAAGCCTCGTCCTAAAGACTAGCTTTTTTTTTTTTGGTCTTTTGGAGACAGGGTCTCCCTGTAGCCCCAGATGGCTTGGAACTCGCTCTGTAGACCAGACTGGCCTTGAACTCACAAAGATCTGCCTGCCTCTGCCTTCCAAATACTAGGATTAAAGGCGTGCGCCACCATGCCCGGCTAAGACTGGCTCTTAATGGTATCAGGATCCTTACTACAAAGTGCCAAGGGAGGAAACCCATCATGTTTCTACCCATCTGTAAAGCCTAATTAAACAATGACTGGCCCAGCAAACTATCATTGTTCAGTGCAATCTACCAAACATTGATGCAAGAAATTAAAGCAACAAAAACATTCCTTGGCTGTAGTCTGGAAGACAATGCTATTTGGGTATCAGTACTCCCTACGGAATCTGGATTACGGGCAATCGTCACAGTCCCAGATACAATTTTGCAGAAAAAGAAAACTCACCCCAAATTCAAGTAACCTTGAACTCCCAAGACAATCTTGAAAATGAATAAAGTTGGGCTGGAGAGATGGCCTAGCGGTTAAGAGCGCTGACCACTCTTGCAGAGGACCCGGGTTTGATCCCCAGTACCCACATGGCGGCTGAGAGCCGTCTGAAGCTCCAATTCCAGAACTCCAGTTCCAGGGGAGTCCGACGCCCTCTTCTGACCTCCGCAGCGTTGCACGTCACGGGTGCACAGACTTGCATGCAGACAATACATACACATACGGAAATAAAAAAAATAAAAAAAAAATGAATAAAGTTTGAGCCCTCAGACTTACTAATTTCAAAGTTACAAAATACTGGTTTTGAGGGTCTGGGAAAAAAATGGCTCAGCAGTTGAGTGCATACTATTCTTGGAGAGGACCTGAGTTCCATTCCCAGCACCCACATCAGGCAATTCACAACTGCTTATATGTAACTCCAGTTCCATGGGATCCAGTGCCCTCTTCTGGCCTCTATAAGCAATTGTACACATATGGACATAAATTCATGCTGGAGAGATGGCCTAGCAGTTAAGAGCGCCAACGCCGGAGGACCCAGGTTCGATCCCCAGCACCCGCATGGCAGCTGAGAACCGTCTTTAACTCCAGTTCCAGGGGAATCTGATGCCCTCTTCTGGCCTCCGCAGCATTGCACAACATGGGTGCACAGCCCTACATGCAGACAGTACATTCATACACATACAAAAAATAAATAAAACTGCTGATAGTAGTCTATAAAGAGGAAAAGTCTGCTCATGCTTCAAAAAGGGAAGCCTGGTCTAGCAAGACCTGATTTTGTCCTTGGGTGGATGGAACTGGTAAATTAAAAGCTAAAAGGAGCCAAGGGGCTCCCACCCTACTCCCCAAAACAAACAAACAAACCCGAGTTACCCGAGGACCAGATCCTCAACTGACCTTGAGAAAACAAAAACCTTGGTTAATTGGGGCTGTGTGACCTTAAGCATCCAAAAGGAAAGTAAAACCAGAAACAAATAATCAGTAAGGCCTGAGAAATTGTACTTCAGATATAAAACTTGAGATCTTAGTAAAAAGACCAAAAGAAAGAGCACTGTTGTTTGGCCTGTCTTCAATTCTTACTGGCAAGTGCATTTACTCTGTGGCTGCCACTGCTTTTGCCACTCTTCAAAGACATGAGACAGCTTTTTAAACTTCAAATATGGACTGAAGACTCGTGTCTCTCCAAGAATCCTCCAAACCTTCAATGCCAGATGGGGACTACAGATTGTGGACTGAGCAGCTACTGGAATTTCAGCCTCGCCAGAGTACAGACTGTTGTTGGACTACCCAGACTGTATCATGTAGGCCAGTACAGGAAGATTAAGACAGGACATGTGCTTACTGGACCTCATTTGGGGGACCATGGGAGGGAAAGACCTCAGTGTGGAGCGGACCATGGGAGGGAAAGACCCCAGTGTGGAGCACAAGGGCAGGACTGATGGTTGTTTGGGATTGCCAAGGAGGAACCTTCAAGCACTTCCTTAAGGAAATCATGACATCTTTTAGCAAAAAAAAAAAAGAAAAAAATCCTCCAATTCAGGTGATATGTGTATGTATGTATATATTTATGCATGTATATAATTATATATATATATTATATATATATATGCAATACAAGTTTGTATTACTCAGGGTTCTCTAAAGAAACAGAAGCAACAGGATGAATATATATAACTATATACAATTTATTGATTTGCTCACGTGACGGAGCTCAACAGTAGCGCCGAACTGGAGAGGCCGGGAATCCAGGGAACTGCTCAGTCCGCAAGGCTGGATGTCTCAGGAGTCCCAGTCTAGTGCTGAAGGCCCGAATGGATTCCAGGAGATCTGCCAGTCTCCCCTCTTTCTGACCTTCTCCCGCGGAAATCAATTGCATTACACGGATGCACAGGGACTATGCATTTGCAGACACGTTACATTCGATTCATGACTTTACAGTATAAAAATATGATAGAATACTTACGAAGATCAAAATAATAAATGTAAACAGTTTCCTCGAGTATTCCAGTGTTCATGGTGTCTGTTGCTTATCAGCGAGCTATGAGTGAAGTGTTGGTATATACCTTTCGCATGATATCCTTGAGAGTCAGCCTGGAGGGTGCTAGGTCTTATATAGCAAGGTTCCGGGACACGCACTAATATAGATTCTCGTCTCAAAAATTAACCTCCAATCTTCCATTTTCACTGTACACTATCTGTATGGATGACAAGATTTCTTTTTTTACTATTTCTCTGAGGTGGTGCAAGATTGCAAGCGTCAGTGTGCCCTGGATCCGCTTGCCGGCCTAGATGAAGTTATTCACTACTGATTATGCAGCATGTGACATGAGCTGCAGGAAAGTCCAGTCAGATTTTCTTCATACACTTCAATCAGTAAAACACATAGCAAGAGACAAATGCAGAAACAGAAGAGGGAATCTACGTTCTTGCTAATTGTGGTTGTATGACTGCAATAAATCTACAGAAAACTTACAGGCGCCATCCAGATGTGCTCAAGTTTCAGAGAACAGGTGCTTGGTCTAGCTAAGACTGAGTAATCCTCGAGATCTTGATTAGACCTGGGAATCTCTTCTGGTACAGCTAGGATAGAACGAGAATCTGACGTCTCTAATAGGTATTATACTCTACCACAGCCCCTTGGCAACCGAACATACGAGGGTCCATACATTAGGTTATATTTCATACATGGAACATAAATTTTTAATTCTTTTTTAAGATTAATAATGAACACTGGGCATGGTGGGCTGGCACCCATAAGCCTGGGTTAATCCTAAAACAGCTTGGGAAGGTAGCGAAGGCCAAGGGCAAGAATATCTGTTTGAGTTGATCTAAAGGGACGCCTGGTCTTACATAGTGAAGTGTCCGTAGATAGCTGGGGCTATAGATTTGAAAGCCCTGTCTTTCAAAAATATGCCAAAATAATAAAATATTAATAGTAATCATACATGGTTAACGATACGTAGACATTTTCCTATTGGCATTTTTTGAACATATATTAATGCTTTATAGACATTAATTTTGAGAGGCGTAGAGAAAGATGATTTTGGTGGTTTATGAAGTGTCGTGAGGCTTTGTTTTTGTAGAGGTTTCCTCAAGTTTGGTTCCAGCGACCCAGTTACAAGTAGGTGGACGGACAAACATGCGCTGTACTTTTTTATTCATATTGTTCGCTCCAGGGTACATCCACAACCCTCTTTCTGGTATCCAATACAGGAGGAACTTGCATTGGGCACTATGTCCAGTAATATTCCCCCTCGCCTCATTCTGATTTCTCTACATGACCACCGGTTACATATTATGACATAGATTAAAAATTTCTATTTAAATATATTATTTTATTTCGTGTATGTTTTTTCGGTAGATTGGTGTTGAGACAGGGTCTCAGCGTTCCTTAGTCCCAGCGTGGCGGCTGGACTTCAGCTTAGTGAGATCTTCAAGGTCTGTCTTCTCTGCCTCGCCAGAGTGCTTGGGTTGGAAAGGTCGCCATTCCCGTTGTCCGCTGATTTGATTTCTGTTAAAATATATTTGTTCAAGGAAGAGTACCAAGTGCTGGATGAGAGGTTGTGGGGAGGGAATTTGGGAGAACACCGGGCTCACATCGGCACTGCTGAGTGGGATATGCTTTTAACTCGTACAGGACACTATGAATTAGGATCCAGTGGTGGAGAACACCATATGGAGAAACTTGGAAATGAACTTGCCAGGCGCGACTGTACCAAGCGATTCACCGGACTATGCCTCGGGTTCACATAATGTGGAGCGCGCTCAAGACCTTTAATGCCACCTGACAAGCGGTGGGTACAGTAGAAATATCCATGACACTGGCCTATATGTTTTATTGCAGTGGCTGTGCTCCATGATTGTGCAAGGAGTAGGAACCCAACTTCTAAAATGCAGCCTTCTACTAGGTGGATTACAGTCGTTTAGGGATCGAGTAGGAAGAGATCATAGGGTGGTGTACATTCTACAAGGCATTGTTCTTTACAGACGTAAAGAACAGAACGACCATCGTAGACGTGAGCTTTGCCAGTTGATGGGCTGGAGTCTGAGAGGACATCAGTGGTGAGTGATAGTATTACCATCAGTACCCGAGTATAACACAAAGCGTAGGACTTGGTATCGCTCAATTTACTGCCTCGGAATGCTGATGGCACATGATACGCCAGCATTGTTAAGTATTGGCTCTTGGTCACGGCAGCCTGCCGCTTGGAGTTTTTGTAATGTCACAGGCAGTTTCGGCTTATGTGGGAAGAGCCGTCAGTTTTGGTAA
>VZQC01015498.1:287820-311613 GCA_009823505.1 Rhizomys pruinosus
TCCAGGCTCAGTACACGCTGGGATCCGAAAGGTTGATCACAGCAGCAAGACAAACTCACCAGATGAGAGAGGCAAGCCGCAGGAAGAAGGAAAAAAGGGGCCACTCCCGCTGCCGTGGCCTTAAATACTGCCTGCCCGGCAGAAGGTAACACCCACATTTGGGGTGGGCCATCCGGGTTGGGTGGTCCAATCAGAAGACCCCTTTCTCTTATTTTGTCCTTAGTCCAGTCAAGTTGACACCCAGGATTAACCATGACAAGTCCACCCCTTGTCAACTTGACACCCCAATAAATAGCCTCTGCTTAAATGTCAATTGCAAACGAAGCAGGGTCATAATTCCACCAAACATGTTATAAGTATCTCATGTGCAATAGCAAAGCATTATATCTTAGAGTAGGTGTAATGTCCTTGAGAAGAACTTAGTCCTTCAGTATCTAATAAACCTAAATATGACAACATCTTAACACATATCTCAGTTGCACATTCAAAGGGAACACAAGTATCCACTTAATATACATAATTATATATATATAGATATATATATATTAATCAAGCACATTCTTAACCATAGACGAAGGTTAATATCTATTATAATCCACGTTTCTGCAACTGGTCCCGTGGCCTTCAGCTGATATTTATGACTACCTTCTCTACTACCATTCTGTATTTCCTCCACCATCGCAAGCACCTCTGCAGGTCTTGGCTCTTTCCTGGAGGGATTTTGCGGAGATTAATGCCACCTATCAAGGATTGAAAGATTGCAGGGGTGGTGATTCCTACCACATCCCATTTAACTCTCCAATTTGGCCTGTGCAAAAGACAGATGGATCATGGAGAATGACAGTTGACTATCGAAAACTCAACCAAGTAGTGACACCAATTGCAGCCGTGTACCAGATGTGGTGTCCTTACTCTGAGCAGATTAATATGTCTCCTGGTACTGGTATGCAGCTATTGATCTGCCAATGCTTTCTTCTCAATACCGTTCATAAGGACCACCAGAAGACAATTTGCTTTCAGCTGGAAGGCCACAGTATACCTTTACTGTCTTACCTCAGGGGTATGTTAACCTCCAGCGTTGTGCCATAACTTACTTAGAAGGGATTCTTGATCGCCTGACCTTCCACAAAATATCACACTGGTCCACTATATTGATGATATTATGTTGATTGGACCCAGTGAACAGGAGGTAGCAGCTAGTCTAGACTTGGTAAGCATATGCGCATAAGAGGATGGGAAATAAATTCCAACTAAAATTCAGAGGGCCATCTACCTCGGTGAAGTTTTAGGAGTTCAGTGGTGTGGAGCATGCAGAGATTCCTTCTAGGTAAAGAATCCAAGTAGATAATGTTGCACCTGGCCCCTCCTCCACCAAGAAAGAAGCACAACGTTTGGTGGGCTCTTTTTGGATCTGGAGGCAGCATATTCCTCATCTGGGTGTGTTACTAGACCCATATATCAGTGACTCATAAGGCAGCAAACTTTGAGTGGGGCTTGGAACAGGAAAAGGCTCTTCAACAGGTCAGGCTTGCGGTGCAGGCTGCTCTGCCCCTAGGGCCATATGATCCAGCAGACCCAATGGGTGCTTGAGGTATCAGTGGCAGATAGAGATGCTGTCTGGAGTCTGTGGCAGGCTCCATAGGGGAATCACAGCGAGGCTCTTGGGATTTTGGAGTAAGGCTCTACCTTCATCTGCAAAACTATTCTCCTTTTGAGAGACAGCTCTTATCCTGCTATTGGGCCTTAGTGGAAACTGAACGTTTGACAATGGCCACCAAGTCACCATGCGACCTGAGCGCCCCATCATGAGCTGGTGTTATCTGACCCACCAGACCATAAAGTAGGACGTGCACAGCAACAGTCCATTGTCAAATGGAAGTGGTACAATACGGGACAGGGCCCGGGCAGGCCCTGAGGGCACAAGCAAGCTACAAGAAGAAGTTGCCCAAATGCCTATGGTTCCCACTGCTGTTACAATGTCTCCTGGGCTTAAGCATGCACCTATGGCTGCATGGGGTTTGCCCTATGATCAGTTGACTGAGGAAGAGAAGACTAGGGCCTGGTTTACTGATTGTTTCTGCACGCTATGCAGGCACCACCCAGAGGTGGACAGCTGCAGCATTACAGCCAATTTCTGAACAACCCTAAAGGACACTGGGAAGGAAAGTCTTCACAGTGGGCAGAACTTCGGGCAGTGCACATGGTGGTGCATATTTGCCTGGGAGGAGAAATGGCCAGATGTGCGATTATATACTGATTCATGGCGGTAGCCAATGGTTTGGCTGGATGGTCAGGGACTTGGAAGGAGCAGACTGGAAAATGGTGAGAAAGACATTTGGGAAGAAGTATGTGGAAGAAGCTCTCTGAATGGTCAAAGGATGTGAAGATACTTGTGTCTCATGTAAATGCTCACTCAAAAGTGATCTCAGCAGAGGAAGCAGTTTAATAATCAAGTTAGATCGGATGACTCTTCTGTGGTTGTCAGCCTCTTCTCCAGCTATCCCTGTTTGTTGCTCAATGGGCCCATGAACAAAGTGGTCATGGTGGCAGAGATAGGAGGTATGCATGGGCTCAACAGCAATGCACCTCCCACTCACTAAGGCTGATCTGGCTACAGCTGCTGCGAATCCAGTGCCAGATTTGCCAACAGCATAGACCAACATTGAGCCCCCGTATGGTGCTATTCCCCGGGGGTACCAGCCAGCAACCTGGTGGCAGGTTGACTACATTGGAACACATTCCATCATGGAGGGGGACGCGGTTTTGTTCTTACAGGAATAGATACTTATTCGGTTATGGATTGCCTTTCCTGTCACGTATGTTCTTGCCCAAAACTACCATCCAGGACTTACGAATGCCTTAGCCACCGTCATGTATTCCTCACAGCATTGCTTCTGATCAAGGGACTCACTTCACAGCCCAAAGAAGGGCGACTGTGGGCCCAGGGTCATGGTATCCACGGGTCTTACCATGTTCCCCACACCCAGAAGCAGGCTGGCCTGATAGAACGATGGAATGGCCTCTTGAAGACACGGTTACAGCACCAATTAGGTTAGCAATACCTTGGAGGGCTGGGGCAAGTTCTCCAGCAAGCAGTATATGCTTTGAATCAGCGTCCCACGATATGGTATGTTTCTCCTATAGCCAGAATTCATGGGTCCAGGAACCAAGGGGTGGAGTGGGAGTGATTCCCTCACTATCACCCCTATGACCCAGTAGGAAAATTTTTGCTTCCTGTACCCACGACCTTTCGTTCTGCTGGTCTAGACGTTTGGCTCCAATGGGGGGAGGGCTTTTGCCAGGAAATACAGCAAAAGTTTAATTGAACGGAAGATAAGACTTCCCCCTGGCCAATTCGGGCTTCTACTGCATTAAGCCAACAGCTAAGGAAGGAATAACAGTAGTAGGAGTAGTGATTGATCCAGACTACCATGGGGAAATTGGACTGTTTCTCCACAATGGGGGCAAGGAAGAGTACGTCTGGAAAGACAGGAGATGCTGTAGGGCACATTCTGGTGCTATCATGTCCTATGATTAAGGCAATGGGAAACTCCAACACCAAACCAGAAAGGACAATAAATGGCCCAGACCCTTAAGGGATGAAGATATGGGTCACTCCTCCAGAACCAGTATCCAATAGCCTCGAAAAGTCTGATTATTTCCTTTTCCCCAGTGTAACGTTTACCCAGTAAAAGGCCTTAGGCCGCTCTGGGGAAGGGCAGGAGGAAGCAAACAGCATAACTCTTTGGTATTGTGGCAAGGTCCTTCCTCACTGGAACCCGGCCACCCTTCATTCAAGGGTTTCTGAGTCTGTTAACTGTCTCAAGTCTGGAAACTGGTTAACTGGTTGGGATTCGCTACTCCTAAAAACAAATGTTGACTTCCTGTCATTCGTTCTAGAGCTTTTCTGTTTACACAGATCAAACAACAACAACAGAAAAGACTGCATCAAAGAACTGACTGAAACAGTGAACTTCTGCTCAAAACAGTCAACTTCCCCATGGAAAATATTGAGAAAGACTAAGAGATGAAAAGCATGTTTGGCAGAATGCATGAGCTCTGGCGGGGTGGGGGAATGGGCAGGAACACGGGTCTAGATTTGTTAAAAATAAATAAATAAAAAAAAATTATCAGAAAAAAAAATAAAGGTGAGGCACATGCCCAGCTTGTTTTTTTTTTTATTTTTATTTTATTTATTTGTGTATGAATGTACTGTCTGCGTGTAGGTCTGCGCACCCGTGTCGGGCAATGCCGCGGAAGTCAGAAGAGGGTCTCAGATTCCCCTGGAACTGGAGTTCCCCTGCAATTGGAGTTACGGATGGTTCTTAGCCGCCATGTGGGTGCTGGGGATGGAACCCGGGTCCTCTCCAAGAGCGGTCAGCGCTCTCAACCGCTAGGCCATCTTTCCAGCCCCCACCTTGTTGTTTTTAAAGACAGGGACCGCTGTTCTGTATCCCAGGTTGACTCTGAACTTACTGCATAGCTGAGGATGACCTTGAACTTCTGTTCCTCCCACCTTCACCTCCCGAGTGCTGGGATTGCAGGAGTGCACAACCACACCTGGTTCATGTGATGCCAAGATTGAACCAGGGCTTCATGTATGGCAGGCAAATAGTCTACCGATGACCCCTAGCCCCAGTCCAAGGTCCATGAATTGTAGGCTTGGTTCTTTCTTAGCTTGGCACTTTGTGGGGTGGCGGGTAGTAAAGCTTTAAGAGGGGGTTCTAGTAGGGGAATGTGCAGGCACCTAGGGCTCTGCCCTTGAGACATCCTGGGGTCCTGATCTCTTTCTCTGATTTTTTTTTTCTGCTTCCAGATTCTGATGTGAGCAGGTTTGTTCGTCATGCCTCCTGCCATGATGCACTGCCCTTATCAGATGCCCGTAAGGCAATAGACCAACTTAGTGATGGATTGAAGTCCACAACTGTGAGGCAAAATAAACCTTTGTTTTTTACTAAGTGGTATATCTCTGGCATTTCATGTAGTAACAGAAAGCTTACCAACACACATGTTGGTGAGGCCATGAGAAATCTAGCTTCTGCTGATGGGGATGAGATAGGAGCCACCTTAGTGGATGCTGGATGACTGTCCTCAAAGAATTAAAAATAGAAGTGGAGCCTGGTGTGGTGGTGCAGGCCTTTAATCCCAGCACTCAGGAGGCAGAGGCAGGCAGATCTCTGTGAGTTCAAGGCCAGTGAGTTCCAGGCAGGCTGGGGCTACAGGGAGACCCTGTCTCAAGAAAAACTAGAGCTCAGCATATGTGCAGTTGCATACCCATATTTCCAGCATCGTTAGTCACCAGTAAGTAGTAAAAGGTACAAGCAACTCAAGTGCCCAATGGCCAGAAGGACAAGGGGAGTATGGTCAATGCACAGAGTGGAGTACTTCAGCCTTTCCAAGGATGAGTATTCTGATTCATGACTGCACCCTGGGTGAGTGTACGGAGAGGCAGGCCACTTGTGGCTGCATTGTCTTAAATTGCCCCTGCCCCTAGGTGAGAATGGCTTGTATCAACTCATGACACGCCTTGTGAGACAAGCTTGTGATAGCTCATGATATTTACAGGGCATGATGAATACTGAGAGATGACATCATTCTGTCTATGTAAAGGATGGGCTGTATACAATAAGTCGAATCTCCATTACCACCTGAAGAGGTTCCCTGATTCATTATTTCCACACATGTGTAAGTTTAAGCCCATCAGGCTTGTGTTTGAGTGTTGAGTGCTCGCAGAATTGGTTGGAAAGGAGTTGCTGGTGGGGGGTTTGACTGGAAAAAGGCTGCAGGAGCCCACCAGTCTGAATTTTTTGTTGGGTATTGCTGGTCCCCAGCAGGTGAAATTAATGTGGCCATAATGGGGTGGCAGCCAACCACCCCCCAAGGGTCTGTGGGAGCATTATAGCTGTGGGGTGAATGTTTCCACGGTCAGCTGGTGGCTCCTCCTCCTTCCCCCCCAGTGTCTCTGAGGGCAGGAGAGTGCTAACTATAGGTGAGCCCTGACAAACTCAGCCAGTCCTGACAAATGCCATGTGGTTCCACTCATATTAGGGCCCCAAAGCCAGAGTCATACAGACAAAAGCTGCAACTGGAACAGTTCCCAGAGCTCAGGGATGGGTGCTTGGCGGGAAGTGTGTCAGGGATGGGAGGGGAGTGCTGTAGGTAGATGAGACTGTGTGTGAGTGAGCATATATATGCCCCTGACCTGCCCTTGAAAAGCCAAGATGGTAAATTTTGTTATGTGGGAAAGAAAGGTTACCAGGCATGAAGGTGGGCTAGATGTTTTTCTTGGCTTGGTCAAATCAGTGATGGTTCAGAAAACAGCTCTTTGTTTGCTAACAGAAGTGAGAACGACCCCCATACACACATACCATCTTCAGTTCAGTTACTTAAAAATATCCTGTTCATTGTGGAACGTGAAAAGGTGTGCAGAGTCCTTGCTCATGTCACATGCACAGCCAGCTCCTCCTATGCCTAGGTGCATTCTCTCTGTGTGTCTCTCTCTGTTTTGTGTGGCTTCTTGGGGTAGGTTCCAACTGAGCTGGTGGTGACAGGGAGTGTCCAGGTTGGGGCTGTGGGTCTATGGGCTTCGTCAGGTTGTACGGAGCTCTCTGAGCACCCTTGGGGCTTCGGGCCATCTCTGAGGTACCTGGCCTCAGTGGATGCTGAGCTAAGGGTACCTGTGTTGTGATTGAAAGTGTAGAAAGGTTTTAAAGAGGGGAGTGTTTTGGTTCTTAGTAAACATTTCTCTCAGGTCAGGAAAGACATGAAGAGAATGGCTTTGGTCCATTTTGTTTTTATGGTGTAGGGATTACATTCTCAGAAGCATGGATTGGGAATGCATCCTCCAGGGGTGGCCTGCGTCAGACTGGTATAGGCTATAGCTCACACTGGAGTCTGGGAAAGACAAACGGCCACAGGACAATGCTTCTGTTGATGGACTGCTTTGGAGCCTCATTAGTGACATCAGGGCTCTAGGTTCCTGTGTTAGCCCTGCGTTTTACCATAGCTACAAGTGGATCTCAAACACATAAAGATTTAGTAGGAAGCAGCTGGTGCTCAGGGGAGCTGGGCTGGAACACTTCCTAGCATCCCCGAATAGGCAGTAGTGTTGGTTGGTGCTGGACCAGGTTTGAGGTGGCTTTGCATGCCGGCCAGCAGAGGATGCGGTCACGAGTGAGCAGCCTGTGGAGCAGCTGCAGGCGTGGACACCTGCTCCCGTTTCTTACTTCTGAATTGTAAGTTTGAATTCCACTTTCCCTTCATACGGGTCATGGGGATTATCGAAGGTCACGTGGTCTGCCAGGATCTTGCACACGATGAGGACTTCTGTGTTCTTGGGGATGTTCAGGAGCTTTGCCGCCACCAGAGGGTTGCTGTAGTGGGGCTAAAGCGGAAGGGCAGGGGTGAGATGCTTGCCTGATGTTAAGAAAATTAAACCAAGTGAGGAAAGGAGAGGGTGGGCAGAAGGACTCTTCTGTGAGTGCCTTGGGTGAGACCTGGATAGCTCACAGGAACCCTCGGGGTCACAGAACGGCCATCCTCTGCCCATCCAGAAGCTAGGAGCCCACACAGCCTGAGGGGCTGCAGCTGGTAACAGGAATATGAAGGTAAAACACAGAGATAAGCACGCGGTTCAGAGGAGCTGCTTTGGAGGGACACACAGGCTGCCAGGATTCACGGCCCCTGCGCTGTGAGGGAATCGGGTTAATATTTATGTTTTGTATCTGGAGAAACACATTTCCGGGTGGCTATGAGAAGTGTCCAGGACTAGACAGGTCATGCCTTTATTTTAAATGTTTTGAGTTTTCTGAGATAGAATCTCTCGTAACCTAGACTGGTCTTGAAATTTCTGTGTAGCTAAATAACCTTGAACAGCTGGTTCCTCCTGCTTCCACCTCCCGAGAGCTGCCATGCCTGGACTTTGTCTTACTTTTATAGAAAACCGCTTTCTTGTTGCTAAGTCTGAGGCATTATGGGAAGTGTATGGGGCAGAGTGAAGCAGAGTGCCTACCTGTGCTTTCTTGCCATAGTACGGGAAGTAGTGGAGACTGAAGGTGCCATTGGGTGGGTAGTATTCCACCTGCAGGGGCTCCAGGTCCTGCCGCGGTTTTCGGAGCTCATCCTGGGAAGGACAGGCCACAGCTGAGTGTGGTAACCACTGAGTCTCGTGCACATATACATCGGTGCATATGTGAATGCGGGTGTGCACTGTGTGGTGCACAAGTGATTGTGGGTATGTAGCATGTGTGCCACACACATGTACTATGCCCATGGCAACATCAACACTTCTTTGCATGTTAATGCAATAGAGTCAGCCTTGCATTGAGTCAGTGTTCACTGACGTGAGCCTGGCAGGGATATAATTTCTCAGACTGTAAACCCAGCTCCCCCCCCCCCCGGCCCAATCACCTCCCACCCCACTTTTCCCATCTTGGAGTCTCGGCTGGGTGATGGTACTGGGGAAGCTGACATCTGCTCATTAGCAGGTGAGATGAAAGCTGACAAGCGAAAGAACCTATTAGCCAAAACAGGGTTCAGGGCGGGTGCAGTTTTCTTGAGTGTAAACATGTGTTCATGGGATCTGTTGTCTTTCACTATTGGAATCAGAACTGCCCAGTAGTAGCTATTGCTCATTAAAAACAGTGGCCTCTCTCTAGATTTGATTTTTAATGTAATTTTATATGAAATGCACAGAGCTTCAATAAAACATTGGCTTAAAAAACAAAACAAAACAGTGGCCTCTCAAATCTCAACTCTGTCTTTGTGTGGCCAGAATAACCGAAAAAAGGAAGAACAAACAAGTCCCTGCAGCCCTGGGGACAGAGCTCTGAGGGGGCCTGTGTGGGGACGTGCCCTGTTGGTGTGTCACAGACCCATGAATGGACCTGTGGTTAGGGCTCAACATTGAAAAAGTAAGACTTGGAAAATATTTAGTGAAGGCAAATTTAATAGATAATGTTGTACTTGGAAAGTCATTTTGGGGACTGGAGAGATGGCTCGGCTCCTGAGCACACTTGGCACTTTTGTAGAGGACCTGGGTTTGGATCTTGGCATCAGGCTGATCACAGCCACCTGTAACTCCATCCCTGGGGGATCTGACACTCCCTTACAGACACCTGAGCTCACATGCTCATACCACATAAAGATGCAAATATGCATAGAATTAAACATAAATCTTGGGAGAGATGGCTCAGCAGTTAAGAACACTTGCTGTTCTTCCAGAGCAAGCAGGTTCAGTTCCTAGTACCCACAGCAGCTAACAACTGTCCATAACTCCAGTTCTAGAAGATCTGACATCCTCTCCTGGCTTCTGCAGACATTGTGCGCATGCAGTGTGCTTACATACATCCACACAGAATACTCATACACATAAAATAATAAATAATAAATAAAATATTTTAAAAAGTCTTTTTGTATAACAGTTTTGGGTTTTTTTTTTTTTTTTGAGATTTATGTCACTTGAGCAGGCATATCTCAAACCCTGTTACACACCTGTGCTGTTGGCGATCTGGAATAGTTTTATAAATGTAAAGGACCAACAATGTGGTTGTAGAATGCCAGATCAGCCAAATCACTGCCAGGCATTCTGAAGTGTAACTTCCCAGACCACCCATGAGGAGGAGGCCTTTGGGTGATATCCCTGGCAATGGGCAGGAGGACTGTGACCATGGCTGGCTAGGTGACAGTTGGCATGTCTCCAGGGTTAACTTGGTGGGTCCCATGACCATGTAGTCCAGCTAGAGAGCAAATGAGGCCTTTTGCCAGGTGGCAGCCTCACCCCAGCAGTACCCACCTGGAAGCTGCAGTCCACCCTGGGGGCTGTGGTGTTGCTGGGGAGGAAGTTGACAATCTGAAAGAAAGGCAGCATGTGTTCTGATGTCCAGGTGAGTATGTGGAAGGAGCCTTGGGCTTCTGTGTTCTGAAATGCCTTGTTATGGAGGTCACTCACACAAAACAAGCTTCTAAGCCATTATCACGTTGCCTCAGGGGGTAGGAGGGCAGTTGGTGGTGGTAGAGTCGGGGGGTATCCTAGTCGCTGGTGCCATGTTCAGGCCCACATGAGTACCAGCAGAGCATGTCTGCCTGTTGCTCTAGCTGGGTCTCCACCTCTGACTACTCCTTTCCTGGACTTATCCAGCACCAGCTGGTGACTCCTGAGCTCTGAGTAGGATCTGCCTTTGTGGGAGTGTCAGTTGCTACACGGGTGGGTGGATCCCTGATCGTATCACTCCTTCCAGGAAGCTCTAGGGAGACCCTCCTGCCTTAGGGCTTCATGGTGGGTTTGGTGTACAAGCATCTGACTTCCTAAGGCCTTGTAAAATGGAAATGGCCGTGTGGCTGACTGGACTTCCACCTGTCACACCATCTCTGAAATAGTGACCCTGAACTCCTGTTGCCTGACGCTTACTGCCCCTGGGCCTTGGCTCCAACACCACCTCTTCCTGTGTCCCATCTTGGTTAGACTGCGTCACTGTCTATTCTTGGGGCCTGGATAGGACTTGCTGCAACCTGGCTTTGCATACCACCAAAGCCTCAGCACTTCCCATGGTGCCAACCCTGAGGGACTCCCATGTTTGGTGCAGAAGGGGACTTTGTGGAATGCTCCCCAACTGTTCCCAGTCCTAACCCACACTTCAAGGCCTCTTCTTCTGGCACCTTGCTTTCTCTCGACAGCCTTCTGTCTTGCTGTTTGTGCAGCAACCATGGCTATAGGGCTGGCAAGACATTGAGTAGAAAATTCTAGATTGTATTTAGGAGCCAAACACGATGGATGTGTGCAGAGCTGGGGTGCAATGTGGCAAAGGGCCGAGGCCCCAGCACTGAGTGTGAGAAGGGACCTCCTCACCACTCCACGGTCGCTCCAAAGCAGGCCCTCAATACTCACCCTATTCATTTTAATGATAAAGCAGGGCTTTCCCTCCTCAAAGCCAAAGTTGGGGTCCACCAGGCCGGAGCAGTTCTGCAGCATGTCTGCAGTGAACTTACAGGAGAATTTGGTGTGGTTGGGAGCTGAGAAGCTCGTCTGTAAAAAGTACTTCTCAGAGGTGCAGTTGATGCTGTCCTGCTGTGACAGCGGGGAATAACCTGTGGAACATACACTTGTAGGTGGTGTCCCTTTATTGTCCAGGGAGGGGTCCCAGGCTCCCAGGGATTCTCTTAAGAAACATACCTGCTAAGAAGTTGTGGAGGGTGTGTGTGAGGCCGGCCCAAGAGCTATTTTCAGAGACGTTGTAGGAAATCTGCAGACCTCTATCCCCGTACATGTCAGGTCTCAAGGTCACCCCTGTGGGAGAAAGCACCTCCCTCATTGGTTTCTTCAAACACTCATATCTGAGCCCTTTGTCATTATGTTGTCCAGTCTCACATGAGCCCCCAGGCATGGGGAGCAGTGCCTGAAGTTGGGGCCAGGCCCTTACCCTACAGGTGGGAGCTGTGGGCCAGGCTCTCTTTAATTAAGAAAGCTGTGAGGAAGGGCCTGAGAACTCTGAGGACACTAATCCTGGGCCTCTGCCCCCTACAGGATGGAGCACAATGGGCTTGAAGCATTGGATGCCCAGCAGCAGGGGCACATGACCCACATGGACCCTGAGTCTTGGGTCTCCATGAGCTTGGGATATTAGGTGCCTCCTGGGAGGGTTCCACAGGCCCTGTAGGCAAGTCACTAGGGATGTGGAATTTGAATACATATTAAAAACTCCTTCATTTGGGGGACTGGAGAGATGTCAGTGGTTAAGAGCATTTTCTGCTCTTCTAGAGGACCCATGTTTGGTTCTCAGCACCCACATAAGGGGGTGAGTTGCCTGGAACTCCAGCTCCAGGGCATCACACACACATGTATACATGAAAATAAGAATAAATCTTAAAAAACCAAAATCTTCACTTGGGTAAGCAAGATGGCCCAGCTGGTGGTGCCTGCTGCCAAGCCTGACTTCCTGAGTCTGAAGCCCAGAACCCAAACAGTGACAGGAGAGAGCCGACTCCCACAGGCTCCTGACCTCTACGTGTATACTGTGCCACTTGTGCTTACTCACAAACACACACATGCAAATAAATTAATTCAAGAAAAAAATCACTGATTCTGATTAATACAAAAAGCATTCTAACGAATTACTTGGAAATGAAGTGTGGGAGAGGGAAGTCAAGGCTGTCACCATGTAACTTTCAGTCTGCTGTAGTCTGCTGAACACTGTCTTATTCGGCTGACAAGGTAAGAGCTGTCACCGTGTAACTTTCAGTCTGCTCTAGTCTGCTGAACACTGTCTTATTCGGCTGACAAGGTAAGAGCTGTCACCGTGTAACTTTCAGTCTGCTCTAGTCTGCTGAACACTGTCTTATTCGGCTGACACGGTAAGAGCTGTCACCGTGTAACTTTCACTCTGCTGTAGTCTGCTGAACACTGTCTTATTCTGCTGACAGGATATGAGCTGTGGGTGCAGATTCACGCACTGGTGGCCTGGAGCCGCCCTGCCTGCTTCCCAGTGCTATTGCAAACTTCTCTCTCTGCCCTTTCCCAGCAAGTCTCTCATTCTTTCCATAAATACCACACGGATTTCCATGGTGAATAATCCACCATGTGCTTGGTTGGCCCCATCTATGTAGCTGTTTTTTGAATATGTAAGCCAGGGCTTTGCTGTTTTTACAGGTTTATTATTAAAGGAACACGATTTAAAGGAGAAGAAAAAGGAAAGAGGCTTCATTGCTTGTTTCTTGGCCTTATCTCTCCTCTCATCCATCCCAGGGACTAATGACTAGCAGGTGTCTCCTCTGGCCCTTATCCTTCTCCCAGGACCCCCAGGCCCTGCTCTCTGACAGAAATCTGTGCCTCCAAGAAAAGCTCCTGTGAGTGCGTAGCCTTTCTTGTCTCTATGACATATATATGTATATCCTGTTTCAATACTTAAAACTGCAATTTTGGGGTTGTCTTTCTCTTCAGAGGAAGCTGTGGGACCTGCTGCCCTGATTATGGGTAGAAGGGACTGCGTTTCTGTGTCTTCCCGTGGGTTGTTGTGGGTACATTGCTCAAGATGGCCTTTTTTGTGTCTTTTTAAAAATTTTATTTACTTTGTATGTGTATGAATGTACTGTCTGCATGTAGCTTTGTGCACCCGTGTCGTGCAATGCTGAGGAGGTCAAAAGAGGGCGTCAGATTCCCCTGGAACTGGAGTTAAGGATGGTTCTCAGCCACCATGTGGGTGCTGGGGATCGAACCCAGGTCCTCTGCAAGAGCAGTCAGCACTCTTAACTGCTAGGCCATCTCTCCAGCCCCTTTTGTCTTTTTTTTTTTTTTTTTTTTTTTTNAGTCTGCTGTAGTCTGCTGAACACTGTCTTATTCGGCTGACAAGGTAAGAGCTGTCACCGTGTAACTTTCAGTCTGCTCTAGTCTGCTGAACACTGTCTTATTGCGCGCTGACATATTGTGAGTAGAGTGACGTGACTTTCGTCTATCTCTGACTGTTACTACAGTTGACTTCACCGTGCTCTGTCTGCTAGTCTGCTGAACACTGTCTTATTCGGCTGACAAGGTAAGAGCTGTCACCGCTGTAACTTTCAGTCAGCTCATTAGTCTGCTGAACACTGTCTTATTCGGCTGACAAGGTAAGAGCTGTCACCGTGTAACTTTCACTCTGCTGTAGTCTGCTGAACACTGTCTTATTCAGCTGACAAGTTAAGAGCTGTCATCCGTGTAACTTTCTAGCGTCTGCTGTAGTCTGCTGAACACTGTCTTATTCAGCTGACAAGGTTAAGAGCTGTCACCGTGTAACTTTCAGCTCTAGCTGCTGAACGTCTTTCGCTGTAGACGCACCGTGTACTTCAGTTGCTCTAGGCTGACATATGGCTGCTAAGAGCTGTCACCGTGTAACTTTCACTCTGCTGTAGTCTGCTGAACACTGTCTTATTCTGCTGACAGGATATGAGCTGTGGGTGCAGATTCACGCACTGGTGGCCTGGAGCCGCCCTGCCTGCTTCCCAGTGCTATTGCAAACTTCTCTCTCTGCCCTTTCCCAGCAAGTCTCTCATTCTTTCCATAAATACCACACGGATTTCCATGGTGAATAATCCACCATGTGCTTGGTTGGCCCCATCTATGTAGCTGTTTTTTGAATATGTAAGCCAGGGCTTTGCTGTTTTTACAGGTTTATTATTAAAGGAACACGATTTAAGGAGAGAGAAGAAAAAGGAAAGAGGCTTCTGTTTGTTTCTTGGCCTTATCTCTCCTCTCATCCATCCCAGGGACTAATGACTAGCAGGTGTCTCCTCTGGCCCTTATCCTTCTCCCAGGACCCCCAGGCCCTGCTCTCTGACAGAAATCTGTGCCTCCAAGAAAAGCTCCTGTGAGTGCGTAGCCTTTCTTGTCTCTATGACATATATATGTATATCCTGTTTCAATACTTAAAACTGCAATTTTGGGGTTGTCTTTCTCTCAGAGGAAGCTGTGGGACCTGCTGCCCTGATTATGGGTAGAAGGGACTGCGTTTCTGTGTCTTCCCGTGGGTTGTTGTGGGTACATTGCTCAAGATGGCCTTTTTTGTGTCTTTTTAAAAATTTTATTTCTTTGTATGTGTATGAATGTACTGGTCTGCATGTAGCTTTGTGCACCCGTGTCGTGCAATGCTGAGGAGGTCAAAAGAGGGCGTCAGATTCCCCTGGAACTGGAGTTAAGGATGGTTCTCAGCCACCATTGTGGTGCTGGGGATCGAACCCAGGTCCTCTGCAAGAGCAGTCAGCACTCTTAACTGCTAGGCCATCTCTCCAGCCCCTTTTGTCTTTTTTTTTTTTTTTTTTTTTTGAGACAGGGTCTCTCTATAGCCCCAGCTGTCCTGGAACTCACTCTATAGACCAGGTTGGCCTTGAACTCACAGAGATCCCCCTGCCTCTGCCTCCCAAGTGCTAGGATTAAAGGCATGCACCACCACACCCGGCTTAAAAATGGTTCTTAAAAAATAAATAAATAAAAATGGTTCTTAGCCACCATGTGGGTGCTGGGAATCGAACCCCAGACCTCTGCAAGAGCAGTCAGCACTCTTAATGGCTGAGGCATCTCTCCAGCCCCAAGATGGCCTTCTGGATGTTTACCTGGCGACTTTAGCTGGTCCTGGTAGTCTGGGGTGTAGGGGTCTATCGTCTGCATCAGCACATAGATGCACAAAGCGAAGAGCCCAGTCATCACCACATAGAAAGCTGCATAGTAGAGGCTGATCCACACTGTGAAGAGACAGGGTTGGAGGTAGCTGCCTCAGCTAGGGCAATGTAGCCAGTACTGTGCAATGCACTCGTGACGATATACCGCCAGCGTCCCTACCGGCTTCCAGAGCCTTCCCTCTGGCACCTCTCACCTTTGCTCCCCTAGCACAGCACTCTCTATATCTGTCCACTTTTTTCCCCACACAAACGGAACCACAGGGCATGTGCATGGCCCTTGCGTGGGCTCCTGTCGCTGCCCCAGTGCACCAGTGGTAACTGGGGGTGGTTGGTGCACCCGCTGAACCCACAGCTAACATGGCAGGAGCCCAGGGCTCATCCTTCTGCACCTTGGAGTGGATTCCCTACTTTACAAGAAGGGAAACTAGGCAGAGAGAGGCAGCTGCTGCCCAAGGTGACTTGCAGTGTATGGCCTGGCCTCCCTGGGCCACAGCTGAGAGTACTCAGGTTATTCCCCGGGGGCCCTGGCAGGTGCTTGCTGTGTCCAGCAGAGAAGGTAAGCAGTGAACACACTGCACAGGCCCAGCTCTGAGGCTCCTGGCACTGACTGCACCTCAAGCATCAGTGGAAGGAAATGCAGAAGATCCGTGGTAGGTAGCAGATGCGCTAACCCCATGTGTCAGGCTCCTTGGACTCCTGAGGACCTCCCCCACAGTGTTCCTTTCAAGTTGGATTCTAGCAGAAAGCTCACTCCTCTGGAACACGGCCTGGGACTAGGGCTGCTGCGGAGTCTCCACAGTCAGGTTTTAGATTACTTCTTTTTTTTTTTTTTTTTTTTTTGGTCTTTTTGAGACAGGGTCTCCCTGTAGCCCCAGCTGTCCTGGAACTCTCTCTGTAGACCAGGCTGGCCTTGAACTCACAAAGATCTGCCTGTCTCTGCCTCCCAAGTGCTAGGATTAAAGGCGTGTGCCACCACACCCAGTTAGATGACTTCTAATCTTGGGTACCATCATTAAGAAACATGCTATCAAGAGAAGGTTTCTCATACCTGACTTTGGTCTTCTCTAAGAGCATGGTGTGACTATAGCTTCCTCTGAGCGAATCATTCTCCAGTGATCCATCAGTGACTGATGGGTAGGACCAAGTCAGTCAGACAAGGGGTGGGGGGGGCATAAGCTATGGAGATGGTGCCTTTTTTCCTGGACAGGTCTCTGGAGGCTCAGGACAACAGTAGCCTGTTTTATTTTATTTTATTTTTTATTTATTTATTTATTTTTTGTCTTTTCAAGACAGGGTCTCCCTGTAGCCCAGACTGTCCTGGAACTCACTCTGTAGACCAGGCTGGCCTTGAACTCACAAAGATCCAGCCTGCCTCTGCCTCCCGAGTGCTAGGATTAAAGGCGTGAGCCACCACGGCCGGCTAACAGTAGCCTGTTTTAGAGCCGTGACTCCTGATAGCCCCCAGCAAGCCACAGAGGCCTCGCCTCCTCACTCAGCTTGGATTGTAGCACCTGCTGGCCGACTCTGCTCACAGGATGGGCAGGTATGTTCACCCACAGAGCATGCTCAGAAAGGACCAGCAGGAGGAGATTTCCCCTGACACAGTCACTGTGCACCTGACAGGCCTTCTGTCTGACTCATCTACCTTCATGGGACCTGAGAGCCTATGGAGTCTCATAGCTTGTTATCCTCTTCACAGATGGAACACTGAGGCTTAGCAGACTGGAGGAAAGCCCACCCCGGTGGCCCAGTGCCCAGCACTACATGGCACTTGTTTGCCGACACCTAGTGAGTATCAAAGTCTTCCCACTGGCTGCAGGTCACATGGAAAGCAGCTGGGAGAACTGAATGGGGCCAGAGCTGGGCCCTGGCTGGCGTAGGGCAGCCTTAGGATCACTACCTCTGGGTCTCAGTTTCCCCTCCTGGAAAGGCAGTTGAGGTTGAGAGAGCCTGTGAGCTGCTGGCAGTTCAGTTTCCATGTAACACACAGAACAAGGGCAGCCCAGGTGGCGGGGAGCGCCCTAAGGCCCTGAGACCCAACTCTGCTCAGCCCCATGCTCTTCGGCTCCCTCATCTCCAATTGCTATCATTCCCCTGCACAGCTTGTCCTGGTCCTTTGTGTCTGTGATTTTTTTTTTTTTACTTGAGTCTTGCCTTCCTCGGCCACCTGTAGACACTGTGCCGGGACCTCCAGTCATGCAGAGAGTCAATTCTAGAAAGTTCTGAGTGGTATTGTAGCCATCAAAGCAGTTTGTGGGAATGTCAGCAGCCAGAATTGCCTACTAGACAGGGCTCCTGAAGAGAGAGCTGGCAGCCCAGCCTCTGCTCCTGTCCTTCCTTGGGCTGACCCACTGCCTGTGCTGGCCCAGTATTAGTTCTGCCTGGCACACCCCATCTACCTGGAACTGAATGCATTTGTGCTAAGTCATCAGAGACCCAGGAGATCTCTCTGTCTCTAGGAGGTCAGAGACTCCAGCCAAGTATGCCACATTTCCTCCCCGATAGTGCATGCTGCAATGGGCAGATACCCAGCATGCCTTCGCTGGCCTGGGGTCATTGGATTGTCCCAGGAGCAAACCATCAATGCCATACTCCGTGAGTCCACTCACATGGGGGTTGCCATTCCCCTTGAGGTGGGCAGGTACAGGTCAGACAAGTGGCTTTCCATTCCTTTACAGACCTGGCAGACCCAGAACTACATCCTCACATGGCTGCCGTGGGAGCCAGAGGAATAGGCTCCAGGCCCCCCGTGATGCAGCCCCCTGAATCATCCTTTGCCCCCACTCCCTTTGTGACACCTGTGCTTCCGTACCTGGGAGGGTATTCACTCTTTGGGGGGTTACGGGCACTCCTTGCCCTGTGAGGTGTGTCCTGAGAAGGTGCACATCCCTGTGGTCAGGGAGCACATGTCTGTACTGCAGTGGCCCTGGATGACCATAGGGGAGCCCTTAGGGATGGACTCTGTGGTCAGCTGCCTAGCCCAGCTGTGTCTGCACTTAAAGAGTAACAGCCACAGAGGGTACTTCACAATACAGCTTGGAAAGCTGAGCTTCCCAAATATAGCCAGCATTTTGGGGTCATGGCCAGTCTCAAGAAAGAACAACAAGTTCACTTGATTAAATAAATTCCTATTAGCCGGCGTGTTGGCACATGCCTTTAATCCTAGCACTCAGGAGGCAGAGGCAGGCAGATCTTTGTGAGTTCAAGGTCAGCCTGGTCTACAGAGTGAGTTCCAGGACAGCTGGGACTACAGGGAGAAAACAAACAAAGAAACAAAGAAACAAAAAAGTTCATTCCAGAAAAAAACTTTAAAATTCTGTTTTCAAACATATGGATAAATATTTGGGGCCAGCAGGGGGAGATTTTCCCTGATGCAGTCACTATGGTCACCCACCACCTGACAGGTCTTCTGTCTGTCTACCTTCATGGGACCTGAGAGCCCGTGCAGTCTCACAGCTTGTTACCAGCAGAGGTTCTGTGGGCCCTGCGTTCCTGCTGAGGGGTGAGGCATGGCCTGTAATCTGCCTCCGGTGTCCCAGTGGGGCCTAGGTCCTCCTGGTTGTCACCCTCTGTCCCTTATCCCATGCCCCCTCCATGTGACCCACACCTACCCCACCGAGCTGGGGTGCGGCCCAGCATCTGCCCCGTGTCTGGGTTCCAGCAGTAGTGCCGGAATTCAGCCATGCGTTGGCTGCATGACTTCTTCTCCTGCAGTGCCGCCATGTCCCCTCCTGCTTGCCTGGACTGGGCCCAGGAAGCCTCCTCTGGGGCTTATATATAGTCTCCTATGTCAGAGGCCAAAGGCATCAGAGCGAACTATCAGCTCTCCACTATCGCCTCTACAAACACTCGGGAGGGTTGGGGCTTGCCTGCTATCTGCCCTCTACCTTCCCAGGCGTCAGTTGGCCCTTGGGATGCCCTTGGCTGGCAACTTGATCTGCCCTGATAGCAACTAAAGGGAAGTGTTTCTTGTGTGAACAGCCTCCCAGTAGGTCTCAGGTCAGCTGCCATAGGACTGGGCCCATCCACCCTCCCACTCAAGTGCTTTTCACCTTGAGCTGCTTCCTTGAGACTCCCCTTCTCATCAGGATGGCCGCAGTTACCCCAGACATGTCTACAACTGCCTGGAGTGGCCCCAGAGCACTGTCCTTCTCATGACTTGTTACCTGCTGATGACAGGTGGCACAGAGCCACAGCAGGGATGGACAGAGAGTAGAAGAGAGCGGCTTCTGATGCCAGAGGTTCGGAGGTTCTGTCTTCCAGTTTTTCACACGGGGCAGTAGGACTGGGGCTCCTTTAAAATTCTCTGTGCTGCAGAGGGACTCCTACCCACAGGGCTTAGCAGTGCTTTGGGGCATAGAGCTTGCTGTCCCCCCCCCCTTTTTTTTTTTAACTCTTTTTGAGACAGGGTCTCCCTGTAGTCCCAGTTGGCCAGGAACTCACTCTGTAGACCAGGCTGGCCTTGAACTCACAGAGATCTGCCTGCCTCTGCCTCCCAAGTGCTGGGATTAAAAAACATGTGCTACCACACCTAGTTGTTGGGAGCTACTGAGCCAGATGCTCTGCATTTCTTACATTCTGGTGGGCTGTGCTGACAACTGAGTGTCCAGCAAGGGTCCAGCTAAGGTGCATGACTGGATAACATGTGGGGGGGTGGTCACAAATACTGGATGCCTGTCCACACCTGGTACTCAAAGGTGTCTTTCTGCTGGGCGTGGTGGCGCACACCTTTAATCCTAGCACTTGGGAGGCAGAGACAGGCGGATATTTGTGAGTTCAAGGCCAGCCTGGTCTACAGAGTGAGTTCCAGGACAGCTGGGGCTACAGGGAGACCCTGTCTCGAAAAGACAAATAAATAAATAAATAAATAAATAAATAAATAAATAAATAAATAAATAAAATAAAGGTGTCTTTCTGCCACCAGCCTGTATACCAGATAAGAAAACCTCCCAGATACAAATCAAGGTTTCTGGTGTGGAGACAGTGCTGTGAATGCAGAGGCCTGCGTAGCTGTGTAGCCTTGCCGTCTGCTGGCCAGGCACCTGCCTCTCCTGGGAGGGGGAGGGGAATGCCAAGGAGATGAGATGTTCTCTGCACCTTTTCACAGTATCTAAGGAAAAGCCAGCCAACCAATGTAACCTGTCCCCACCAGAACTCATTTATTGTCACATCTAGCCTTTACATCTTAGCAACTCATTTAACCTAGTCAGTGCCACTGAGAAAAGCAATGAAAAACCCAAAGCTGTTATTCTGCCCTATTTCTTGAAGTTGATTTAGTTATTTGCAAACAAGCACCTTCAAATACAAATGTGCTAGCTGGGCATGATGGTGCGTGCCTTTTATCCCAGCACTCAGCCCTCCAGAAGCAGAAGCAGAAGCAGGCCAATCTCTACGAGTTCCAGGCCAGCTGGAAAATTCAAATCGCTTACATCATTTTATCTCAGAAGCCTGTCATTTCTCAGTGGACCAGCCCTGTACATAATCTTTGTCATGGACCCATTTATGAAGTTGGGACTTTAAAAGCAGGTGTTTGATAGTAGCTGAGGTGTACCTGCTCACAGCCCGTGGACCTGGGGCCTTGTGAACCTGGGGCCTTGTGAACCTGGGGCCCAGGTGTGCAGACTTTAAAAGTGCCTGTGGTCCTGGGGATCAATGAACAGGGCCTTGAAGATATCTGAGTGTCATAGCTATCATCTGTTGGTGAGCATGGAGATGGTATTACATTTTTTTGATTGATTGATTTTTTTTTAATGTGTATGAGTGTTTTGCCTAAGTGTCAGTGCACCTCTGCAGGCAATGCCCACAGAGGGCAAAAGAGAGCACTGGATCCTCTGAAACTGGAGTTATGGATGGTTGTTAGCCCCATGTGGGTGCTGAGAACCAAACCTAGGTCCTCTGAAAGAGCTTCCAGTGCTGTTAACCACTGAGCCATCTCTGCAGCCCCATGGAAATGCTCTTGACTTAGACAAAATGTGAGTTTTTACTGAACGTCTTTGAGTTTCATCTTCCTAATTTACTCCCTCTCTGAGTTTCTGGAAGCATATATGTGGGGTGAACCATAGATGCATTGTCACAGTGACCTGAATGTATGTCTGTGGGAAGAGGGGCTAAGAGCTTGGTGGAGGGCCATTTCTCCACAATGTGCTCTGAGAACATGGGACTAAGTGTTCCAGAAAAGGGGCCCTAGACTTTCATCCTCTGCACCTCATGGTGTCAGACTCAGCCTAGTAGACCATCAAGACTCTGCCTATCACCCACAGTGACAAAGGTTCTCCTTATGTGTCAGTGGCAGTAGAGACCACACAGGAGCCAGAACTTCCCACCACCCAGCAAGGGTGAGGAAATCACCCAGCCTCCCCAGTGGAGAAGTCTGAACCTAAAGTCCTTTCTGATACCCAAGTGGGGGCACAGAAACCAGCCATTTCATAAGTAATATGACACTATCTAGATGTCAAATGATAATCTACCAACCACACAAAGAACCAGGAAGATTCCAAAGTGAATTAAAACAAGACAGTCGCTAGACGGGAGTGTCACAGTGTCACAGTGACTGAAATGTTAGATTTATCTCACAAAGCTTTTTAGGAAGCCATGATTAAAATGGTTCAATAGTAACATGCCTAAAACAAGAGAAATCCCTGCCCCCCCCAAAAGAAAACTTAAGAAATAGAAGCTAAGGAACTGGATAGATGGCCCAGCAGTTAAGAGTGGGTTTTATGGGGCTGGAGAGATGGCCTAGCGGTTAAGAGCTCTGACTGCTCTTGCAGAGGACCCGGGTTCGATCCCTAGCACCCACATGGTGGCTGAGAGTCCTCTTTAACTCCAGTTCTAGGGGAATCCGACATCCTCTTCTGACCTCCGAGGCATTGCACAACACGGGTGCACAAACATACATGCAGACAGTACATTCATACACATACAAAATAAATAAAAATTTTTAAAAAGGAGTGGGTTTTACACTTTCAGAGGACTTTAGTTAAGTTCTTAGCACCCACATCAGGGGGCTTACAACCACCTGTAACGCTAGCTCTAAGGGATCTGCTGCCTTCTGGGCTCTGTGGAGCCTACACACGTGGCAGATACACACACATACACATAAATAAAAATAAATCTTTACGAAAAGAAATAGAGGGGCTGGAGAGGTGGCTCAGTGGTTAAGAGTACTGGCTGCTCTTGCAGAGGACCCAGGCTTGATTTCCCAGCACCCTCATAAAGAGTAAGTTTAACAGAAAAATGAAGGGAACAGAGGAAAGATAACTGACATGGAAGATAAAACAATAGAAAATACACCAGAAACAGGAATGCAGCCTCAGTGATCCATGCTCTGTAACAGATCTGTTCCCCGAGAGAACAGGGAAGATGGTAAGGCTAAACACACACCAAGAAAGAGAAGACAGAACTCTTCAAATTTGGCAAAAGGAAAATCCATGGATTCAAGAACTTGAGTGAACACCAAACAGGAACGCATCATGATCTACATCTGAAAACTTCAGTTGTCATTCATGTGACCACAGATTTTTTTTCTATCAGACTCTGTTAAAGCCCAGAACAAAATAGCACAATGATTTTAAAGCACTGAAAGAAAAGAGTGATAAGGTCAGAATTCTACACGTAGGGAAAAGGCCTTAGGAATGAAGGCAGAAGCCATGCATTGCCAAATGAAGGAAAAGTTAGAGAATGTGCTGTTAGAAGACTTGTCCTGGGAGGATGACTCAGAAGCCGCGCAGTCCCACCATCCGGCCAGGGAGGCAATCTAAATTGGCTGCAGTGATGTAGGCAAGGGAGGACTTCAAGAAACCACCCAATCTGAGCATTGTCCTGGCTTTTGAACCATAAAAACATGTAAGATTTGGTTCTAAATAGGATGGGAGATTAAGCTGAGCCCTTAGGCTCTGTGCCTTTGGCTGTTGGAAGTAGGAGGATTTTAAGGGCAGTTCTGGCCCCTTTTTAAATGGAAGAAACAGTTAACTACATCATGTAAAGAAATTTTCTCCAGCCACACCTGCTGCAGACCTGTGGCGGACTGAAATGGAGCAGGACCAGGACCATGAGGACTGCAAAGCCCTATTTTCCTACGAGGTCCATGGACTGATGAAAGAGACACGCTTGGCTGATGTCAGTGTGCCAGTGATGCAGCTGCTGGGAAGGAGAGCTTGGCGGCAAGTGAGGAGTGTTCTGTGATAACTCCATGAAGATGTTTCCACTGGACTTTGACAAGGAGGGGAAAGTGCCCAAGAAGCCATTTCCTCCATCAGCGCTTGCCATGACATGAGAGAAGGCACCACAGAGAAAAATGGAAAATTAAAAAAAATACCTAAAAACATGGGGCTGGAGATACTGACCAGGTGTTAAAGCACTGACTGCTTTTGCAGAAGGCCCAGGTTTAATTCTAGAATGGCAGCTAACAACCATCTGTAACTCCAGTTCCGTGGGATCCAACACCCTCTTTTGTCCTCTGTGGGCACTGCATGACACAAGTGCACTTAACATGCAAGCATAACATTCAGACACATAAAATTTAAAAAAAAATTAAGCCAGGCATGGTGCCACATGCCTTTAATCCTAGCACTTGGGAGGCAGAGGCAGGTGGATCTCTGTGAGTTCAAGGCCAGCCTGGTCTACAGAGCAAGCTCCAGGACAGCTGGGACTAAA
>VZQC01015502.1:0-13223 GCA_009823505.1 Rhizomys pruinosus
AGTTTTGTTAGCTCTTTGAACAATTACACCTTTTGTTAATTCTCTGTTATCTCCAGTTGTTAGCTCTGCGCACCCTTTAATCATGCTATTTTTGTAATATATATACTACTCATGCTTTATACCTTATATGTAAAAATATATAGATATATATTTTTTTTTTTTTTTTTTTTTAAACTTTAAAAATAACATTTTTCTTTCAGTATTGTGGAATTTCTGTATCATACTATTTATTAAATAAAATACAAAAAAGCCTATAAAATACAAGAGCGTGCATAAAGGTTAGAATAAAATCCGTAAGAGAACAAAATACGGAAGTGAGTCTGGAGACTCCTTCATCACGCTACAGTTGACTCTCAACCTATAGCAAAAATGTTTCATAGGCACATCAAAGCAGAACGTACCTATTTATTTGTATTTATATGCTGTCAGAGGAGGGTTGCCGACATTTATTTTGTTATCGTTGTACTTTTTATATATATAGTCCTAAAAATTATGAACTATATCATAGCCTTTTTCCTGCACCATCCTTAGACATTCAAATTAACAGACGTATAGCTTGAAAAGTAAGTGGTGAAAGTTTGTATATAAGTTGCATGTAGTGCATTATGAGCGTAGACTCATCTGATGGAAATGAAAGCATATGTGATACTGTAGAATAACTCTCTCACATGATGTGTGAAATGAAAAACGTTATGAGTATCACACCGGGAGTATGTGGGCGTCTTCTCAGATAGTATCAAGGGAAATATTGAAGGAACTGAGACCAATACGAAAACCATCTTGCTGTCAATGTACATAGACGTCTGGAGTTTCTTACTATCATAAACTATGAGAGGTCAGTAGTTGCGGATATGTAAAAAGGATTGATGTCTTACTGAGTGTGACACGAGCAACACATGTAGTAGAGAGGTATATACACATTTGCACGGGAATAATGAAAGCAAGTGTGATATCAACTCAGAGGAAATGAAAAACGATTGAGAAATTTTTTTTTGAGCGGGGGAGAGGGGAGCTTCCCGATATACTTCAGTATTGCTTATGGCATAATGGCCTATTTCTGAAGACATAGTAAATTCACATCCCCATGTCATTGGTATTTATGGGCACAGAGAAATCGTCTCATGAGTATTTTGGTATCAGACTTTTCCTATTCTAAGCAAACTGCATAGAATTCCATTGTGTAGTTTGTACAATATTTTTGTTAATCCAGTCCTCAACTTCAGGGGCCATTTTGGTGAAGTTGTTTCCAATGCCTCGCTATTTTGTTGAGAACACAAGTCTCGCTGCGAATGCTACCAAGGGCACATGCATGTAACAATCCATTTGCAGTAAAATGAGTTTTGTGGTATATACCCAGGAGTGGTATGGCTGGGTTCAGATAGAATAGGGCTCATTCTATTGAGTCATTATGGGATTATCAGAGCTAGAGCGTTAATTGTCCGAACAGTAGTGAGGTGAGGTAGTAGTACATTGAGCTAATTGTAGTCAATAGGATGAGGGTGATAATCACGCAGGATGAGTTACACTTTCCAACTAAACACCGTCTCTAGCATTTGGTTTCTTTTGTTGTCTTGATCTTAGCACCAGTTCTTTTTTCAGAAGTGAGTGGCATATCTTAGGAGTGTTTTATTTGCATTTCCTAGCGCGCATAACATGCGCCAGGTGCAGCAGTGAATTGCTAAAGAATCCAAAGTGGTGTCAATTGTAATAACCCATAGTGGCTGGATGTAACAACTGTCCAGGAGAGATGATCACAGAGAAGACCATCTTCTAAGCTATCTTGATTGGATGCATCTCCGTAATTCTCCCAACATCCATAAAAAACTAGATATTTTTTCATTCGCACACACAGCATGAAAATTCGTGTAAACCTCTAAGCCAAGGCATAATGCCTTTCCATCCATTTCCAACATAAAAGAGTAATAAGATAAATAAAAAAAAGCATCGGGCAATGGAGGCAAGGTGGCCGCTCAAAAATCCTTATCACCAACACCAGAAATCCATTAGCTGCAATATTATGTTCCTCGATCTTGTTCTCTCGAAGCGCTATGAGAAACCAGCAGAATATGGTAGATCCATACTGCCTGAGATGAGACAAAAGTACGAACGGGCGACATACATGGAGAATAGGCACTGTAAATGACACAGGATGGATGGTCTCTTTCCGGAACACCAGTTCCCTTCAAATGTGGACTCGCCCTGAGGACGAACACACTCCTCCGGCAGAGTATTAGCCATCAATGCGTCCCTCACAACGTTTTTCTTCCCGTGAGTTGTATCACATAATGCTTTCAATTCCATCAGTAAAATAGCCTACTGCATATTCAATAGGAGCGCAAGCAACCAGAGGAACTAGTTAGTGTTTTTAGGACGAATAAAGGTATAATAAGGACCGAGCAATTTAGCGAGGCATGAAATCTATAAAGATAATAGAGAGAAGAGGATTGCGTGTAAACTTAAAAGAGCACGCAAGAATTAAAAACGGGTCATATATAGGTACTTCTACTTGAGGCGAAAATACATATGGCAAACATGTGTTCGACGGAAAGAAACTTAAAGAGGGATACAGGAATGACAAACTCCAGAAAAGAGCCTAGAGGGAGAAAAAAACAAAACTCCAATGGAGAGATAGAATAACACCTCGTAGAAAGGTTACAGCCCAACCGGTCAAATGTATAGACAATGTTAGCCCAAAGCAAGAGATTGGAGAAGCACCCACACCAGAGATGATTGAGATGAGAGCTCAATAATATGTGTATAGATTAGGTGAACGGATACTTAGAAGAAACCACAGGTTAGGGAAAATCAAATACAGACAGTCGCGCAATAGAAACCACTCAGTTCACGAATTCTAATGTAAGTAAATTAAATGGACTAAAGGAAAGAAAGCCTCAGAAGTAGAATGGAGGAAGCAGAACAAGTGGCGTAAGAATATCAGAGACACTAAACACAACACCAGAGACAAGTTCACTAATAAGCTCAAATAAAGATTATGAAAAAATTTTAAAATACACAAAAGTGGACAACCAAGAAATACGGGACACTATGAAGTACCCATACGCTCCGCATCAAATAGGAAGAGGAGAGGAGAAGAGAATCTCAAGAGAATATGGTAATTGGATCAGATCTTAAACAGCAGAATATCACATAGACTGAATAGTATTTTTCCTACAGGAAAGCAGATTAGCGTCGCTCAATTACGCAGAAACTCTCACTGAGAAATCAACAAGCCACGGATTAGTAATCAGAGAGCTACAATTAGACACCGTTATCAAAACGTGGACCACGAAGGACGTCATCTCCGTATCCACAAAAGTTTTAGTCACAAATGATCTCCCAGGAAAAGAGAAGAAGTATTGAGCCTATCGACAGCCACAGGCCCATAAGATCATATTGCTATGTATCATTTACAGACTATCACTATGATTATAGCTCTTCAAAAAATAAACGAAACTAAGTGCAATTAAAAAAAATCACTGAAGGCCACAAAAGAAAAAACAAAGTCACATACAAAGGGAAACTCAACAGAATTACAACCAACTTCGACTTCTTGCCTCAAAACAGCAATCGAGAAGCCAAAGCCAAGAACATTGGGAAGTGTCTCTCTCACATATGTTCAAATCCATGGTGCATAAAAGGGCGATATGGAAATAGTCGCTCACAACATCCCAGAATACTTTACCTGCAGCAAAAATGTGCGACGTCATAAAGCTTGATATAGGCAGAGTAGACATAATATCATTTCCATGAACATAACAAACAAGTGAGGAATTACGATGGTCTGGAAAAATCTCAACTTCTTTTCATAAAATAACCTTGAGCAACCCTTCAAAGGGCACACTAGAGAGAGAGGAACAACTAGCGCAAATCTACAAACGACCAACTCCTTCCGAGTAGGATATAACTCACGAAACTAACAAAACAAACCGCATAACAATGTGCAGCCTAATATATATCACCAGTAGCTAGAAGTCCCAAATGGATCTAATCACCAATAGAGTGAAAGGAAAGTCCATACGATCCCATCTTTACCAATATACATATTGTAGACCCTGCTTAAATATTTATCGGATTTTCCCAATATAACTCACTAAACTAATGCTGTGCATTGAACCACAGCAATAAAAGGCATAGACTAGTCTGGGTATGTAATGAGAGGAGAGAGAGCGGAGATAAAACGGCGAGTTACATAATGCATGCCTAGATCAGGTGTGTACAAGAACCCATATCCTTACAATTTCAAGGCGAGTCAGGCAACCAAGTTTCACTGAGGACACACAGGTGAAAGGGTTGGAAGAAAGTAGAGTGTGTCTCTTAGAGCAGAGAGAGGGTCAGGAAATTAATCATGAAAGCGGTCAATACAGTTCCACTATATCAGGACCAGACATACTCCGAGCGCGAGTAAATATAATGCACTACACTAACGTCAATATGTTCAACACACGCCAATATGGCACAAGAGGTCCGAAGTACATTTGTATTCATCTTAATTTATAGACGCAGATACTATACTTGACATGATGAATTCCGATTTCAACAATCATATCAGATAATTATAAACTATAATGCTCACTCGAGCTAACAGCTAGCTCTGGAAATTCAACCAACATCTATTAAAGACACAGCGCACAGGAACCGTTCTTATAGCACAGATTTAAACCTCGCAGCAACACTAATATCTTAGGGGACTTCACACAATACCAAGGTAAAGCGCGATTAAGTTCCTACGCACAGATCAAACAATGAGACAAAGGATAAACACTGAGAGACAATCTGAAAGCTCGCTAATGAAATACACGAGAGCCAGTCCAAATGCTGAGCTAATCCCACAGAGGCACCACTGTCTTTTGACCACGTATACAACTTTTTTCCACAACTGGCAGCTCTCAAATAACACCAAGAGAATACACTTCGTCTATAATCTCAGTCACCCTCTCTTCATGGAACATTATCTCAACAAAATACGACACGCATTATTATTTCGGGTACATCCCGTGGAAAAACTCAACAAATATAAAAAGGTTGGAAATAATCTCTATGCCTATCAGTACCACAGTGAAATAAAACTCGATATCAACACCAGAATAAACCCTACACCCTACAGGTAACACATGGAGACTTAAACAACACTCTCCTGAAAATAATGAGTGGGTCAAGGAAGAAATAAATAAGAATAAAAACATTCCTGGATACTAAATGACAATGAAAAACAACACAGCAAAAATCTATGGGACACTCTAAAAACAATCCTAAGACGGGAAGTTTATAGCTTCCTATAGTGCCCACATTAAAAAAACAGAAAGAGCACAAGTTGATACGAACTATCTAACTCTGCAGCTAAAATATCTTGAGAGACAAACACAAATGAACCCTAAACGGAGTGACTAGCAGACAAGAAAGAAATAACAAAAATCAGAGCAGAGATCAATTGAAATAGAAACAAAGAAAACCATTACAAATAAGAATCAAATTTTGAATCCAAAATTGGTTCTTTGAGAGAATTAAACAAGATAGACAGACCTCTAGCCCAGCTTAACGCAAAGAAAGAGGGAACAACATCCACAAATCAATGAATCTGTGATGAAAGGGGAAATTATCACAACAGACAAATGAAAAAGATCCAGACAATCATTAACCGGGACTACTTCAAAAACTATACTCGCTGTAAACTTTTATACTCTTACTAAGTTTGAAAACCTAGAAGAAATGAATGAATATTCTGAAATCCTGGAATACACCAAAGCTCAAACCAGAAGAGATCGACAGCCTAAACAGACCAATAGTAAAGAAAGAAATCGATAATGTAATAAGTAGCCTTCCCACCCAAAATGCCTCAGTGCCCGGATGATAGATTCCGGGCAGATTCTATAATAATTCGTAGACTTACCATACTACTATTATTTTTAGTGGATACAAAATGGAGGGACTTTCACCTACAACCTTCTTATGGCCAGCATGCTCACATGAGACCTGGTCGGGAAAGATATATCAACCGAAAACAGGAGCCCACTTTATAGACTCATTCATCTAGATCGCCATCTAACGATGCTTACTCGGTTCTGGCAAATCGGTGTCTGGTATCCACCATGATCATGTTGGGATTCATACCAGAGATGCAGGGGGTGGTTCAACATACAAAATCAATAACATCATCAACATAATCAATGTGGGCAAAAGCCACGCCATCTATCTGATGCGGAGAGAAGTTTTGATATCAGCAAATCCCTTCTCAATAGTTTAAAAGTACCTGGAGGGAAATTGGTCTGTGAGGGAATCAAATCCTCAATTGTAATACAATAAGCCATAACAGAAAACCAACAGCCAAGCTATCAACTCTCTAAAAGGGGAGAGATAATCGATACTAAAAAGCACTTCCCTTAAAGGTAGGAACTGGCAAGGCTCCCCCCTGTCACACTATACACACCTCGCTTTACAAAATAAAGTGCTAGAACCTAGCATGGGCTTGGCAGAAAGAAATAAAGGGTTCTTATGGAAGAGGTAGTCAAGCTTTTTTTGCTGATGATATGATTTGTTACCTAGGGGATGCTTAAAGAAAACAACCACCAGAAAAGCTCCTAGAAAACGAATTTAAGAGCTTTTGGTAAAGTGGCAGGATACAAAAATAAACCTAGAAAAATCAGTAAGCCTTTCTTTACACGCAAAATACAAGCAATTGAAGAAGGACTACAAGGAGACGTTCCCACTAATCTCACAATAGCCTCAAAAACAAAAAAAAAAGAAAAAGTTAATTATAAATTTTCAAGATTTAAATTTTGCATTCTGGCGATTTTAAACCCCCTGAAAAAGGAAATTGAAGGAGACATAAGAAGATGGAAAACCTCATCCATTGATGGGTTGGGATTTAGTAAAATGTCCATCCTAAGTGTCCGTTCAATCACTAGTGCTCAAGACTCTGATGTTAATGCGTATCTGTGATCCCAATCAGAATCTCCAAGAGTTTCTTGACAGGCCTGGAAAAAAAAATCCTCAATTTCATATGGAAAATAACAAAAGATCGTGTACAGCCCAATAAAGCCAAAGCAACCCTGGTGAAAAGAGCAATACACAGGGGGGATAGTAAACTTCTGTATCAAAAAAGTTTAAAAAGACTGTTGCAAATATGCAAGACAGGTCTTAACATGTATGTCAGAATGTTTGAATTCTAGTGAGGGGAGTATGGAGGAAGAAAAAGTCTAAATTTGATTAAGAAACGTATGAAATGATCAAAAGGTCAATAAAAATTAAGAAAAATATTAACACACCACAAAGAGGAAAGTGGTCTATGTCTAAAGCAACCACATACACATATAAATATTTAATGCATTTTGTACATGCAATCTCCATTATATATGAAATGCCACCCTGAAATATCATTGGATAAGTAACATTGAAGAAACAATTGGAAGATTACTTTTAGACCACAAACATACACTATATAAAATTATTAAACGGTCTCATGAATGTTGATTTTCAAATTCTATTATTTATGGAATAATTATTATGAAAAAGAAAGCATATCAATTGTAACATTTAAAAATATACACGTGTGCGAAAGCCAGGAAATAGGCCTAATATAATTAGTGTCTGTGTCACTGATTAAAATCTATTTCATGATAAGTTCTCTGCACAGTGGAACATTGATTTGACCATAAAACTCAAATATATTAAAGTAGTAATTTTCTTACTTTAGTTCTGAACAAAACATTATTTGTACATAAAAATGATGACAGATTCACAGTGAAGCTATTATAGTGTTGTGTTTTCTTTTTTAATGATGTCACAAATACACAAATGCTTTCAGATACACTTAAAGATTTTTATCTAGCTTTGCAGACTACCTGACATAGGTGTAGGAAAAGACTTCCTAAATCAGCTGCACAAGTATTAAGGTCGTAAATTGACAAATGGGACCTCATTAAACTCAAAAGCTTCTGTACATTAAAAGAAACAATCAAGGAAGTGAAAAGAAATCCCACAGAGTGGTAGAAAACCTTCACCGGAGAAACAACTGACAAAGCATTGATTTCCAGAATATATAAACTACTCAAAAAACAAAGAAGAAAGAAAATAAATGACCCACTCAATAGATGGAGCAAAGAGCTGAACAGAGACTTCACAAGTGAGGAATTAGAAATGGCTGAGAAATACCTTAAGAAGTGTTCAACATTACTAATCATTAAGGAAATGCAAATCAAAACCACTTTAAAATATCATTTTACTCTAATAAGACTGGCTAGGATCAAGAAAACAAATGATACCAAGTGCTGGAGAGGTTGTGGGGAAAGGGAAACACTCATCCACTGCTGGTGGGACTGTAAACTGGTACAGCTACTATGGATAGCAATGCGGAGAACCCTTGGAAGACTTGGAATGAACTTGCCACCTGACCCAGCCATACCAATCCTAGGCATTTACCCTCAAGACTCACCCCACCACAGAGATATATGCATGGTCATGTTTATTTCAGCTCTCTTAACAATAGCAAGGAGTTGGAACCAACCCAAATGACCCTCAACTGACGAGTGGATAGAGAAAATGTGGTCCATCTACACAATGGAGTTCTATGCACCAGTAAAGAAATATTACATCATGAGCTTTGCAGAAAAATGGCTGGAGCTAGAAGACATCATGCTTAGTGAAAAATCACAGTCCCAGAAAAACAATCGACAAATGGTATCCCTCATCTATGGATGCTAGTGCCAATTACCTAGTTGTAAGTATTTCTTGTGCATGGCCCCTTGAGCTTTTGTCCAAGTAGTTGGGAGCCATGCATACTGGAACCAACAACAACAACAACAACAACAACAACAACAACAATAGAAAGGACTGCATCAAAGAACTGACTGAATCAGTGAACTTCTGCTCAAAACAGTCAACTTCCACATGGAGAATTTTGAGAAAGACTGAGAAAGAGATGAAAAGCATGTTTGGTAGATTACAACAGACAATGAAAAGATCCAGACAATCATACGGGAGTACTTCAAAAACCTATACTCGCTTTTGTCCAAAGCAGTTGAGCGTAATGCATATTGGAAACAACAAGAACAGCAACAACAACAACAACAACAACAACAACAGCAACAACAAAAGAAAGGCCTGCATCAAAGAACTGACTGAAACAGTGATGGAGTTGCTCTTTCTTTCTTTTGGTTAACTGGGCTAGAGGTCGGTCTATCTTGGTTAACTGGGCTAGAGGTCTGCCTATTTGCAAGAAACATGGCTGTACATATATCTCTGCTGTAGGAATAGTCTAATGGATATATTCCCAGAAGTGGTATGGCTGGGTCAAGTGGTAGGCTCATTTTGAGTCTTTTAAGGGTTCTCCATACTGCTTTCCATAGTGGTTCTACAAGTTTGCATTCCCACCAGCAGTGGATAAGTGCTCCCCTTTCCCCACACCCTCTCCATCATTTGATATCATTTGTTTCCTTGATCCTAGCCAACCTTATCGAGGAGGGGAGATGATATCTTAAAGTGGTTTAAATTTGCATTTCTTTAATTAATAGGGATGTTGAACACTTTTTAAGATGTTTCTCAGCCATCTCTATTTCCTTGCTTGTGAATTCTCTGCTCAGCTCTTTACTCCATCTTTTGAGTGAGTCATTTGTTTTCTTACTGCTTTGTTTTTTGAGTAGTTTATATGTTCTGGAAGTTAATGCTCTCTTGGGTGAATCAGCAGTGAATGTTTCCACCCACTCTGTGGGTTTTCTCTTCACTTCCATGATTGTTTCTTTTGCTGTACAATAACTTTTGAGTTTAATAAGGTCCCACTTCTCAATCGTTGATCTGATTTCCTGTGCAGCTGCTGTCTGATTTAGAAAGTCCCTTCCTACACCTATGTCTTGTAAGTTACTGTCAACATTTTCATCTAACACCTTCAGGATTTTGGGTTTCAAATTGAGGTCTTTGATACATTTGGAGTTGAGTTTTGTACAGGGTGAGAAGTGCGGGTTTAATTTTATTCTTCTTTTTTTTGTTGTTTTTTGTTTGTTTGTTTTGTTTTGTTTTTTATTGATGCTTTGTGTATTTCATACATCATTTTCCAATTCAGTTCAGGCATATATCCCCTTCCCTCCCCCCCACCCCACCTCTACCCATCCCAGATCATGCATTCTGCCGTAAGTTTTTTGCATCTTTCTCTGCTTTTTTTGTTTTGTTTGTTTTCATTTTTTTTAACAATAAGTGATAATTTGTGAGTACAAGCATCCTTCATGTAAAACCAATTGCAAGCAGTTGTTCCCAAACCCACACAGCTCATGGGTCCCACCGTCCAGCAGGGGGGGGCTTGTATGTTCAATCAAGTTGATCAAATGAGTGTCCAGTCTATATTGTTGTAGTTTCACCATTAACCCCAATCAAAGCCCTTACATTCTACCACGCCCCCTCTTCCACAGATTGTTCCCTAGGCTTAGAAAAGGGGCACAGGTGGATGAGAAGCAAAACACTCTACTTTCTCTGGAGCTGATGTCTTGGTCTCTAGTCAGTTCTGGCTGTTTTCTTTCATGGGCTGCCAGCTTGTCCAGGCNTGCAGACTACCTGACATAGGTGTAGGAAAAGACTTCCTAAATCAGCTGCACAAGTATTAAGGTCGTAAATTGACAAATGGGACCTCATTAAACTCAAAAGCTTCTGTACATTAAAAGAAACAATCAAGGAAGTGAAAAGAAATCCCACAGAGTGGTAGAAAACCTTCACCGCAGAAACATCTGACAAAGCATTGATTTCCAGAATATATAAACTACTCAAAAAACAAAGAAGAAAGAAAATAAATGACCCACTCAATAGATGGAGCAAAGAGCTGAACAGAGACTTCACAAGTGAGGAATTAGAAATGGCTGAGAAATACCTTAAGAAGTGTTCAACATTACTAATCATTAAGGAAATGCAAATCAAAACCACTTTAAAATATCATTTTACTCTAATAAGACTGGCTAGGATCAAGAAAACAAATGATACCAAGTGCTGGAGAGGTTGTGGGGAAAGGGAAACACTCATCCACTGCTGGTGGGACTGTAAACTGGTACAGCTACTATGGATAGCAATGCGGAGAACCCTTGGAAGACTTGGAATGAACTTGCCACCTGACCCAGCCATACCAATCCTAGGCATTTACCCTCAAGACTCACCCCACCACAGAGATATATGCATGGTCATGTTTATTTCAGCTCTCTTAACAATAGCAAGGAGTTGGAACCAACCCAAATGACCCTCAACTGACGAGTGGATAGAGAAAATGTGGTCCATCTACACAATGGAGTTCTATGCACCAGTAAAGAAATATTACATCATGAGCTTTGCAGAAAAATGGCTGGAGCTAGAAGACATCATGCTTAGTGAAAAATCACAGTCCCAGAAAAACAATCGACAAATGGTATCCCTCATCTATGGATGCTAGTGCCAATTACCTAGTTGTAAGTATTTCTTGTGCATGGCCCCTTGAGCTTTTGTCCAAGTAGTTGGGAGCCATGCATACTGGAACCAACAACAACAACAACAACAACAACAACAACAACAATAGAAAGGACTGCATCAAAGAACTGACTGAATCAGTGAACTTCTGCTCAAAACAGTCAACTTCCACATGGAGAATTTTGAGAAAGACTGAGAAAGAGATGAAAAGCATGTTTGGTAGATTACAACAGACAATGAAAAGATCCAGACAATCATACGGGAGTACTTCAAAAACCTATACTCGCTTTTGTCCAAAGCAGTTGAGCGTAATGCATATTGGAAACAACAAGAACAGCAACAACAACAACAACAACAACAACAACAGCAACAACAAAAGAAAGGCCTGCATCAAAGAACTGACTGAAACAGTGATGGAGTTGCTCTTTCTTTCTTTTGGTTAACTGGGCTAGAGGTCGGTCTATCTTGGTTAACTGGGCTAGAGGTCTGCCTATTTGCAAGAAACATGGCTGTACATATATCTCTGCTGTAGGAATAGTCTAATGGATATATTCCCAGAAGTGGTATGGCTGGGTCAAGTGGTAGGCTCATTTTGAGTCTTTTAAGGGTTCTCCATACTGCTTTCCATAGTGGTTCTACAAGTTTGCATTCCCACCAGCAGTGGATAAGTGCTCCCCTTTCCCCACACCCTCTCCATCATTTGATATCATTTGTTTCCTTGATCCTAGCCAACCTTATCGAGGAGGGGAGATGATATCTTAAAGTGGTTTAAATTTGCATTTCTTTAATTAATAGGGATGTTGAACACTTTTTAAGATGTTTCTCAGCCATCTCTATTTCCTTGCTTGTGAATTCTCTGCTCAGCTCTTTACTCCATCTTTTGAGTGAGTCATTTGTTTTCTTACTGCTTTGTTTTTTGAGTAGTTTATATGTTCTGGAAGTTAATGCTCTCTTGGGTGAATCAGCAGTGAATGTTTCCACCCACTCTGTGGGTTTTCTCTTCACTTCCATGATTGTTTCTTTTGCTGTACAATAACTTTTGAGTTTAATAAGGTCCCACTTCTCAATCGTTGATCTGATTTCCTGTGCAGCTGCTGTCTGATTTAGAAAGTCCCTTCCTACACCTATGTCTTGTAAGTTACTGTCAACATTTTCATCTAACACCTTCAGGATTTTGGGTTTCAAATTGAGGTCTTTGATACATTTGGAGTTGAGTTTTGTACAGGGTGAGAAGTGCGGGTTTAATTTTATTCTTCTTTTTTTTGTTGTTTTTTGTTTGTTTGTTTTGTTTTGTTTTTTATTGATGCTTTGTGTATTTCATACATCATTTTCCAATTCAGTTCAGGCATATATCCCCTTCCCTCCCCCCCACCCCACCTCTACCCATCCCAGATCATGCATTCTGCCGTAAGTTTTTTGCATCTTTCTCTGCTTTTTTTGTTTTGTTTGTTTTCATTTTTTTTAACAATAAGTGATAATTTGTGAGTACAAGCATCCTTCATGTAAAACCAATTGCAAGCAGTTGTTCCCAAACCCACACAGCTCATGGGTCCCACCGTCCAGCAGGGGGGGGCTTGTATGTTCAATCAAGTTGATCAAATGAGTGTCCAGTCTATATTGTTGTAGTTTCACCATTAACCCCAATCAAAGCCCTTACATTCTACCACGCCCCCTCTTCCACAGATTGTTCCCTAGGCTTAGAAAAGGGGCACAGGTGGATGAGAAGCAAAACACTCTACTTTCTCTGGAGCTGATGTCTTGGTCTCTAGTCAGTTCTGGCTGTTTTCTTTCATGGGCTGCCAGCTTGTCCAGGC
>VZQC01015502.1:15471-135809 GCA_009823505.1 Rhizomys pruinosus
CCACTAAACCAATAAAGCAAATATAGGTCTCCTTGAGTCAAGCAAGACTCCTCCGTCAGCACCAGCTACACCTCATCTGCCTGGAAATACTGTGCAGCAGTGGCAGCCGTATGTCTGTATATCCCAAATCTAATTGGCTATTAGCTCTCTCCTTGGAGGAATAACCCATGGCTGATGCCACAAGCTTACATCCTCTAATGGTTAGGAGATGTTATAATTTTATTATTCTACAAGTGGTGATCCAGTTTTGCTAGCACCATTTGCTGAAGATGCTGTCTTTCCTCCATTGAGTATTCTTGGCTCCCTTGTCAAATAAGAAGCGGCTGAAATTGTATGTGCTCAAGTTTGGATCTTCAGTTTTGTTCCATCCGTCTAGAAGTCTGTTTTTGTTCCAGTACCAGGCTGTTTTTATGATTAGAGCCCTGTAGTATTGCTTGATGTCTGATATAGAAATTCCCCCTGCATTGCTGTTTTCACCCAGGGTTGCTTTGGCTATTCGGGGTCTTTTGTTGTTCCATATGAATTTAAGAAATTTTCCAAGTCTATGAAGAATGTCCTGGGGAATTTAATGGAATTGCATTGAACTGGTATAATAATTTGGGTAGAATGGACATTTTTACTATATTACTTTTTCCAATCCATGAGCATTGGAGGTCTTTCCAACTTCTGATGTCTTCTTTAATCTCCTTCTTCAGTTTATATTTTTTGTTGTAGAGACCTTTGGTATCTTTGGTTAAGTTTATTCCTAGGTGTTTTATTGTTTTCAATGCTATTATGATTGGAAAGTTCTCCTTGTATTCCTTCTTTAGTTGCTTCTTGTTGGTGTAGAGAAAAGCTACTGATTTTTCTAGGTTAATTTTATAACTGCCACTTTACTGAAACTTCTAATCATTTCTAGGAGTTTTCTCGTAGAGTTTTTAGCATCCCTTAGGTAAACATCTGCAAAAAGGGCTAGTTTTACTTCCTCTTCTCCTATTAGTATTCCTTTGATTTCCTTTCCTTGCTTTATTGCCCTAGCCAGTGTTTTAAACACTATCTTGAAGAGGAGTGGTGACAAGGGGCAGCCTTGACGAGTTCCTACCTTTATGGGGTATCCTTCTAACTTTTCTCCATTTAGGATGATGTTGGCTGTGGGTTTCTTGTATATGGCTTTGATTATGTTGTGGAATGATCCTTCCAGTCCAATTCTCTCTAGTACTTTAATCACGAAGGGATGCTGTATTTTGTTGAAGGCGAAGGCTTTTTCTTCATCAACTGAGATGATTGTGTGGTTTTTGTCTTTCAGTCCATTTATGTGTTTTATGATATTTACTGATTTTCATATGTTGAACCATCCTTTCATCTCTAGTATGAATCCAACTTGATCATGGTGGATGATCTTTTTGATGTGGTTCTGTATACAGTTTGCAAGTATTGTTGAGAATTTTTGCATCTGAGTTCATTAATGAGATGGGTCTGTAGTTCTCTTTTTTGGTTGTATCCTTGCCTGATTTTGGTATTAGAATGATGATGGCTTCATAGAAGGAATTTGGTAGATTTCCCTCTGCTTGTATCTTTCTGAACAGTTTGAGTAATAATGGTTGTAATCCTCTTAAATATTTTATAGAATTCTGCTGTGAAACCATCTGGGCCTGGACTTTTTTTATTTGGGAAGTCTCATTGCATTTTCAATTTCTTCATATATTATGGGTCTGTTTAAGCTGTCAGTCACTTCTTTGTTTTGGGAATCCCTACACAGGTTCTAGAGCTGATCTAACACTTATTTTCAGACTTTGGACTTTTAGAATATGATGGAGGGTATGTGTGCATCTTTTAGAGTAATATGGGATTAAAATGGAAAGATGTGAATCAAGAAATATGCTATGGAAATAACATACAGTTTGTTTCCAAAGGATACAATGTTAATATAGGTGCAATGTAACAGACTGGTGCAACTTAGCTTTTATGGGTGCTTAACGAACACACCTGATATCCATACCAATTTGGCTGAGGGGCCTGGGGGACAACTTTGTTCCTTGCCCTCAGAGGTCAACCAAGTCTTAGGGGATAACGCGTGGGAGCATCTCTTGAAAAGTCCTGCAGAAGTGGGTCACCAGTTTTCCTGTTCAGGGACATCTTGGAAAGCCACTAAGGGGACTTCAGCCACTGTCCAGTCTATAAAGAGGAATGTCTGTTATCCTTCAGAAAAGGAAGCCTGGTCTAGCAAGACCTGACTTTGTCCTCATGTGGTGGAACTGGTGGATGAGAAGCTGAAAGATGCATGGGGCTCCCACCCTCTTGCAAAAAAAACAAACCCAAGAGACCCCTGAGGACCATATCCTCAACTGACCTTAGCAAAGCAAATTCTTGGTTAATCTGGGCTAACTGTGTGGCCTTAAGCATCCAGAAGGAAGGTACAACCAGAAATAAATAATCAATAAGACCAGAGAAACTGTAATGCAGACACAAAACTTGAGATCTTAGTAAAAATACAAAAAGAAAAAAAAAAAAGAGATCACTGTTTTTTTGACCTGTCTTAAATTCTTACCGGCAGGTGCATATGCTCTGTGGATGCCACTGCTTTTGGCACTCCTCGAGGACATGAGATACAGCTTTTTTACTTTTTAAACTTCCAATGTGTACTGAGGACTGCCGAGACACCCAGCTTGTGAACTAAGCAGCTAACGGGAATTCAGCCTCATCAGAATACGGACTGCCATTGTTGGATTACCTAGGCTGTATAATGGAGGTCAGTACAGGGAGATCAAGACTGGACTTCATTTTGGGGACTACAGAAGGGAAAGACTCCAAAGTGGAGTACAAGTGCAGGATTGATGGTTGTTTGGGCTTGCCAAAGAGGAGCTTTCGAGCACTTCCTTAAGGAAATTATGACATCTTTTAGGAAAGAAAAATCCTCCAATTCAAGTGATATGTATATGTATGTATGTATGTATATTATATATATATATATATATATATATATATAAAGCTATATAAAAACAGCATATATATATATACATACAAAAAATAAAAAAAAAAAAAAAAAAAAAAAATTGAGAAAAATATGCAGGACATGTATAATAGAATACAGGGACTTGGGTGGGGTAGGGGGGCATTGAAAGAGAAGTAACTCTAGAATCGATTAAGAAATGATATAAGACTTATGGAAAAAGTTTAATACCAATAAAATAATTTGTGGAAAAAATAATGTTTTAATATTTTAATGATTTTTTTACATTTTATACAATATATTAATCATATTTATATCATACATATATATTTAAACTCCTATCTGTACCTCTTGTAGTGACCTCCTCCTGACTTCCTTCATTTCATCATCTATGTTAAGATTGATCGAGTTAAATTTGTGTCCCTAGAAGGCTCTCAATGTGATTTCATCTTCTGGAGCCTCGCCAGCTTATCTAGCATCACTCTCTTAAAGAAGACCAGCTCTCCCTCATTCAGCATTGATCATTTGTCAATAGTTCATAAGCTAGGGTTGGTGTTTCTTACACACTGTGGCACTTCTATGCTGTTTGGTTAGTTAGTTGGTTTGATATTTGTTTTTATTTGTTTGTTTATTTGTGTGTGTGTGTGTGTGTGTGTGTATTTTTGTTGCTATTGTTATTTTCCCTTTTTGTCTGGTTTGGGTTTTCATGGATCTTGTGCATGTCATTACTGTTGCTCTAAATTCATATGAACAAGTTCCAACCTGTCTGGAACTGTTTCCTTGTGGTCATTACAACCTTTATCTCCCCTCTTCCAAAATAGAAATTAAACCCTGGATGGGAGAGTTTTGATATAGGTGTCCTATAAAGGGACCTGCATTCTGCAGTATCTTATTCTCTAGAATTTAGCCAGTTGTGGCTTTCTGTGTTAATCAGCTTCTGTTGCATGAAGTACAGATGAAAGTTAAGAGATGGTGAAAGATAAGAGATACTCCCAGAATGTAAAGGCTGCGGAGAGATAGGGGTGAATCATGAGACTACAGCAGTATAGTCTAGACTCCTAATTGATCAACATGTCTGTGCATACAATCTTCTCCAACTGGAATATGGGAACCTTGGGCTGTTCAAAATTTGGACATAGATACTTGCAAAATACACCGATTACCTAGTTGTATGACAAACTGAGCAACATCATTGTTATCTGAAAACAACTGTGTTATTATATTGTAGAATCCCTTAAAAATAAACAAATAATAATTTTAAAAAAGAGATACTCCTTATTCTTTTTTTTTTTTTTTAAGGCAAAAGCAGTTTCATTTATTACAGGAATCAGGCAGACCTTTATACTCTGTCCCTGTGTCCCATTGGTCCCTGGGCAGGTGGCGGTTAGTGTGTCACTTGGCTGGGAGTTGGCGTATCTTTTCTCCCATAGGTTCAGCCTGAGGCTGGATCATCTGTCGCCAGGCTGCTAAGCAGATTTCAGGTTGGTTCCATGGGGAAATTATAATTGAGCATGCTCAGTGTATGTTGAGCAAAAGGGCTTACTTCTACATATCCATCCCTTTTGCTTTCACTTTCTCAGACTACCCAGTAGGAGCCAGAATTCTTTGCTCTGGCATTGTTGTCCCCACCTCAGGGGTGTCCAGTATTTTGGACAGTGCCTACCTTAGGCTATCTATTCTCGAAAATTCAGTCTTACCCATCTTTAGGATATAAACAGCCCAGGTTTGGTCCCTGTCTTATGTTGACTGACTGCAGAAAGATCTTACTTATCATTGGCATCCAACATCTACAACCCACTCAAGGTGAGCCTGTGTGAGAAGGTAGCATCTGAAAGTAACCTAGGCTTTGAAAAGCCAGCCACTCAAACCTGTTTATTGAGTGTAAGGGTGGATAAAAGACAGATTAATTCTAAACAAAATCTAACTCAAACAAATCTAGTTAGTAGATGTTTCTAGTCCCCAGAGTCCAAGCATGTTGATCAAATAAAGGTCCAGTCCATTTTTGATATCTCAGAAATTACCCCCATCTCTTTAGCCCTTAACAGTCTAATGTGCTCCATCTTCCCCATTTGATCCCTGGGCCTTGGTGGACAAGGGGGGAAAGTGAAAGAGAAGTGAAGCAGTCTATTTTTCTTTGAGGTGTCTGTCCCAAGCTGTTTTCTTAGGTGGGCTGATGGTTTGTTTTGGGAAAACCTTTTTTCAGTCCTACTAACAAGCAAGCAATGAGACAGCAAGGTTATTTAAATGGCATTGATTATCATGGCAAGTTGCTCTGTGGGAACAGATACAAATATTTAAATGGCATATTAGTCTATGTACTAAGACTTTTTATAGTGTTATTAATTACTAATTCTACTGTGCTAATAGAACCTTTTGGGTAGAATTTGCATTGTAGATGTGACTTAGCATTGGGCATCTCACAGATACTTATTATCTGCATTTGACCAGTTGTGGATCTCTGAAATATTCTCCATCTGTTATAAAAAGAAGCCTCTTTGATGAGTGGGAAGAGGTATATTTGTCTCTAAATATAAGGAAAAATATGCAGCATTCAGTAAGAAAATAAGTTTGTCAAGGGATGAGATAAATGTAGTTTTCTCTGTAGGACCTATGACCACTCCAGCCATGTGTCTTTGGCTATGTATATAGTAACACACATTACTTTCCTCCCATTGAGCAGATTTCAAGTCAAATTTGATAGCTATTGATCATCCTCAAGTTAAAAGTGTCACTACTAAAGCAAAAGAGATAAATTACTGCACTGGTCATTTTTGTGCTTATTATGCTTTGCAGGTGTGTTGGCCAGTGATTGATTTTCCTCCCTTAGAAGCCTGAATAATATCTTCTGATACAAGGGGAGGTAGTCTTCAGGGAGGAGGCTTCTAGATCACCTCCAGTTCCATGTCTATTTTTCAGTAGGCTTTTGACATAATATATTTCCCTCTGGTTTTTCAGATTACTTGTTATTTATCTCTCTTTTCTCTTTTCCTGTTAATCTTTCCTCCTCTATCTCCAGTTAAAGCACCTCCATTTTCCCTTTTTTCCCCTTTGATAATACTCGTCTCCTATTATGCCTCTTCTCTGAAGCCCCTTCTTCCCCTTTACTCCCCTGTTTCCTTGTATAACCATCTCTCCTACATTACCAGTTAATTACTACCATTTGCCCCATTTTCCTTTTGATAATATCTGTTTTATATTATCCTTGTCTCTTGTGCTCCCTCTTCATCATTATCTCCATGGTTCCTTTCTATTTCCACTTACATCCAGATATTTACTCATAGCTAAGCATTTGGAGCTAATATCCACAAACGAAAGAGAAAATACATTGCTTGTTGTTCTGGGTCTGGGTTGCTTCACTTAATATAGCAATTTCTAGTTCTATCCATTTATCTGAATATTCATTTTTTTCCTGCTAAGTAGAACTCCATTGTATAACTAATTGTACCACATTTTTATTATCCACCTATGACTTAAGAACCATTGTGGAAGATGGGATGGGAAGATTGTAAGAGCTACAGTGCATGGATGAGCATAAGGAAACATAGTCCTCCAGGCCTCTGAGAACATGCTTATTGAACTATAGATATGGTGACAGTTTGCACAAGACCCATGCAAATTCAGTCAGACAACAACCTCACACAGATCTTGGACAACGAGTAACAAGTCCCAAACTTAGCTGGAAGATTGCACCAGTCAATGCTGTCTGAGTGAGAAATGATCAAATTTGAGTACTGCATGTAACTGGGGACAAAATGGATAGGAGGCCCTAAACTTAGCTGAGGAAATATTTACAGCTGATTACTACTGGGTAAGTGAGATTGACGTTTATTAATGAAGTGACTCTAGATAGGCTGTAGCCTAGTTGAGAATGTTGAAGGAAGAATGCCTGGCTCCACAACTTATGGGATGCAATTCAGAAAGTACAAAATAGTGAGCTGCATTATTTAAATATCAGATATATTTATGTAAATAAAATATTTTTAACGAGTTCCTTAAATTTAAAAAAAAAATGGTCTTCATTAAGAAAATGCTGCACCTGCGTGGCTGGCATGATTAAAACACATTTGATCAAAGTATATTTTATTCATGCCTGGCATTGCAGTGGCTTTCCTTCTCCCCAGCACTCTGGGAGCAGAGGAAGATGGATTTGTGAGATTAACATGAGTTTGGTCTTCATATCAAGTCCCAGGCCAGCAGGGACTAGAGAGAAATCCTGCCTGAAAAATAAATTCACTATATTCACCTATGAACTTCTCAAACAATAAAAAATATACTCAAAAATCCAAACATTTAAAAGATGGTGGTTAGCCTGGGCCTTTAATCCTAGCTCTTGGGAGGCAGAGGCAGGAAGATCTTTGTGAGTTAAAGGCCACCCTGGTCTACAGAGTGAGTTCCAGGACAGCTGGGGCTACAGAGAACNAAAAAAAAAAAAAAAAAAAAAAAAAAAAAAAGATGGTGGTCATATATCTGTTGTCTAAACAATTTTCTTTCTTTGCGAATGTTTCCACACTTGCCAGGAGGCATTTAGTGATTTAAGAGTGACTTGTCCCTCACAAAACTACTAAAATTCAAGAATTTTACAGTAATTTCACTCTGAAACTTCTATAACTATCACCACAAAGAAAGATCCTGAAAGAATTAAAAAAGTGGAGGTCGTTTTTTTTTATTTTATTTATTTCTGTATGTGTATGAATGTACTGTCTGCATGCAGGTCTGTGCACCCGTGGCGTGCAATGCCGGCGGAGGTCAGAAGAGGGCGTCGGATTCCCCTGGAACTGGAGTTCTCCTGGAATTGGAGTTTCAGACGGTTCTCGGCCGCCATGTGTGTGCTGGGGATCAAACCAGGGTTCTCTGTAAGAGCAGTTGGCACTCTTAACCGCTAGGCCATCTCTCTAGCCCAAGGCATTTTTAATTACCAAATACTTTTTTGTGCCCAAACACCTTTGGGTCCTTGTAACTGTAATCTAGGCACTTGGAGATACAAAAATAAGGAATAAAATTGAATCATTTTAACATAACTTTATTGTATATGAGACTTACTATAGATAATTATGCAGGATAGCTTTGGTGTCAACTTGGCACACCTGGGCTGGGGGGACCTCAGTTCGGGAATTGGCTCCATTGTACTGGCCTGTGGCCACATCTGTGGAGTATTGTATTGATTGTTGGCTAATGTGGGAGGGCCCAGCCTACTATGCGTGGTGCCTCCCCTGGGCAGGTTGTTATGTAGAGTATAAGAAAGCAGGCTGGGCATGGTCCAGGGGAGCAAGCCAGTAAGCAGCATTCCTCCATGCTCTGTGCTTCAGCTCCTTCTTCCATGTTTCTGCCCTGAGTTCCTATGCTGGGCTCCCTCATTGATGAACTGTGACCCAGAAGATGTGAGCCAAATAAACCCTTTCTTCCCCAAGTTGTTTTCAGTCAGTGTTTTGTCACAGCAAATTGAAGAGAAACTAGAACAGAAATTGGTACGAGAAAGTGGACTATTTCTGTGGCAGACCTGACCTTGGTGTTTTGGTGGAGGATTGTGGAAGTGTTTGCAACTTTGGGTTAGAAAATTCATTGACTTCCTAAAGTTCCTTGCTGTGGATCTTGGAACAGTTATGCTGAAATAGTTGTAGATTATGGAGACCTGGCTTGTGAAGCTTCAAGGGGAAGCAGAGACCATCATGATATTTTTAATTAAGAATCTGTGGGTTCTGGTCATCTGGGGCTGAAAAATCAGCTGTATGTAACAAGAGACCAGAATCTGAAGTGAAAGCTTTGCTGTACAGGAACAATTGATGGTGGTTAGCTGGGGATGAAAAATCAGCTGTAAGTGACAAGAGACCAGTATCATTGTGGTGAAATCTTTTGGGAAGAATTTCTTCAGGGTCAGCACACAGAACCTGTGGTTCAGAAAGGGCCGACCCTCTACCTCAAGACTGAAGCAGGACTTGGTAAGGTGTAATTGTCTCCTATATGGTTCTGGTGTTGAAATGTGAAGGGGTCACAAAGAGCAGCTGAGGCTTGGCACTGTGAGAGGCCAGGAAAGGCCATTCATGAAAGTGCACCCTCAGTTGCAGTGAAGACCCCAGGATTGAAGTGGTTAGGAAGAGAAGCTGAGGTTTTGCACAAGAAGTCAGAAGAGATCCTTAAAGAAGGGGCTGCCTCAGTTTCAGTGGAGACCCCAGCTTTTTGTAAATGCTGAGACCATGAGATGACCACCAAGAACAGCAGTAGGTGTGGAATGGAGCTGGCCTGGGCCTTCGAGGTGAGCTGTGTGTGCTTTGGAAGGCAGATTCAGAGAAGTGGAGCTGCTGAATCCCTTTGGAGCCAATAAGATTGTGAGTGAATCCCAGATGTCCAGCTTTGAGCTACTTTGCTGGACTTAGGTTTTGCTTAAGTGTGCCTGATTCTTCCCTTTTAAATAAGGCAGTACTTATTTTGGAATTTACAGGATCCCACAGTTAAGAGATTTTCAACAAATTGTGAACTTTTAGGTGCTTGGACTTTTTAAGGACTGTGGGGCTTTTAATGTTGTACTGTCTTATGCTGTGATTAATGTTAACATACTACCTTGGGGACAAGAAATGGAAAAGTGGTGGTTTAACAGTGATGTGTTTTGTGTGTCATGTTGACAAGGTGTCAATTGTGCTGGATAACTTTGGTATCAACTTGGCATACTGGGTTGGAAGAACCTCAGTGCAGGAATTGGCTGTATTGGACTGGCCTCTGGCCACATATGTGGAGTATTGTCTTGACTGTTGAATAATGTGGGAGGGCTCAGCCCACTATGGGTGGTGCTTCCCCTGGGCAGGTTGTTATGTACAGTATAAGAAAGTAGGCTGTGTCTTTCCAGAGGTTTTTTATTTTCTTTCAATTTTTTGTTGTTGTTCTCTCCAACTTGTATTGCTACAGTATATATATATACATAGTTATATATAGTTATATATATATATACATAAATATATACATACATACAACAAAAGAACTGAAAGAAAAAAACTCTGGAAAGACTTAGAAAAAGATGCAGGACATATAAGGCAGAGTGCAGGGACTTGGGTGGGGTGGGGGACAAGGAAGGTGAAGCGACTCTGGATTCAATTGCAAAATGATGTATGACTTATGGAAAAAGTTTATTAACAATAAAAAATAAAATAAAAAATAAAAGAAAGCAGGGTGGTCAAGGGCCAGGCAACAAGCCAGTAAGCCGCATTACTCCATGCTCTGTGCTTCATCTCCTGCTTCCAGGTTCCTGCCCTGAGTTCCTATGCTGGGCTACCTCATTGATGAACTGTCACACAGGATATGTGAGCTAAATAAACCCTTTCATCCCAGAGTTGGTTTTAGTCATAATGTTTTGTCACAGCAATTGAAGAGAAACTGGAACAGAAATAAAAGTATACCACCCTTTTTTGAAAATGTCATCAGAAATAAATAGTAAATGATGCTCACACTGATTTGAACATCACTTTTTTATATAAGCACTAAAACATCAAATCATACCATATAATTATTTACATTTTGATGCACTGATATTCGAATTCAATATTGAATTTAAATCTTAAGTCGAAGCATACGTTTATGATAAAAATAACAATGAAGAAACATTGAGTACAGGTGAGAAAGAATGTCCCTTTAGGTAGTTTAGTGAAAGGATTCTTCCCAGAGAAGAGGATATGTGAAAAAATATTTAATAAGTGTATGAATGAATTATAAAGGTATCTGGAAAAGAAGCATTCCTAGCAGGACATGATGAAATTGCAAATATTCTAATGTGAAGATTCTTCTTATTTGTTTGCAAAAAAGTGAGATGCTCAATGTAATAAGCATAGGAGAGAGTAAAATCCACAAATAAGAGGAAACATAAACTCTATCTCTAAGACTTTCTTAATTTATGTAATATGGTAATCTCAGGTTGTATCAATTTTCCTGCAAATGATTTACGTTTATCTTTTGATATGGCAGAATGAAATTATGATTCACACATATTCCTGATTTTGTGTTCCCATTATTCTGCTGACCATAGCTTTCAACATCCTCTCTTTGGCTTTTGTGTTGAATAATTATTGCAGGCCAATCTGCCAGAATATATAGGAAATTTGAGAAAAATAAAAATTCAAGTTTTAAGGGGTTGGAGAGATGGCTTAGCGGTTAAGAGTGCCGACTGCTCTTCCAGAGGACCTGGGTTCAATTCCCAGCACCCACGTGGTGACTAAGAACCGTCTTTTATTCCAGTTCCAGGAAAATCTGATGCCCTCTTCTGACCTCCACGACATTGCACGACACGGGTGCACCAACATACATGCAGACAGTACACTCATATGCACATTTTTTTAATTTTCCAATTTTTTTATAATAACAAAATATGAGCTATGTGAAACTTTTTAAAAAAGAGTGTAATTGGAGGGTAGCCACAGTTCTTTTAAGACATGTAGAAAAAAAAATAACTCATATAATTCTAAGTGGACACACGATTTATGCAGTAAGGTATGTGAAATCCCAGCCATCTGCCAGGCATTCATTATGAATAACAGTGTTATAATATGGCATCAGTGATATATATATGAATATGACAGAATAAAACAAGTAAAATGTTAACACATTTTTGTTATTGGTATTCAGAAAATGGTAAGGGGACCACAAATAAAAAGAAAAAAAAAAAAAAGAAAACAAGGAGATTGCCAGGATGTATACATGTAGAAAACACACATAATCAGGTAGCTGGCAATGTGTAACCTCCTAAATGGAAAGAGTGAGTACCTGGGAATGGCAGACGTCATTGGTGACCCATGGATATGCTTTGAACTTTTTCTAGCAACACAGAGATGGGAAGTACAGAAATAATATGAGAAACTGGCAAGGCAGATTCATGAAGGGGTTGAAGGAGCATGTAAGGGAGTGATTTTAATGATGCTAAAAAATAAAGATATTAAATAAAATATTTTTCAAAAATAAAAATAAGGAAGAATATGATGTTATTAAGTCATAAATGATAAAAGTCATGATCTAGTCAATATATGAAGGCCTGCTGAGATAAAATCTTCAATGGTAGGAAAACTAAGAATGATTTAGAAGGACAGGTAATATAATCCAGAACAAGACTATCTGAAATGGAAATTTGCCTTGTAAAGTTATGAACATTAGTGACAAGATGCTTAGTGTGGAGAAGGTAGTGAGTACCTTCTCCACACTAGGATGGGGTGGAATTAAATGTAATAGATACACATTTTTATATGAAAGACATTCATTGTACAATGAAAATACGGACAGAAATGAGAGATGAACCAATAGAAAGGGTATCATAAAGTACCATGTCCTGGACTGATTTTATTTTATTTTATTTTTTTTTAAAATTTTTTTTATTATTTATTTATTTATTTATTTTTGTATGTGTATGAATGTACTGTCTGCATGCAGGTCTGTGCACCCGTGTCGTGCAATGCCGCGGAGGTCAGAAGAGGGTCTCGGATTCCCCTGGAACTGGAGTTCTCCTGGAATTGGAGTTACAGACGGTTCTCAGCCGCCATGTGGGTGCTGGGGATCGAACCCGGGTCCTCTGCAAGAGCGTCGGTGCTCTTAACCGCTAGGCTATCTCTCCAGCCCCTGGACTGATTTTAAACAAGAGGTTTAATGCTCATATTTCCAAACTTAAGATGTCACCTGACACAATTTTGGCGTGAGTGGAATCTCTAACTGGCTTGCAGACAGCCACCTTCTCAGTATGCATTCATATGGCAGAGGGAGACATGAGGCTCATTCTTCTTCTAAGAAAATTATGTGCAGTATTGGAGGAAAGGATCCACTTTGATAGCCTACTCAAAACCTAATTAATTAAACACTTCACCTCCAAATATTATCAAATTAAGGGTTTGGGTTTCAGCGTACGAAATTATACAGGTGGATACAAATATTTAGTCCACATTTCTAGATGTTAAATATAGAAAGCATGAAAATGTGATTGAAGAAATGAAAATAAGAGACCCTTTTAGACAAATTTGGGCATAAATCTGTATTTTCAGGACAAAATAATCATTTATCAATAACAAAAATAAAAAGGGAATTTTGAAATTGATGATAATGAGGGTTATAATAAGGATTGTGAGTTCAACATGGCACAGTAGGTAATGCTATGCTCCTTTACCAGGGTCTTCATACTAATCAAATTGAAAAGTTCAGGTGTCTAGAATTAAAAGATTTCAATGCTGTCCTGAGAGTTTTACATAGAGGTTTTCAGAGAGCTTCTTGTTGAAAGGACAGAGGATACTAGGTACTAAAATCAAGTATTTCTGAAAGCAAAAGAACCAGTCGGTAAAACACATGTTTAGTCAACAAAAATCATTACTTAGCTTTAATAGTCCCACTCAAATAAATTTTATAGAACTGGGGAGCAATTTTCTAATTAAAATTGCTCTGAAACAAATTTTAATAAAATGTCAAAATTTATGAGTATTTTAGGAATCATGTATCAATTATGTATAATACTAAGCTAGTTGGCATCATGTGTTAACCCCATAATCACATGTTTGTCACCTCAGAAACAGAATTCATGACAGTAGATTTATGTCTGTAAATCACAGCCCAAATTCTGGTAGTCTACAATAACTGAAAATTTACGGCTGTCAGTAAACAAAAACTTTAATATTATTAAAGACATGGAAGCTCTTAGTTAAAAAAAATAGTCATTCCCAGATTTTAATGCATTTTAAAAAATCATTTCCATGGTAACCAATATTTGGCACAAGAGCCAATTTTAGGAAAAAGAGTTAAAGGCAACTTTTATCAAGCCAGATGGTAAATTTGTAATAGGGGAATATAAAAAGGAGGAACTGGGTTATATAACCCTTAAAATTCTTAATAATGAATTCAAGTGGACTAAATCACTGGGATTCCTTCCAATTGCCTGTCAAAGCTTCTGTCTATAGCAATAACATTATTAACCTCAAGAAGAAACACCAGTAATTGTGAGATGCAAAGAACAGTAACTAGCATAACTTAGAACAGTAAGTGCAGATATTCCAGCCTAATCAGGATAATATGGATCACAAATCCTGTAGTTATTTACATTAAGTTATGTAAAGGTAATGAGCAAAGCAAAAGAAAGTTTACTGGTTTAAGCTCCCGGAATAATTGGAATAAAACTAATTATCCAGATGAAGTGTCAGTACCGCTTAAAGTAAACATTGTACAATGTCACTTTCCATGGTATAGAACTAAAACTTTCACTGATTGTAGTAGTAAATAAACTCTAGCGATATGGTGAATTGCTCCAAGCCACAGCAATTTATTTATTTATTTTTTAATTTTTATTTATTTCGGTATATGTATGAATGTACTGTCTGCATGCAGGTGTGTGCACCCGTGTCGTGCAATGCCGCGGAGGTCAGAAGAGGGTGTCAGATTCCCCTGGAACTGGAGTTCTCCTGGAATTGGAGTTTCAGATGGTTCTCGTCCGNCTGTCTGCATGCAGGTGTGTACACCCGTGTCGTGCAATGCCGCGGAGGTCAGAAGAGGGTGTCAGATTCCCCTGGAACTGGAGTTCTCCTGGAATTGGAGTTTCAGATGGTTCTCGTCCGCCATGTGGGTGCTGGGGATCGAACCCGGGTCCTCTGTAAGAGCGGTCGGCGCTCTTAACCGCTAGGCCATCTCTCCAGCCCTGCCACAGCAATTTATTAAAAACTTTTGGGACATTAGTCTTGAAAGTAAGACTTACAATAATCAATAAAATGATATTTATCTGGGCATATTACCACTTTCCTCCTTTGAGGAAGTCTTTGATCTTGTCCTTGGGAGAAATTTCTGAAACAACTGTCAAACTCTTCTACCAAGATCTTATTACAAGACTTACATAATTTATAGCCACATATAGGTCTCAGCAGTTAGATTTAAAACATAAAGTGAAAGTATCTTTTAATATGAAGGAATATTTACATCACAAGCACACAAACACATACAAGAAGGATTGCTTTGGAAACCAGTCATATACATCTCAGGGTACTTCAATGTATAACTTAGGGATATGTGGGACATTAAGAAAAGTCATATTTTTGTATCTTTTGTAGATTAATATGGGATTTATTGTGACTGTTTCAAAGTATATTATTAGCCGGGCATGGTGGCGCATGCCTTTAATCCTAGCACTCGGGAGGCAGAGGCAGGCAGATCTTTGTGAGTTCAAGGCCAGCTTAGTCTCCCGAGTGAGTTCCAGGACAGCTGGGGCTACAGGGAGACCCTGTCTCAAAAAAGACCAAAAAAGTAAAAATAAAAATAAAAACAAAAACAAAGTATATTATTAATCTAGTTCATCTTTAAACTATAAAGAAACATATAGGAATAGGACCAATTTCACAGGAATGAATGCATTACCTGGAAGGCTTCACTAACTGATATTTTCTTCGTCTCCTTATTCATTATTTATTTGTTTTATTAAGCTAGTGCAGCAATAATCATATTTCATTTAAGCACTCAAAGAAGATAAGGCTTAATGTGAAAATAAATTTGATTTTTTAAAACAAAGCAATTTTACCGAAAATCCAATTTGAAAAATATTTTTTAAATACACAAAATGAAGTATAACATTTATGACACAATTTTACTTCAATCACTTTTTGAATATTAGAAACTGTGTTTTCCTTATCATTTCTAATAAAATAATATACAAAAATCATCAGATTAATCATTTTCCTACCTGCACCACATTGTAATACAAAGATAAAGCCAAGTTTTTATCTGTTTTTGTAACGAGGAAGGATAGTGATAGTTATGGCATTATGTGAATATTAATTGTAAGAAATACTTTGAAGGCCTCCCTACACTCATTCAGAATTTCAACAACCCAACTTTCTTACTGTGATTTTCTAGAGAATGCAGCAGAACTGGCCCAAATACCATTACTTGCTCATTATCAGTGATCTCAGAGGGCTTTCCTTGAATGTTCAAGCACAGCAGATATTGTTCTGCTGTGCCATAATTTAATGGAAGAAGCTGTCATGAGAGAGTCTGCTTAGAAAAAAAAGTAATGTATCACATAAAGGTGGCTGCTAGGTCCCATGAGAATGAAACTTGGACTACAGAACCATGTCTTTGGTCCATATGGGCAGTAAGGGAAAGTTCAATAATTGGTCATGGAGTTCAGATACACTTTATTTTACTCCAGAAAGTAAAACATTAGTAATTATTTAAACTGAGACAAATGAAGGAAATAAACTACTCACAACTGTATTATACCTTGTTTCTTCTGACAATGCTCATATAATAAGAATAAGTGCATGGCCAACGTGCCTCTAAATGAACATTCTCTTTCATCCTATCCTTATTATTATCCCAATCATGCACAAGAGATACTACATTTTGGTTGTTGTTTGGTTCGGTTATGTTTTTTTTTTTTTTTTTTTTTTTTTTATTATATTATTTTCTTCAGACGGGGCTGGACGGGCTGCTCTGTAGCTCCAGGTAGCTTGGAATTCACTACATAGACCAGGCTGGCCTCAGTTCCACAGAGATCTGCCTGTCTCTGCCTCTCAAGCACATTGATTAAAGGCAGGCACCACCATGCCCAGCTCCAGAATCTTTACTTTGTGTAGCCTGATTAATAAATCAGCACCAATGCCACTAAAGAGGACTTCCTGTCTGAAGTCTGCAAACATATATGCTCTCTTTCCTAAAAAAACAAAACAAAACAAACAAACAAACAAAAAAATCCTTCACTGTGGTCATGTGATCATTTATCACAATACCTCACTTGTTCTCTTTATGACCTCAGTTGTAGTAGTCAATACAAATAAGTACACAGTTTAATATCAGCCTTTGTTCTTATCATCTCAAGTAGCAATATTTAAAACAACAGGTTCTTGAATTTAAAGAACTACATAATGTCCTTTAAGTATGATTCTTACTTACATGTAATGTATGATGAAAAGATTAACTAGAACCTAATCATGAGATAGGAAGTGCCTAGTCCTCTCAATTCTAATATGTCACACATTCCTAATTATGTCATATGAAACATAATTGTTGGTTGGACAAGGAAGTAACAGTATATATTGAGAGAAATTATTAGAATCTAGATAGATATAATGGTATAATAAGTAGGATTTTAATACATCTCATGTGGTATATGAATAAAGGAAAGAATCTTGGATAACATTTACATTTATAGCCTAAACTATTATAATGTAGACTTTATTTGTTGATAAATACATAAAATAACTTATTGGAACATTTATTTGGTATAAAAAATGTATCACTCATAACATATTTTTATTGTTAGCTCCTTATAATATATTCATTTTTCTGTGAGAATGGATGTTATTAAAGATCAAAGCCTGAGGGTAACACTATTATAATGAAAGTCTGAAGGTAAATCAAAGCCACATTTTAGAAATGTGATTTCTGACAATTTTGTGATGAAAAAATTTTCATGGAGTGGTAGGAGCAAAGAGCTGATTGGAGTGTCCTTGAGAAAATTTGAATGGTGAAGACTTATACTCTTTGGCTGGGTCTTCCCTTAGCTTTTTTCATCTATTGTGAATGGCAGTGTGTCCATGATTTCTTTCTTTAACTGCTTATTACTGATATATAAAAATAATAATGATTTTTAAAATTGATTTTGAAGAAAGTTTTGATTAATTATAGTTTTCTGGAGAAATTTGGGAGATATTAGATATATAATCTCATGTCATATGAAAATAAGGATATTTGACTTCTTTTCCAATTAATATCCTTTTAATTTCTTTGTCTTGTCTGGAAAGGACCTGCTGTCATCCTGACAAAATATTAGCTTTCATAGTAACAGTTGATATTGTACAAGTTGCCATGGGGAAAATAACAATCTGTGGTCCTTCTGAGCTCTAAAGCCTACAAACAACAATAATTCTTTCCCAGAAAATCATCTCTAGAGATACGACAGCTATATTTTTCCAAGAGACAATAAACAACTCTCTAATTGGACTTATGACCTGTTCAATATGAAAGACTTCATACATGGTACTGTAAACATAACCAAGCACGCATGGTTGGAAAAGTCATGGGCCCTAGAGAAGGCACTAGTGCTGTCATATTCCTAGACCAATGTAATTTCTTACTAGCTTCTAAACATATATCTTTATAGTTACAGACAAGTATAGCACTCATCTCTCAAGCTATAATCAAAGAAGCTTTTTTTTTGGGGGGGGGAGGTGGTGTTTTAGTTTGACTTCAGTTGCTGTGACAAAACAGTTTGATCAATACCAACTTGGGGAGGAAAGGGTTTATTTGTCTTATATCTCTCAGACTGCAGTTCATCACTTAGGAAGCCCAAAGTAGGAACTCAGGGCAGGGATCTGGAAGCAGGAGCTGAAGTACAAGTTATGGAGGAACTCTGCTTACTGGCTTGCTCCCCTGGCCCATACTCATCCTGATTTCTTATACAATACACAAAAAACTGCCAAGGATGGCACTGACCACGGTGGTCTGAACCTTCATAAATCACTCAGTAATTCAGAAAAATTCCTATAGACATAACCACAGGCCAATCTAATGGAGGCAATTATGCAATTGAGTCCACTTCAATGCAGGTGTGTCAAGTTGACACTAAAGCAACCCAAAACACTATTATAAACTTCTGCAAAACGTCAAAATAGAGAGAATAAGTGACATTGAGATGAGCACCCATAAGTGATACATCTATAATGCCACCTCTGAGGCCCTGGGATCATCAATAAAGAGGGGCAAAAATATTGTAAAGCCAAAATCAAAAGACATGTGCATTTAGTTAATATATTCTAATCATGATAGTGAAGTTGGACCTATTAAATCCCTCAGTGTATTAGACTATGAAGACATTTATAACACCAAAAGAAAGTGGCATGCCAACATGGGTGGGAAATTTTTCATAGCGTCCCCCAGCTCCAGATAAAGAATTACAGGTAGTCAATGTATGCTGAGGAAGAGAAGGACAAGTACACATGAACACTGCTAAATGGAATAGGGTGGCTGAAGGGATGTGAAGACATAATGCAAATAAAATAGTATATATGAAAATTCCATTTTTTACATTTTTTACATTAAAAAATTATTGTTGAACTAGCATCTGTACACCAAATATTTTACAATAAGCTAGGGTTTCTCAAACTGCAATTCTTCACTCATTTGGATTAAAAGTACTTTTGATATAGTGTGTGACTCAGAATCTCAAAAGCTGAAGCTCAAGGATATATGATTAAATAAATGTTCAGTTAGAAATTATTTGTACTTTCCAATATTAATCATTTTACCTTAGTTGTGAATCATTTCCCCCTTCTCAGGAATCAGCCACTCAACTCTCTCCACTCTCCTTAGTAATAAACTTCCCCCTCTTGTTTATTTCAAAATTATTTAAATGTGACAGAATGAATATATTATGTCAGGTGGGAGGGCATGGGGGTGCAGATAATGGAGTGGGTATAAATGTGAATAATATATATTGGATAAAATACAAAAATATTAAGTAAAATTTTTACAACCATATGTCTCTCCATTTATCAAATGAATATCTTCCTTACTTGAAATACATCTAACCTATTACCTCTATTTTCTCACCTGCTACTCTGGCATATGATCATTAGCCTGCCTTGCTACCATTACTATACACAGTGACCACTGATATCCGTATCCTGAGCCAGCAAATATTTTTTTCTTTATTTGCCTTAACTTGGTAATATTTGGCAACCTTGAATTTGCTCCTTAAAGGTACTTTCTCCCCTTGTATTTCATACCATATTATCTCAGATTTAGTGTTAACTTTCTAACTACCTTTCATTTTCTCTATTATATTTTTTTTCAATTCTGCTTGGACATCCCATTTTAAAATACCTCTTCAACATATCCTGGTTTTAAGTTAGGATGTGGGGCAGACTTGTGATCTCTCTCCTTCATCCTTATCGTCATTTCAGTGGGAATGGTAAATGTGCACACCACTGCCCTGAGGAGTCAGTGGAGACCTGTGTTCTCTACCTCTCCTGACCCTCCATTAGCTCAGGTTTGAGACCATGAAAGTGTAGCTGGAATAGCAAAGCTCACACACCATCTGTAAGTAAATACTAGTGAATAAAAGGTGCCCTTCAGTATGTGTTCTAGAAGAAAGGAATGGTTGCCTGTGGTATAGGTACGCCTTTCACAAAACAACTTTCAGTATTTTGAGATGTGCTGCGTTAATTTTCATAATAAGAACTTAATAAATTTCTACTGTTTTATAGTCTAATAAGAAAATAGAATACTTTTAAATGTCTGGCTATTCCAGAATAGTGAAGTTGAGCTTACAAGTAAAAGTACTCTGGCAGTTTTGTAAACACTCATCAACTTAATTCTCACTGAAATTATGTGGGGTTCTTGTTCAATAAATATATTTATTTGTCAAATATGATAGAATGAAAGGAATAAAAATCATTAAGGCTAAAAAATACCTCTTCAAAATATATTTTCTCCACCCTGTATTTCTTCTGGTAAATTCACCCATCTCCAAAATTTAAATTATCTTTTACAAATATATATGAATATTTCAAGTTATATTTCCATTAAATGCATTAAAATTACAGATTAAATATTGGCGAAAACCCCATGCCACTGGCCAAATCTTCAATAGGATTATAGAAGAAAAATCCCTAAAATAAGGAAAGATATACCCATTTATACTCAAGAGGCACATAGAAGACAAAATATACAGGAACAGAACATAAACTCTCCATGACATGCCATAGTAAAAGCACTAAATGTACAGAACAAAGAAGGGGTACTGAAAGCAGCCATAGAAAAACAACATTTTGTGCTCACTTCAGCAGCACGTATACTAAAATTGGAACTATACAGAGAAGATTAGTATGGCCCCTGCGCAAGGATGACACGCAAATTCGTTAAAAAATAATAAAAATAGAAAAACAACATTTTACATATGAAGAAAAACTCATCAGAACTACAGTTAACTTTTCAAGACAATCAATAAAAGACCAGAGTGCCTGAAGCAAATATTTCAAGTTCTAAATGATCATAGATCCCAACTCAAAATATCCAGTGGAACTATCTACCATAGCCAAAAGGGAAAGAAAAATTTACCATGGGATAAAAAGGCTCAAAAGATTAATGTCCTACAAAGCAACCCTACATAGAATACTGGAGGCAAAAGAATACACTGAATAAAAGGAATAACCCTACCCAAGAGAACACAGAAATAAAACTAATTAGGAAATAATTATGGAAACACCAAATAGGACTAAGAAAACAAACAGAAAATAAAATGACAGTAGCAAACACATATCATTTAATAATATTTTTGAATGTTTATGGCCTCAACTCCTCAGAAAAAGATATAGACTAGATGAATGGATTAAGAAACAAAATTCATTATTGTGTAACTAGAAGAAACTTAATCTTAAGCTAGAAAACAGACACTACCTTAGGTTGGAATGATGAGAAAAATTATTCCAAGAAAATGGCATTAAGAAATAAGTAGGAATTGCAATTCTAAAATCTGATGAAATAAACCTCAAATTATATATTTATGAGAATGAAAAAAATCACATCATTGTGATCAAGAGAAAAATCAACCAAGGAGACATTACAATCACATACATGTATGCAAAGGACACTGGTAAAAAAAAATGCCATAAACACAGTACTACTGGAGTTCACAAAATAGATTAACAACAAATCAGTAATAATACCTGATTTCAATACCCTACCTTCTCCAAAAGGCAGGTGAATTGACAAAGAATAAACACAGAAACATCTGAGTTAAAAGATATCATACTTCAAAAGGACCTATTAGATAGATATCTATAGAATATTGCAAACTTAAAATTAAGGATATACATTCTTCTCAGGAGCTCATGGAAGTTTTCTAAAATAGATCACATACCGGATCTAAAAATAAACCTTAACAAAACATAAAATTAATAATTGTGTGTATTCTATCATTCCATAATGAAATAAACCTTAAAGTCAATGATAATAGCATCTCTAGTAACTATGGGAACTTATGGAGATTAACAACACACTACTGAAGCTTATGGAGATTAACAACACACTACTGAGTGATGGGTGGTTCAAAGAAGCAATCAAGAGAGACATAAATATATTCCTGTAACTAAATATAAATGATAACACAGCACAGAAAATCCTCAGGGATTCATTCAAAACATTCCTAAGACAAATGTTTATAGCTCTAAGCATCTACATTTAAAAAAATCAGATAGAGGGGCTCTCTGTATCAGACATCAGTTTCTCAGGAATCAAGTTCAATAATTGGCAGATGTAACTTCACTGAATTAAACGAGCTTCTCTACAGCAAATAATCAACCACTGAAGAGGCAAGCCACAATGTGTGAGAAAATCTTCACCACCTGTAAATCTGACAGAGAATTGATATCCAGACATACAAATAGCTCACAGAGAAAGAATCAAGAAAATAAATGATCCTATTAAAAAACAGCATATAGATCTAAACTGAGAGCTTAAAAGAGAAGAAATAAAAATAGATAAGAAGCTCCTTAAAAATGGTTTAGCATCCTTAGTGATTAGGGAAATGCAAATCAAATCTACTTTAAGATTTCATAATATTTAGTCAGAATGGCTAAGATTAAAAAAATTGCACCAAGTGCTGGCAAGGATGTAGGGAAAGGCAACCGTAATTCACTGCAGGTGGAATTGCAAACTGATAACAACCACTATGGAAAACATTGGGGATAATTCTTAAACTAAAAATCAATCTACCATATGATCCACTTATCCCAATCACAAACTCAAAGAATTCATCCTACTCTAGACATACTTGGGCAGCCATATTTGTTGTTGCTCTTTTCACATTAAGAAATGGAAACAACCTACATGCCCATCACCTAATGAATATGCAATAAAAATGTGTAATATTACAGAATGGATTTCTACTCAGTGGTAAAAAAAATGATAAATTTTCAAGTAAATGTATGGAAGAACTATAAACTGTTGTATTAAGTGTAGTAACACAGACTCAGGAAAAAAATAATGAAATATGTTCTCTCTCATTTCTGGATCTTAACAACATATCCTTACATCATGAGTATACATCATGATACATTAGAAATGACAAAAATTTAAAGTAACCATGGAAGTAATTGGAAAGAAAGATCTGTAGAGAAGGTGCTAGTAGAAGACAGGTTTAATCAAAGGAGAAATTAGTACATAAACAGTGAAACTAGAAACAGTCATCCTATGTGAGGTAATTAATCATCCTGCATGAGGTAATAGAAGCACAGAAAAACAAACTTCACATATTCTTTCTCATATGAGGATGCAAGCTTTCCAGTTCTAGATAGGTGTGTTTCAGTTATAATATACTTAGAGATCAGAAAATTAATAATTGGCAAATGGAATTAGTTCCTGAGGAGGGAGATAGAATTCAGTGGTATAAATGAACAAGGAGAATAGTGGATAGGGCAGGTTTAATTGGGTGGGAAATGGGACTGAAAGGCAGAATAACGAGTAAGAAGAGAGAAAACCAATACTAAAGGTCTTTTGAAATATTCTTATGGAAAACTACTATAGGAACTTCTTTCAATGTAGTCACATACTGCATAAAAGAGTTCCAAGGTACTACATTTACAGGAATTCAATGGCACTAATAGATACCATAGGCTAGCCAAATGATATGGCCAATGCCAGGAATGGATTTACTTTTTGGAATTTTTATCAGAATGTTCTCATGGATCCTCAGACGTATTTTCTGAAGAAATATGTCTACATATTGCCATTGCACTTGATTATCTGCTGAACTAAACAATAAGACCCAATTACTGACGACACTGCATACCTGATCGGCAGAAGAGACAAGAAGAAGTCATGTTGTTATTTATCTTGAAGCTACATCTCTATGAATAGTTTTCAGTTTATTTAAAAGTGCTATTCATGTTAATAGTGGCGAATGATAATCTTGAACACTGCACAGCCATGAATACTAGGAGCTACAATAAAAACTGGTCTGGCAAAATATGCCTACTGATGCAACAGTGACATGAATATTATGATAATATCCAATACTCTTCTGTTGGATTTAAGGCCTGTTAAACAATAGGGAATCTATGCCTGACAGATATCAAGGGAAGGGGCCTGTGGCTAGACAGGTCACAGAACATTAGGGAGAATCTATTGTAATAATTCTTCTAATAAACATAACTTTAAACTGACTCACAATGATATATTTTCATACCTATAAATAAGTAAGTCAGTAAACTTTCACCAGCAGAGTATCCTCTTGCAGCAGATGGTGGTTAACACAGAGACACACAAATGGTTAATTAGCAGAAAATGAGACTGGAGAATATTTAGCCAAATATGGGACACATATATAGCACCATATCCTACCAAGGCTTAGGGATAATTATGGAAGAAAGGCAGAAAGTTTATAATGGCCAGAGGTTATAGATGAATACAAAAAAACTGTGTTACCTGGACTCTACAGAGTAGTTGCACATAGGAACCCACAGTATTTATAACAACGTGCATATGACGTGTGCATAGCATAGCCAGACAGTGTCATAGTATAGATGATGTACATGGGCAAGAAGCCACAGCTCTGGATTAAAATCTAGTGACAATTGATAGATGCTGTGAGAGTGAGAGTCTTTTTGCCTTACTTGTGTGCAGCCTCATATGTTGACTAGAATCTAAAAGAAACATACTCAAGAGCCATTTGGAAAAAAAAAAACAAATTATAATCAGTAGTCTTTTGTAAGTGCCAGGGAGATGATGCAAGACCAAATGGAAATGAATCCTGTAAGCTTCTGGGGCCCGGTTCCTATGGAACTACAACATTGTTATCAGCATGCGCAAGACCCATGCAAGCTCGGCTGGACAAAATTCTAGCACGGAACTGTAGAAATTAGTAGCAGAACCCAAACTTTGCTGAGGAATTATTGGCAGCAAATGGTGGTCAGGTTGGAAGACCTGGCCTCCTTTAAAAAAGAGACTCTAGCCAGGCATGGTGATGCACGCCTTTAATCCTAGCACTTGGGAGGCAGAGGCAGGCGGATCTTTGTGAGTTCAAGGCCAGCCTGGTTCACAATGTGGGTTCCAAGACAGCTGGGGCTACAGGGAAACCCTGTCTTAAAAAGACCAGAGAGAGAGAGAGAGAGAGAGAGAGAGAGAGAGAGAGAGAGAGAGAAGAGACTCTGGATTGGCTAATTAGGGCTCAGGGTAGGAGCTGGCACTGAGGAGTGTTCTGGGAGAGTAATTTGTCAAAATGGACTCTAGCAGGAATGACAGAAGGTTTGAACTCTGGAGGGGTTGTTGCTGAGGGAGGGTGACAAAGGAGAAGTGAGAATAATAGTGATTAAGTTTGACTGAAAAATTATGTATGATTTCAGGGTTCACGTTGAGATATTTGATCCACTTGGAGTTTATTTTTGTACATGGTGAGAGGTAGAGGTTTAATTTTGTTCTTCTACAAATGGTGATCCAATTTAGCCAGCACCATTTGCTGAAGATGCTATCCATTGAGGGTTTTTTTTTTTTTTGTTTTTGCAGCTTTGTCAAATATGAGTTGGCTGAAATTGTATGACCTCAAGATTGGATCTTAAATTTTGTTCCATTGGTCAATGGGTCTGTTTTTGTTCCAGTACCAGGAAGTCTTTATGACTAAGGCCCTGTAATGTAGTTTGAAGTCTGGTAGAACAATGCCCCTTGTATTGGAATTTTCATTCAGGGTTGCTTTTGCTATTTGGGGTCTTTTGTTTTTCCATATGAATTTAAGGATTTTTTCCAAGTCTATGAAGAAGCGCATGGGGATTTTGATTGGAATTGCATTGAATTTGTATATCAATTTGGATAAAATTGACATTTTATTATATAAATGTTTGCAATCCATGAGCATGAGAGGTCTTTCCACATTTTGATGTCATTTTCAATCTCCTACAGGGGTTTAAAATTTTTGTTGTAGACATCTTTGGTATTGTCAACAACCTACAAGACATAGGCATAGGAAAAGACTTTCTAAATTAAACAACAGCTGCACAGGAAATAATGTCAACAGTTGACAAATGGGACCTCGTAAAACTCAAAAGCTTCTGTACAGTGAAAGAAACAATCAAGGAAGTTAAGAGAAAAACCAGAGTGAGTCGTGAATGGTTTCCCTCATTTGTAGATGCTAACTCCAAATCCCCAGTTGAAGGCAAACCAGCCAAACAACATTATTGTTATATTTCTGTTTATCTGAAAGCAACTAGGTAGTTATAATGTAAATCTCTCAAGGGGCTCTAGAATCCACCTGCCACTTATTTTCAGACTCTGTAACTATTGTATATGGGTGGAAAGTTTTCACCCATATATTTTTTTTTAATTTTGTTCACTTTTAATTTTATATCCATAGAGAATTCAACACTTTCTAGAGATTGGTTTGGAAACTTGTTTTTCTTTTGTGTTTTTTGTTTGTTTTGTTTTGTTTTGTTTTTTGCTATATATGTCATGTTTTCCCCAAGGAAGTGCTTGAAGGTTCTTCCTCTGCAAGCCCAAACAACCATCAATCCTGCCCCCCGTGCTCCACACTGGGGTCCCTACCACCCCCCATGGTCACCCAAATGAGGTCCAGCAAGCATGTGTCCTGTCTTGATCTTCCTGAACTGGCCTCCATTACACACCCTGGGTAGTCCAACAATGACAGTCTACACTCTGAAGAGGCTGAAATCCTCCATATTTTAGAGTAATATAAAATTAATGGAAGAAAATGTGAATTCTTAACCATAAAAAAGACTGAGAGAAAGATGCAGAAGAGTTATGGCAGAATGCATGATCTGGGGTGGGGTGGGGGGAAGGAAAAGGGGAATATGCCTAAACTGAGCTGAAAAATGATGTCTGAAATACACAAAACATCATTAAAAGCATAAAGATCTTTAAAAAAAGAAATAACATTGGGGAAAAAAGAAAAATTATGTATGAGACACATAAAAATATCAATAAAAAATAAATAAATTAATTAAAAAATGACAAAATCTGAAACGAAGTAGTTAAGGTGGGGTTGGAGAGGAAGAATGGGTCCAAATATGATAAAAATGTACTGTATGAGATTCCTAAATCATCGAAAAGCTATTTAAAAACATATTTTGGGGAGCCAGTTAGATGGTTCAGTGATTAAGAGCACTGGCTGCTCTTGCAAAGGATCTGGGTTTGAATCTCAACACCCACATGGTGGCTAACAACCATCTGTGACTCCAGCACCAGGTGATCCAACATCCTCTTCTGTCCTCTGCAGACAATGCATAGCATGGGTGCACTTACAGACATGAAGGTATAATACTCGTAAACAGAAAATAAAATACATTTTTAATTAACCAGAATTTCTTACACGGAATATTACATAAGCATACAATGAGACTGAGTTGGATTTTTGGTGAACATATCCATAAATTTTATAAAATATTGCTATACATATGTTTAAAATCACATATGCATTTTTTAAAACACCAAAAATATCTACTGTGGCAAAATAACATGGTGTATAAACAGAATTTTTAGTTTATAAATTCACAGTCCTTTTTTGAAAATAAAACAAAACAGTTTGAAGTTTCTAACAATAAACAAGGAAACTTCCACCAGTTCAAGAAAATTGGAAACTCGGAACTCTCAAGGTTCACAGAGGCTCTGAATTATGCAGCCAAATCCACTGCTTTGAAACGGTATTTTTTATGGTATTGCAGACAGTTCAGTTCTTTCCATGGCAACTGACTATGCTGCCATAAACACTACAAGATGTTCTCAAATGATCCATCACTTGTCGGCCTATGACTGAGATAAGGACTTATTAAAAATACGGAAGCCGGAGCCAGCATCCTAGAGGATAAGAAGATTTACATTCTTTTTTTTTTTTTTCATTCTATAAATAACATTTTCTCACTTTGCTTAGTGAGACCCAATGTGAGCCAGTGCTGTTTCGGTGGGAGTTGGAATTTTAAAGCAAAGACATTCATATGAGTCAAATATTAAAACAATCCCAGACAAAGAACTCCTGTTTACTGTTGGGTGAGGGAGAGTAGATCTTCATTAAGGGTGTGAATCTGCATAGGGTGACTAGACTCCAACCAATGAATTTTCAGTAAGGTCCATATGGGCACAAAAGCTTGCTTGACCTGATAGGACTGTAACTATATGGCAGAACACATTAAATCCAGTGGGCATATAGGAGGTGCAGGTAGGGGAGGAGTCTAATTTTGATTAAGATCTATGACATGAAATTGAGAAAATATCAATAAAATATTTAAAAATTTAAAGCATCCAGAGTTAAAAAGTTTTGACTCTGTAGGTACCATAAATTCGCAAACACCAGAGGCTATTCCCATTACACTGGACTACCTGCCTGAACTTCACAGTAAGATCCTGTTCCTGAAGTCACAGCATACTTGACTCATAGGGCCAGAAGAAATCATGCTGACTCAGAAAACCTTCAACAATCTGGTTTGTTTTCATAGTGCAATAAAATTTAACTATGTTAATGGGGAAAATATTATCAACAGTATTATGAAGCTGTAAAGCTTATAAACTAAAATATGGACCAGCCTGGTAAGATGTTCCCACTAGTTCAATAATGACATAAAAGACATGAGGTTAACCAACAACTTTCTGATTGGATTTAGGGCCTATTTCACAAGATAAAGTGCATACTTGTCACTGTTTGCTGGGCCAAGAATCTTGGATTATACAGGGCATAGGCCCTAAGGGACGACATAATTTTGATAATTATTCTAGGACATAATAATAAACTGAATCCTAATTGCATATAATTTTCTACATATATAAGTTTATCTCTCAAAATTCACAACGGACATTTCTTTTAGGAGTAGATGGGGCTAAACACAGAGACTCAAAACTGCTAAATGTGCAAAGGGACTGTAAATGCTCCACCCTAAATGGAATATCTCTAATCACTCCTTTAACAGCTCAGGGATTGAGTGTTCCCCTTTCCCCACAACCTCTCCAGAATTTGGTATCATTTGTTTTTTTGATCCTAGACAGTCTTTTGGGGGTAATATGATATCTTAAAGTGGTTTTCATTTGCATTTCCTCAATTATTAGTGATGTTGAACGTTTTTAAAATCTTTCTCAGCCATCTTTACTTCTTCATTTATGAAGTCTTTGTTCAGCTAAGACTTATTCAAAGAATGGACTGAAACAGTAACCTTCTGCCCCAAACGACAAACTCTTGCATTGAAAAAGTAAAAAAAATACTGAGAAAAAAATGCAATACATATATGACAGAATGCAGGAGCTCTGGAGGGGTGGGGGGTATGGAAAGAGGAATGGCTTTAAATTTGATTAAGAAATGTTGGATGAAATGTGCAAAAGTTCAATTAAAACACTAAGGAAAAAAAGCTTGGGGATCATGGAAAAAGAAGGAAAGGACAGATTTTAATAGCTAAATGTGTCAGGTGACTACAATAAAACAGTGATTTTTGAAAATAGCGGAGCATTTCCTCATAGGAATTCATCACAGTTGTAACAGTATACATAAGATATTTTTAACTCAAGTGAGACAAAATCCTACCATGGAGGGATAGACACAAAGTCCCATTGTTTCATGAGGATTTATTGGCAAATGATAGATATTGGGACAGATACATTCAGTTTTATTTAATAATAAGGCCTCTGTCCTGTCCACCTTGCTCCAGTGAATGGTCTAATACGAAAGAATACATGGGTGACACAAAGTGCACTAAATGTCTTTAAAAAATATATGAGTACACAGAATAAGGTGGGTAGGGAATGGAGAGTGTATCTTGGAAGAGCAAGCAGAAAAGTAGTAAATATTATCAAAATAGCATACAAAATTCTTTTTTTTAATTTTTAATTTTATTTATTTCTGTATGTGTATGAATACACTGCATGCAGGTCTGTGCACCCATGTCGTGCAATGCCGCGGAGGTCAGAAGAGGGTGTCGGATTCCCCTGGAACTGGAGTTTCAGACGGTTCTCAGCAGCCATGTGGGCACTGGGGATCGAAACCGGGTCCTGTGCAAGAGCGGTCGGTGCTCCCAACCACTAGACCATCTCTCCAGCCCCTTAAAGAAATAATGAAAATAGTTAAAAGTTACTTTTTGGGCTAAGGACCTAACCTTAATGATAGAAGACTCACCTAATGTGCTGGAAGCACTGGATATGATCACCAACACCCCCCCTCAAAAGTATTAATTTGTGATGTTAATGTATAATTTATAATGAATATGTAAATTAAAATATAATAATTCATGTCTTCAAAGTTTCTTAACACTACACTAAAGACAAAGTGTATGTTTTAACAACAACAACAAAAAGATTAACTGTATGGCTCATGCAATTCAGAGTAATACCATAGAGAAACTAATAGGATGAAAACAACTAATGTTTGGGAAGCTGGAGATTTAATCAGAATGGGAAGGAGTTTTGAGATAGTGGAGATTATAATAATCAGAATGTACTTTGTATATGTAGGAAATTGTCAAGGATATACTTAAGAAAAGTTATTCAGAAAAAAAAAAAACAAAGAAATCTAAGTAACCACAGAAATCTTGTGTAAAAAAAAAGTGTATCTATCTCATAAACAAAATTGCCAATTCAGATCTTGATCACAAGATTCTATACCTATAAGGATTTCATTACAGAGGGTCAAAATTCATCTGTAGAATATCTTGAGATGTACTATTTTTGTGTTGAATAAAGGCCACAAAGCTTCTTATTTGATTCCTGTTTATTAAAAGATACATTTATGTCTTCATGTGTTTGTGAATGTATTACATTCTGTACAATTAAGTGAGCATGTTGCCTAAAATAATGTAATGATACATAGTCATTTGGTCTGTTCAAATACATTATGAATAAGTTGGAGTCTCAGAATACAGGGATCGAAGAACTTGCTTAGGGTCTATTTCAGCTATCTAATAAACTTTGTTATCATTTATTCATCCATCCATTCATTCATTTATCCAGATTATTAAATCCTTGAAGAACATTCAACACAAACCCATCACTTGACAATAAGAAATAGCTCAAGATTCAAGAATAAAATTGGTTTGTTCAAGATCAAAAGAGACATAATGGAAAACATTGTAGCCTATATTCAGACAGTTCCTAAGAGTTATATCAAAATGCTGGTAGTTTTATTGTGCTATTAGCTCTCCATTTTTCCACAGTAATAGACTTTTTATCCTAGCATATACCCACCCAGATTGAGACTAAAATTTTAACTTGCCATATAATGTGACATAGTTCCATACTATAGAATTCCTGTGATGTGTCATATCACATACCTCCTTATAATAGGCCACTATAAGGGACATCCAGGACAGCTACTTTGCCTTTTTCTTCATATTTCTTCTTCCATCCTTTCCATGTCAATGAATATACTATCAGATTTACCTCCAACAATTGTGAAATCTGGAGAAGAAGAATACTTAATTCCTTATGAGTTTGTGATATAGAATTCTCAGGACACGTCAGGCTGTGTGTCCCAACAACTTTTATTTAAATAAAACAAATAATTTGAAATATTTATTCCATTTGTTCTTTGAGTTTTCTTTTTTTTTAATTTCAGTCAATGTATTTCTATTGATAAAGTAAATTACCCAGATTTTTGGTACATGGAACAGTGTTCTTTATACCAAATCACAATTTTCTTTTCACAATTTCTCATAAAAATAAACTCAAATATTTATCTTTTATTCCTTCTGGACTTTGAGTATATCCTTTCGACATGTTATTAACACTGCATGTAAACAAAATATAATTCTTCAATTAAAAAGTATCATCTATTTGGTTGTGGGCCCAAGCCTTTAACAGTCACATATCATCAGAATGGTTCAGGGATTAGAACCCTGATAGGATGCCTAATCCCAAGTGGTCATCCCTAAATATGTGTGTGTGTGTGTGTGTGTGTGTGTGTGTGTGTGTGTGTGTGTCTGTGTCTGTGTGTCTGTGTGTGTGAAAATAACAGTTAAGAGAAGAAACTGAGAGTCATATAAACACGGAAGGAGTTAGATAGGATGGGCAAAGGGTAGAAATGATGTAAATATGGTATTCATGTGTGAAATACTCAAAAAAATAAAAGAAATATGCAACTATCATTTAAACTAAACTCCAAACTTGTAACTACTTTCGACATGTTATGCTGATAAACTGAAGATCATATGGTAAATTACTCTAAATGAAATCAGAATACTGCTGATAGCTTCTGGGACATTATTTACAATAGATGCTATTCTGAGTGAAACTGCATCCTTGAAGTTGCTGCAATTTTGTATCATTTCTTTCTCAAGTATGTCATATTCTTAGTTTCTTTTTAAGTGCTTCAAGCTTTTAGAAGGAGAAGTGTCTATAAATATAAAATGTTATTAAGGACTTCAAAACAACATCTGGAAAAAGGATGCAGATTCATCCATCTTGAGCATTATTTGTTAAACTCAATCTGAAACAGAATTTTATATAGTGTAAGTATATCCATGATCCAAAATGAAAGACAACTTAAGAAAACCAAATGTTGCTGGGTGTGGTGGAGCACACCTTTAATCCTAGCACTCGGGAGGCAGAGGTAGGTGGATCTTTGTGAGTTCAAGGCCAGCCTGGTCTACAGAGCGAATTCCAGGACAGCTGGGGCTACAGGGAGACCCTGTCTCGAAAACACACACACACACACACACACACACACACAAAAAAAAAAAAAGAAATCCAAATGTTGACACTTAAGTATGGAAGAAAAGCAAGCTGTAAATATGGAATTTTGTCACAAACTTGGATGTTTGATATTTGTGTATTTCCATGGAAAATAGCTGCATATCTCATAAAAGCCATTTTCCACACAAACCCACTCTGTACTCATATCTTAAAGAAATTTGTTAAGTGGTGTGAACTGTGATTTTTTTTTCATCTACATTATGCGAACAATCTGCAATTGAAATTTTTGCAAGAAATTCATTGGGATATTGCCTAGTACTTCAAGTCTATTTACAGAAATAATGAGATCAGGTAAATGCATATTTGACAAACCATTAGCTTTCCATGTAAGAAGAGTAATCTAATAGTACAGAAAATAGAGATAGACAAAAAACAAAGAAATAAGAAAACAAATGACCTACTCTAAAGATGGAGTAAAGAGCTGAACAGAGACTTCACAAGTGAGGAATTAAAGATGGCTGAAAACATCTTAAAAATTGTTTAACATCATTAACAACAAAGAAAATGAAAATTAAAACCACTCTCAGGTATCATCTCACTTCATTACGACTAATTAAGACCAAGAAAACAAAAGACACAAAATGCTGGAGAGGTTGTGGCTGGTGGGAATGTAAATTTGTACAACCACTATGGAAACCAGTGTGGAAAACCCTTAAAAGACTCAAAATGAGCCTACCACCTGACCCAGTCATACCGCTCCTGAGTATATACCCAAAAAAATCATCCTACTGCAAAGATCCATGCACATCCATATTTATTGCAGCTCTCTTCACAATACTGAAGTCCTGGAACCAACCCAAATGCACCTCAACAGACGAGTGGATGACAGAAATGTGGTATATCTACACAACGGAGTAGTAGTCAGCAGTAAAGAAAGGTGACATTATGAACTTTGCACGTAAATGAATGGAGCTCAAAGCCTTTGTACTAAATAAAGTAGCAGTCCGAGAAAAACAAACTGCAAATGGTTTCTCTCATTTGTGGATGCTAACACCAAATTCCCAGGTTGAAAGGCAAGCTGAGCAACATTATTGTTATATTTTTGTTTATCTGAAAGCAACTATGTTGTTATAATGTAAATCTCTCAATGGGCTCTAAAATCCACCCACCACTTATTTTCTGATTCGGTAATCACTGTATATGGGTGGAGAATATGTATCCATATTATAGAGTAATATAAAATTAATGGAGGAAAATTTGAATTTCTAAGCATAAAAAAAGACTGAAAGATTCAGGACAGTTATGGCAGAATGCATGATGTGGGGTGGGGTGCGGGGGGGGGAAGGAAAAAGGGAATATGCCTAAACAGAATTGAAAAACTATATCTAAAATACAAAAAACATCAATAAAAGCATTTAAAAAAGAAAATGGAGATAAAATAATGATGTAGACAAAAAAATTAAACAGATTTATAATGGTATTAGAGTAATGATTTCCATGCCTTCTACTGATTCTTACCCAGATGCACCTATTTAGATGCATAAATCTAACCAAACCCAGCAAGCCATTTGTCGTTGCCTACTTGTACCATTATCAGAAGTGTTCTTATCCTTCCAAATGACTTCATTTTCTTTTCCTGTCCAGCTGGTTTATTTGATTTTTTTTCTTGCTTTCTCCTGGAAGATCTTTCTTTGTGATCTGATAGATTGTTTTATAAGCATAAGTTACTAATTTTATATTCCCATTATCTTCTGCCTTAATTGAAACCCATCTCCCTATTAAGTATGCCTTAATGTTCTATAACACAAATACTGAGTCAGTGAAACACAAATCTACCTCAAATTCTGATGAAATTTCAAATTTTTGTGAAAATGTTAACTTATCTAGATACACTACTTTCTATGCTCTGTGTTTCCCTCATCTTTGAATTATCTTGTTAATCTTGCATACCTATTACAAATTTGAGTACAAGGCAACTTTCTTATCCTAAGTTGTGCCACTGCCTTGGCTGATGCCTCATTTATGTATAAGGTACAATGAATGAGCTACACTTTGACTTCCTACTCATCAATTCTTCTCTAAGTTGTATCTTTACATTCCTAGTGTTTTGTCATCAAACTGGCTTTTTCAAACCTTTCTGCTTATATAGAGTAAATATATCATCCAGACACAAACTACAACACTTTCAGCATATCTGCAACTAATTTACCTGGTTAATTACATTGTATGATATGCTTACTCTGGCATCATACCATATTTCCTCTTCCATATTCTTTAATAGATGTTCCTGTTCTTCATTCTTCTGGTACTAGGTTATTTACCTCTAGTAATACTTATCATAAATTCCCATTTAGCTGTTCACCTAACTCAGTGACATCCAATATTTGTGTTATTAAGGATTTTGTTGATCTCAGCTATAAAGCTTCAACAATTACTCATGAAATTAATCTTCAAAATATTTTGTCTCCAATATTAGCATGACTTTCTCTCAGCCCATATTATAGTTTATTAACATAAACTTTTCTCTAATGTTCAGCCCAGAGTTAATTTAATTAGGAAATGTTCTTTGATTTTTTTAACTTTCTCTGAACTCTGTAAACAATTTATATATATTTATTATCATGACATTTCTTACTTGGTAATATATTTCATTTGGTGATAATAGACTTCCATCTCACTAAAAATCATGAATTATAAAAAATGAGAATAATTTTTATCTCACTATCAAATGGGACCTGGCCAAGAAGGATTTAATAAATCTGAATACATATGTATAAACAAAGTGAATCATTATCTGTGCAAAATCATTTCTTCCACCTAAAAATAAATCTGAGTAAATTAAATGATTTTAGGTACCTATTTTCCTTCTAAAATATCTGAGAGAAATACAGTGGATTACATTTCTTCCTAAGACAATTTTTAGGCTCTTGATTTGGACATTTTGTTGTTTGTCAGTGTATCAGATTGAGTTTCAAAATATTTTTTCTGCATTATTTTGAATAATTAATTGCTTAGTTAAATTTCAACATTTGTCTGCTATTTCAAGTCCTATTGTTGGTAACACTCTTGAATGCTGAGGATTTTTCTTTTCTCCCATTTTACATTCCAGCAAATTTATTTTTAAAGAATATAGTAAGGAAAGTATGGAGTAGAGAATAAATAAAAATGTAAAGTTTTTTAATTACTTTGTAATAACAAACTAGCCCTGAGTTTGATGCCTTATACAAAATACAAAATTTCAAAATCAGGTGTTGCCTTAGCAAGGCTGAAGGATTCAGTGTTTGGTGTTTGGAATTCTTTCTTTCTTTCTTTTTATGTGTATAACTGTAGTGTCTGCAGGTAGGTTGGCGCATCCATGTCCTGCAATGGTGCAGAGGTCAGAAGTCAGAAGAGGATGTCAGATTCCCATGGAACTGGAATTATAAACAGTACTTAGCTGCCATATGGGTGCTTGCAATCGAACCCGGGTGCTCTGCAATAGCAGTTGGTGCTCTTAACCACTGAGCCATCTCTCCCGCCCCATGTTCTGACTTCTTATAGCAGTCCTTGTTTATGGATGGATCACTGGGAACTTGGCAGCATCCATGCCCTTAGCCATATTTAAAGAAAAAGTTGGAGATTTAACCTAGGTAGACATAGACAAAGTGTTTGGTTTTATGCATTACATGACTACCAAAGCTTGCCCCTCAGTGCATGATCAAGTGAATTATTGCCAAACTCTTTGTTGATATGTGTCACAGTATCCTTCTCTATATTACATTTCCCCAATTCCTGTGCACCATACTCCACAGAATCATCTTGCTTCTCTTCCAACATACAGATATTTTAAAAACAATTATATATTCTTTAAGAACTTCATATAGTGTATTTCAGTCATATTGACTCCTAAGTCCTCATTTACACATTTTTTCCACCTTCTCATTGTACATGTTTACCACTCGTTTGGGGGTAGCTTACTGTTATGGTTTCCCAGGGGGAGATTTGGTGCTGTTCATCCTTGAAAGGGGACACCATCACTAGAGAAGCAAGGGTACATATCTTGGCTTTTTTTCACTCCATGGTTTACTGTATTTTGATTGTCTACCTGATTTCTGATTTGGTCTCTCTCTTGAGCATTATACCTAATGTGTAATTCCCAAGCTCTTGCACTTGAATCCTGTTTTCACTGAGCTTAGTAAGGAAAAAATGAAAAGCATGCATATTGCCTGATAGAGATAGCTTTATGAATTTGAGCACGTACTTTTGGATGTGTGGCTAACCACTGTAAAATAATATACCGTCCAGGGGCCCATACTCTGCAATAAAACTGATTCTTCCATTCCAAGCAGCTGTCAAGAGTCAATAGCTCCCCAGCTAGGGGCAATACATCATGCCCATCTCCATTCTCTAGGCTGAGATTTGTCTGACGAGTTTGTGCACATTATGCATATTGTCACTATTACCGTAAGTTCACATGTGCAACTGCCATATTGGCTCCTGTTTTGTTTTAGTCATCCACCATCTCTATCTCTTAGGATGTTTCTGCACCCTCTTCTTTGAGGATTCCTGAATCTTGGTAGAGGGATATGTCCCCCTTAAGGCCGAGCCAACTGCAGTCTCTTCTTTGTGTACTATTGAGTTGCAGTACAAGTAAACTCAACAAACATTGAACAATTCAAATATAAATAAATGTAACATTATAGATTTAATGAGATAATGAACTGTGTCTCTACTCTGTCTCTCCATATCTATTAAGTTAATGTAGTGTGATGGAAAAAATATTAATTTGACCAGCAATTCCCAGTGGGAAGTGCATGAGAAGTTAAACCTAGAAACTTTTTTTGGTAACATTTAACCTCTCTAGCACTTTCCATTGGATATTAATTATTTTCTCTATAACATCACATTAATTTAACAGATTTAAATATACAACATCTCGAGTGTGTTATAAACACTTGTGTGGAAAAATAACAGGTCCAGAAAACAGATTTGTTTCAGAACTCTAAAAGAGAAAATGGTTTCATTTTCCAATGCAGACTCATATACATCCCAGTCTTAGACATTCACGAGATAACAAGATACTTTTTTTTTTATTTTTGATACTTTCTGTCAATTTTGTGAATTTCATATAATCCATCTTAATCAAATTTAGTCCACCCATCCCACCAAACTCCGTCACCAGATTTCAAGTATTCTTTCATATAAGTTAACTCATATCCAGCTAAGCATTTCTATCCAGGTATATTTCAGTGCAAGTTCATCAACTTCAGTCTTTTCAGCCTATCTAGTATCTCTCGCTTAAAGAAGATCAACTCTCCCTCACCGCACAGTAATCATTTACCAATAGTTTTTTTTTTTTTTTTGGTTAGCTTTGGGGCCTGCTGCCAATTTTTCCCACTCAACGCTGTTTTTGTCTGATTGAGTCAGCAAAGGTCTTATGTATGCGGTCAGCGTTTCTTCTAGTTCATGTGAACAAGTTTCCAGTGGCCTGAAATTCTCTGTTTCCTTATGACCATGAACCAATCCTGGCTTTTACCAACTTCCTGTCCCTTAACCCATGTGTGGATGAAGTTTAATAGGGGTGTCCTATCCAGGGACATGTATCTCTCTAACTAGAAAACCAAGATGATGTTCTATCATAGTACCTTCTACAAATTTTTATGTTCTGATTGGTCTTTTGGATAAAATTGAAAAATCGACACAGTGATGTTTTGGAACAATGATAATTTGTCATCAGTTATTTCGTAGTTGAAATCACAGAGATACATGTATCTTAATCCAATTGAGGAAATAAATATTAACAATATGTAAATAGATAAAGGAAGAGGAGTTAAGGAGCAAGGACGAAACAGAGTGTAATGCTTGAAGACCAAGAACAATAGTGGAATAAAAGAGTGACACACATATATACAGAGAGAGAGAGAGAGAGAGAGAGAGAGAGAGAGAGAGAGAATGAGAAAGAGAGATGTAGTGAGCTTGGTATTGTTATTAAAAGGTGATGAAAAAGATGGAACATTCAAACTCCTTGAATTAATATATAACATAAAAGTGGCACTGTGGTCTGTTGCAATTCATATAGTATACAGTCTTCAGTACAGTTCACTGGTAAGAAGATGAAATACAATCTATGTATAGCTTCTAAATGAACAAACTTCTTGAATAACATCTGCCCTGCATGAAGTATATTTTTTCTATCTTGTCAAATCAAGGAATTATATTTTTTCTAATTCATATTAATATATAGATTTGGCTCCTGTATAATGTGTTATATTAATGCATAAAACTCTAATGAACTTAAATGAGGAGTCCATTTCAGCAATAGCAATTATATCCATAAAGTTATAAGGTATGAGGAAGAAGACAAAAATGTTGAAATATGTTTGAAATCATAATTGAATCATAGTTTCTATTGCATAGAGAATGTTAAAAATCTTCAATCAGCATTTTCAAATGATCAACTTACTATTGTGACCACACTACTATAATTTCTTTATAATTTTTATCAAGTGAGTGGATTTCATGCATTGATATAAAGTGTCTTGATCAAATATACATCCCAATTTGCTCCCTTCCAACTATTCCTATACCACTCAAATGTTCAGTACTCCTTTTTAAAATAATAACACGGACTGGAGAGATAGCCTAGCGGTTAACAGCTCCGACCGCTCTTGCAGAGGACCCAGGTTCGATCCCCAGCACCCACATGGCGGCTGAGAACCGTCTGAAACTCCAATTCCAGGAGAACTCCAGTTCCAGGGGAATTACCCTCTTCTGACCTCCACGGCATTGCACGACACGGGTGCACAAACCTGCATGCAGACAGTACATTCATACACATACAGAAATAAATAAAAAAAATAAAATAAAATAAAATAAAATAATAACACACTTTGTCCACTTAGTGCCAAATGTCCATACAGGGTCCTAGGACCAACTCCCACAGAATGGACACCCTCTCAGGTGCCACGCCCATGAAAGAAACTGATGTTACCTTCCCCAACATCCATTCAAACCAATATCTCCTAAGTTATGTGTGAAACTTCATTAATATTTGTGCTGAGATTTGTGCTGTGTCGACCCTGTGCAGGTCTTGTGCACTTAGTCACAGCTGCCATAATTCCAGGTGTACCAATGACCTATTTTGGTGTAGATGTACATGCACTACCTGTAGCTGTTTCAAACTTTACACTCCACTTCCAAGATGGTATCTGAACCTTGGTGGAGGAGTTGTGATATAGATATCCCATTTACAGGTGAGCACTCCACATTCTCTTGTTCTTTACATGCTTACCACTTGTATGTTTCTGTATTAAATCATCTACAGCCAAAAGAATTTTACCAGATGAGGATTGATAGATAGTATTGGGATAAGAATTTAGGGGGTGGGGCTGGATAAATGGCTTAGTGGTTAACAGCACTCACTGCTCTTGCAGAGGACCTGGGTTTGATTCCCAGAACCCACATGGCAGCTAACAAGTGTACTAACTCCAGGTGTAAGGGTTATGATTTCCATGGGCATTTCATGATTGCACTTACATACATGAACGCAATATACTCATATACATAAAATAATAATACACCAACTTAACAGAATAATAGGCAATCACCTAAGGAATATCATCTAGCCAACCATGGGGTTTTGGCCCAGTTAACATTAGACAGGAATTCTGTCTTGGGGAGCAGGCTTTGAATCCAATCAGAAACTGATTCTTACTCCCATAACAGTATTGTCACTATTGTACCAGTGGACACAAGTTGCCAGATAGCTATTATTGTCACTCAGAAGTTTTGTAGATATTTAAGACTATTTTTTACCTTTCTTTTTTATGTGAGATTATACATTCATTTTTAAATAACGTATAAAAAGAAAACAGAAACCATCCTCCATTGACTCATATAAATGTTACCTAGAGATCTTTACTTCGTGTTTCTTTTTAGTTGAGGTTTTGTATATTTCATACAAGATTTTTTAATAAAATTTAGACTCATTCCCCCTTTCTCATTTCCCACCCTGCCAGAGCACATGCATTCTGCCATATGTAACTTTCCTCTCTCAGATTTTTTTTTTTTTTTAATTTTGGGGTGGAGAAATTTACTGTTTTGGACAGAAGTTTACTGTTTCAGTCAGTTCTTTGACCCAGACCTATTGTTGTTGTTGTTGTTGTTGTTGTTGTTGCTCCTTCCAATGTGTATCACTGCAAAATATTCCTACATACATGGCACACATATAACAAAGTTATGACATCTGAAAATAAACTATAGGTCAATTCCAAAACATGTTTGGGGATTCACATTTTCTCAGTAGAGTTGCATTCAGGTAAATAAAAAAAATATTACTTTACATTACTGCATTACAGAGGAAGTTGATTTCAGGAATATGCAAGTTAGTAGTGATAAAGCTTCCAGGTCAGCACCCGGCAGCAGGCGCTATTGTGAATCTGTGTGCAGGGGGCTCAGGCTGGGGTCTTGCTAAGACCGCCTGAAGCACAGGAACCCAGACCTCGCTGCAGACAGGTAGAACTTAGGGTAGATTGTTTCTTCAGCTGCTGGATAGTTGATTTGCCGGTTCATAGCAAGGGAGCCATGAACCGGCTTGCTTGGGTCCAAACCCAAAACCCTTGTAGGGTGTCGCTGTCTGGGTGGAGCTGCCCTTTGCCCTTGCAGCCAGCACCTGGAGCCATTGTGAGTCTGTGTGCAGGGGTCTCAGGCTGGGGTCTTGCTAAGACCACCTGAAGCACAGGATCCTGAACCTCGCTCCAGACAGGTACTGGGGCATGGGCTAATTCAGTAATATTTACAAACCCAACTGGAATTGAGGAGAGAGGATCCAAGTGGATTTTGCTGGGGGAACCCTCAGAACAGGAAGGGAAGTGTGGCTTAGATTTCCAATATCCAATATATAAACAAAATTGAAAGCCTGAAACCTAGACAAGTCAACACTCCATAAACAAGGAGGGAAAAAAAAGCATTGGAAAGAGGCAAGCAAAAGGAGCCTTCAACATAGTGAAAATACATTTGTTATTGGCATCTGAATACAGGCAAAAAAAAATGTAAACCCCCATGCCTGGGACACGGTGAAGGGATATCATGGGAAAGGTGCAGGATAACTCTGCACGAAGGTCTCCCATCCCTGTAGGGGATAGCTACAATGGGATCCCCCTAGAGGTGACCCAAGAAACAGATCTTAGAGGAATCATTGCAGACCTATGCAGAGAAATTAAAGAAAACAAAGAAAAAGCCAGAGAACTAAGGAGAGAGAATGAAAAACTCAAAAAGGACCTAGAGGGATACAGTGACAAACTTCAGAAAGAACTAAAGGAACATAATGAATAACTCCAGAAAGAACTAGAGGGAGAAAAATAAAAACTCCGAAAGGAAGTAAAAACAATGAAAAAGGAAGCCAACCAGCGAAGTAAGGAGCACCAAGGAGAGACTGAGAAGCTCAAAAAGGAAATGGAAATACTAAAGAAAACACAGCGTTAAATGAAAGGAAATACAACACCCATCCAATCAAGAAGAAAGGAAAGGAAAAAGCCTCAGAAGTAGAATGGAGGAAGCAGAACAAAGAATATAAGATCTGGAAGACAACACAGAGGAATAAAAAAGATCAAATAAAGATTATGAAAAATTTAAAAATACACAAAAGTGGAACAACCAGGAAATATGGGACACTACAAAAAGATCAAACCTCCACATCATAGGAATAGAGGAAGGAGAAGAATCTTAAGAGAATAGTATTGATCAGATCTTCAACAGAATAATAGATGAAAATTTCCCCAAACTAAAAATAGAAAAAGTGATACAAACACAAGAAGCACATAGGACTCCAAATAGACAAGACCAGAAAAGAAACTCCCCGCACCATATCATAGTTAAAATGCTAGACACCCAAAACAAAGACAAAATTCTGAAGGCTACAAAAGAAAAACAAGTCATGTACAAAGGCAAACCCATCAGAATTAAAACTGATTTCTTGGCGCAAACCATGCAAGCCAGAAGAACATGGAGCAAAGCATTTCCAGAGTTAAAGGACTATGTATGCCAACCCAAAATACTTTACCCAGCAAAAATGTCGATTATAGGTGAAGGAGAGAGAAAAATCTTACATGACATAAAATGAGAGAATACATGTCTGGAAGACAAACTCTTCATAAAATACTTGAAGCAATTCAAAGGGCAGAAGAGAGAAGCAATAATCCTCAAACCCCTAGAAAAAGAAACTAATAAAAACATAACTGTAGGAGTAGAATCCGAGAATAAAAGTCCAAATGGATAATAAGGTGAAAGGAAGCAACATCCATCTTTCAATTATAATCTTAAATATTAATGGGCTTAACTCCACAATCAAAAGGTATAGACTGGGAGAATGGATTAGGAAACAAAATCCAGCTATATGCTGTCTACAAGAAGCCCATCTCAATTTCAAGGATAGTCACCAACTTAAGGTGAAGGAATGGAAGAAAATATTCCAAGCAAATAGTACCAAAAAGAAAGCAGGTGTTGCTATTCTAAAGTCAGATAAAATAAACTTCAAAGCAAAAGAAATCTAAAGAGAAAAAGAGGGCCATTACATCTTTATTAAAGGAACAATTGATGATGACGAACTCACAATAATGAATATATATGCATCAAATGCCGGTGCACCAAACTTTATAAAGACAATTCTTCAGGATCTCAAGGCACAGATTAACCCCAGCACACTAAGAGTAGGGAACTTCAATACCCCACTATGTCCTTTAGACAGTTGAACAGGACAAAGGATAAACAGAGAGGCATCTGAACTAAATGATACAATACACCAAATGGACCTCACAGACATGTATCGAATATTTCACCCAAACACCAGAGAATACAATTTCTACTCAGCACCTCAGGGAACATTCTCCAAAATAGACCATATACTGCGACACAGGAAAAAACTCAACAAATACAAAAAGATTGAAATGATCTCATGCATTCTATCAGAACACAGTGCAATAAAACTCAATATCAGCACCAAGATAAACCCTACAACCTAAAAGAACACATGGAGACTAAACAACACTCTGGTAAATAATGAATGGGTCAAGGAAGAAATAAAAACATTCCTAGAACTGAAGGACAATGATAATACAACACAGCAAAACCTATGGGAGACTTTAAAAGCAGTCCTAAGAGGGAAGTTCATAGCTCTAAGTGGCTACATTAAAAAAAAGAAAAAAAAACAAAAACAGAAAAAGCACACGTGAATGATCTAACACTGCAGCTAAAAAATATTTGAGAGACAACAACAAATGAATCATAATTGCAACAGACAAGAAGAATTAACAAAAACCAGAGCAGAGATCAACGAAATAGAAACAAAGAAAACAATTAAAAAACATCAATGAATCCAAAAGTTGGTTCTTTGAGAAAATAAACAAGATAGACAGACCTCTAGCCCAGTTAACAAAAAAAAAAAAAAAACCAGAAGGAACAACTCCAAATGAATAGAATTTGTGATGAAAGGGGAAATATCACAACAGAAAATGAAAAGATCAAGACAATCATATGGGAATACTTCAAAAACCTATACTCTAATACGTTTAATAACTTAGAAGAAAAGGATGAATATCTGAAATCCTGGGAATCACCAAAGCTCAACCAAGAAAAGATCAACAGCCTAAATAGAACAATAATACAGGAAGAAATTGAAGATGTAATAAGTAGCCTCCCAACCAAAAAATGCCCAGGCCCAGATGGTTTCATGGCAGAATTCTATAAAATATTTCAAAAAAGACTTACAACCATTAATACTCAAGTTGTTTAGAAGGATAAAAACGGAGGGAGTTCTCCCAGATTCCTTCTATGAAGCCAGCATCACGCTATTTCCCAAACCAGGTAAAGATACAACCAAAAAGGAGAAATATAGACCCATCTCCCTAATAAACACAGATGCCAAAATTCTAAACAGGATACTGGCAAATCTCATACAGACCCACATCAAGAAGATCATCCATCATGACCAAGTTGGATTCATACCAGAGATGCAGGGATGGTTCAACATAAGAAAATCAATAAATATCATCAAGCATATAAATGGATTGAAAAACACCACACCATCATCTCAATTGACGAAGAGAAAACATTTGACAAAATCCAGCATACCTTCATGTTTAAAGCCCTAGAGGGAATTGGACTGGGGGAATCATTCTTCAATGTAATCAAAGCCATATACAGGAAACCCACAGCCAATATCATCCTAAATGGGGAAATGACAGAAGCATTCCCCTTAAAGTTAGGAACTGGGCAAGGCTGCCCCATGTCACCACTCCTTTTCAATATATTGCTTGAAACCCTTGCTAGGGCAATAAGGAAAGAAAAGGAAATTAAATGAGTTCTAATTTGAAAAGAGCAAGTCAAGCTATCCCTTTTTGCTGATGATATGATTGTCTACCTATGGGATGCTAAGAAATCCACCATAAAACTCCTAGAAATGATTAAATACTTCAGTAAAGTAGCAGAATACAAAATAAATCTAGAAAAATTCAGTAGCCTTTCTTTACACCAACAACAAGCAACTGAAGAAGGACTACAAGGAGACCTTCCCACTCACAATAGCCTCAAATACAATAAAATACCTAGGAACAAACCTAATCAAAGACACCAAGGATCTCTACAACAAAAATGTTAAACCCCTGAAGACGGAAATTGAGGAAGACATCAGAAGATGGACAAACCTCCAATGATCTTGGACTGGGAAAATAAATATAGTAAAAATGTCCATTCTACCCAAACTCGTGTACAGATTTAATGCAATCGCAATCAAAATCCCCAAAAGCTTCTTCACAGGTTTGGAAAAAAAATCCTCAATTTCATTTGGAAAAACCAAAGACCCTGAATAGCCAAAGCAACCCTGAGCAAAAAGAGCAATACAGGGGGGATTGCTCTACCAGACATCAAACTATCCTGCAGGGCTATAGTCATAAAAACAGCTTGGTACTGGCACAAAAACAAAACTGCTGACCAATGGAATAAAACTGAAGATCCAAACCTAAGCACATACAATTTGAGCCACCCCATTAAGGGGTCCTAGAAGGCACAATGGAGGAAAGACAGCATCTTCAGTAAGTGGTGTTGGCAAAACTGGATCACCACCTGTAGAAGAATGAAATTAAACCCCTATCTCTCACACTGTAAAAAAGTCAATTCCAGATTGGTCAAAGACCTCAACGTGAAACCCCAAACTCTGGAACTGATAGAAGAAAAACTTCGTAGCAGACTACAAGACATAGGCATAGGAAAAGACTTCCTAATTCAGACAACAGCTGCACAAGAAATAAGATCTGACAATTGACAAATGGGACGTCATTAAACTCAAAAGCTTCTGTATATCAAAAGAAACAATAAAGGAAGTGAAGAGGAAACCCACAGAGTGGGAGGAAACCTTCACTACAGATACATCTGACAAAGCATTAATTTCTATAGTATACAAGCTAGTCAAAAAACAAAGAAGAAAGAAAACAAGTGAATCACTCAAAAGATGGATCAAAAAACTGAATAGCGACTTCACAGACGAGGAATAAGAGTTGTCAGAGAAACATCTTAAAAACTGTTCAACGTCAATAATAATTAGGGAAATGCAAATTAAGACCACACTAAGATATCATCTCACTCTTATAAGACTGGCCAGGATCAAGAAAACAAATGATATCAAGTGCTGGAGAGGTTGTGGGGAAAAGGGAACACTCATCCATTGCTGATGGGAATGTGAACTTGTATAGCCGTTATGGAAAGCAGTGTGGAGAACCCTTGGAAGACACAAAATAAGCTTTCCTTTTGACCCAATCATACCACTCCTGGGTATATACCCACAAGACTCATCTTACTGCAGAAATACATACACAGCTATATTTTTTCTTTTTTTTTCACATAAATTTATTTATTTATTTTTAACAAATCTAGACCTATGTTCCCGCTCATTCCCCCACCCCACCAGAGCTCATGCATTCTGCCAAACATGCTTTCCATCTCTTAGTCTTTCTCAATATTTTCCATGGGGAAGTTGACTGTTTTGAGCAGAAGTTCACTGTTTCAGTCAGTTCTTTGATGCAGTATTTTCTGTTGTTGTTGNTTGGTGATTTCCCAGGATTTCAGATATTCATCCATTTTCTTCTAGTTATTTCAAACTATTAGAGTATAGGTTTTTAAGTATTCCCATATGATTTTCTGATCTTTTCACTTTGTGTGTGATATTTCCCCTATTCAATACACAGATATAGTATTTGGAGTTGGTTCCTTCTGCGTTTTTTTTGTTACTGGGCTAGAGGTCTGTCTATCTTGTTTATTCTTCTCAAAGAAACAACTTTTGGCATCATTGATTTTGGTTAATGTTTTCTTTGTTCTATTTCTTGATCTCTGCTCTGTGTTTTTGTTATTTCTTCCTGTTGTTTGCAATTAGGGATTCATTTGTTTGTTGCTCTCAAATGATTTTAGCCTGTCAGTTGTTAGATCATTACGTGTGCTCTTTCTTGTTTTTCTTTTTTTTAATGTAGGCACCAGGCTATGAAAACTTTTCCTCTTAGGACTGCTTTTTAAGTCTTTCAATTAATTTTAGTGTTTTATTTTTTCATTGTCACTTCGTTCCAGGAATGTTTTTATCTTTCCTTACTTCGCTTGACCCATTATATGTATTCCGAGATGGTGTTGTTTGATCTCCATGTTTCTTTTAGGGTTGTAGGGTTTACTGGGTTGCTGATTGGAGCTTTTATTGCACTGTGGTTCTGCACAGGAATGCATGAAATCATTTCAATCTTTTTTGTTTGTGAGGTGAGTTCTTTCCTAGTGTCCAGGAGCAGTTGGTCGTATTTTGGAGAATGTCCTGGTTGCTGATAGAAAGTGTATTCTCTTGGTAGTTGGGGGATTGACATGTTCGGGAAATGTCTGATGAGGCACATTGGGTATCAGATCATTAGTTCAGAGTCTCTCTTGTTTAGTTTTGTTTCCTGTGTATGCGGCTAGTCTAAAGGACGCATGTGGGGGTTATTGAAGTTCCACTATGAGGGTGCGTGGGGTAATCTGCCTTGGATCCTGGAGAATTGGCCTTTATAAAGTTTGGTGCAGCCAAAGGATTCTGGTGCATTATGTTCAGATTGTGAAGTTCTCATCTCAATTGGTTTTGTCCTTTGAATGAAAGATGTAATTGGCCTCTCTTTTCTCTTCTGATTTCTTTTCTTGGAAAAGTTATGTATCCATAGATGTAGAATAGCAACACCTGTGTCTTTTTTGTGCTACAGTTTGCTTGAATATTTTTCCATCCCTTCACTTATAAGTTTGGTGCCTTCCTTGAAAGGGTAAGATGTTGTGCTTCTTGTAGACAAGCATAATTGCTGGATTTTTTTTCCCAATCCATTTCTCCCAGTCTTGTCTTTTGATTGGGGAGTTTGTCCTTATTTGTCCATTTAATATTTTTAAGGTTATGACGATTAAAGTATGATGTTGCTTCCTTTGCCCTTAGTTTGTGGTTTTTTTTTTTAGTTTTCTTTCTTTTTTTGAGTTTTTTCGTTTTTTTATTTATCTTCTAGTTGCTTTTAGGGGTTGAGGTGTATTGCTCCTCTCTCTTCTGTCTTGAATTGCCTTCCAAGTATTTCTATGAAGGGTTGGTTTTCCGAATGTAATTTTCAGTTGTTAATGTCATGGTAAGATTTTCTCTCTCCTTCAACTTATGACATTTTGCTGGTATGTAACTTCTGGGCTTGGCATCCATGTCCCTCTAACATCTGGGAAATGCTTTGGCTGCTCCAGTGTCCTTCGCTTCATCGGTTTGCGCCAAGATCCCGAGTTTATCTATGTTTCCCCTTATAGCCATTGGTTGCCTTTTTTTGTGTTAAGATTTTCTTTTTTTTTTTTTTTTTTGTGCTTTTCCAGTTTGCTTTGTTGAGAATGTCTATTTCTATCTTGATATGTGGTTGGAGTTTCTATGGTGTGTCTTCTTGATCCATGTGTTTGGTTTGTAATCACTTGTTTTATTTTTGGGGAAGATTTTCATCTGTTTCTGTTGAGATCTGATCAATACTATTCTCCTTGGGATTCTGCTTCTCCTTCCTCTATTCTATGATGCTGAGGTTTGATCTTTTTGTAGTAGTACCAACTCCTGGTTGTTCCTGTTTTTTGTGTATTTTTAAATTTTTCGATATCTTCTTTGATCAGTTTTTATTGTTCTGTGTTAGCTCCAGGATCTGATATTCTTGTTCTGCTCTGCTCCTCCATTCTCTTCTGAGGCTTTTTCACTTCCTTCCTCTTGAATGATGAGTGTGTTGTATTTCCCTTTTCATTTCCTCTCGTGGTTTTCTTTAGTATTCTAATTTCTTTTGTGGAGCTTCTCGATCTCTTTTTGTAGCTCTTTTGTTTGCTATTGGTTTTCTTTTTCTTTTTCCACATGGGGAATATGTTTCAGTGTTTCTACTTTCCTTCTGAGTTTGTCATTCTCTCCATATAGTTCCTTCCTGAGTTTTTAATTCTCACCCTTTAGTTCTCTAATTTGTTCTTTATAATCTTGTATTTCCTTAAGTATGTTCCCAATTGTGGTTCTGTGTCTGTGTCCTGGGGCCATCCAGAGGGATCCCACTGCAGAGTCATCCATAGGGTTGGTACAGCTTGGCGTGGGTTTATCCTGCACCTTTCCAGTGGAGTCTCTTCTTCGTGATCCTGGCATATGGGCTCCCCCTTGCCTGTATTCCGATGTGAGTCCTAAGTGCCTCTTAACTGTGTTTTGAAGGGCGTACCTTTGCTTGCCTCCGTCAGATCCTTCTTCGTAATCCTCAGTTGCCGGGGGGGGGGGGGGGGGGGGGGCGGGGGGGCGGCTCTCCAGCCCGCGCCCCGGCACTGCCGATGGGCTCAGGAGATCTCAAATCTCAAGAGTCACACAAGCGTGCCTTTAATACTGGCTGGGAGGATAACTCCGCCCCCACAGCCACTAGATCTAATCAAGCCAAAGACCACACCTTTAATCCCAGCTGGGAGGATAACTCCAACCTCACAGCCACAAAGGCCAATCAAATCAAGGACAGCAGGACCAAAGGATCAACAATCAGCTCGCCAAGACACCCAGTTCCTACCTGTCTCCCCCTCTTCCTGCCGCTGGGCTCAGGAGATCTCAAAACTATACACAGCTATATTTATTGCAGCCCTGTTCACAATAGCAAAAAGCTGGAAATAACCCAAATGCCCCTCAACTGACGAGTGGATAGAGAAAATGTGGTGCATGTACACAATGGAGTTCTATGCAGCAGTAAAGTAAGTCAACATCATGTACTTTGCAGGTAAATGGATGGAGGTAGAAGATATATTAAATGAAGTAACACAGTCCCAGAAAAACAAATGACAAATGGTACCCCTCATCTGCAGATGCTAGCATCAATAACCCAGTTGTAAATATTTCTTGTGGAGAGGGATGCATATTAAAACAACAACAACAGGAAGACAGCATCAGAAAACTGACTGAAATGGTGAAATGGGAGGGCTGGAAGGGGACGGAGAGGGATCCGGGTCTATATTCGATTAATGTATATTTAATTGACGTGAGGTCAAGTATCCGATTTTGCCCAAACTCTTGTCTACAGGTTACATAGTGTTTTAGGGCTTAGTAAAAGTAAATATGTGTATATTAAACAACATTGGTTTAAAGGTCCTGATAAAAACGGTAATGCACTTTAGTTCATTCGAAATATAAATTGTTGTCGTCCACATTTGTTTTACTTAAAATCTGTATAACAATAACCTTGGGATTGGCACATAAAAATGTTCTCTATAATTTTTCTGTTGTACAGTATCATCTTTTAGCATTCTCTTTTGCCTGTAGGATGATTTAACTTAAGAAATTAAGTTTGCTTCCCAAGTTAACGACATACAGTCACCCAAAACAGCTTGGGTGAATTTCATGAAATCTGCACCTTGATTCCTGCCTATAGGTATGTGTACTACAACTGCCTTTTGAAACTCATGTGTCAAAAAACAAAAACCTAAAATAAAAAGGGGGGATACAGATATAAATGAAACCTTTTTCTCAAAAACTTTTCAAATTAAATCTTAAATCTAACTATGGGAAAAGATTTGTATGTTACCACAGGTCAAAATGTCCCCAACTTAATGGCTGAGAAAGAAAAGATGCAGCTTTGCATTGTGTAGGGTGTACCAGAAAGTGCCAGCAGAAAGGTTGGCCCATCTGAACATTGAAAGGAAGAAAAGCCTCAGACTGCTACAGGCATCAAACCCCTCTGTGGGTCGTACTTGTAACAACTATTTATAATGAGTCCTAAAGAAACTTACCATCTAGGTGCCACAAATTTTTAATATGAGAGATGTTCTTACCTCTCCTTCATAGAACAAGAGGAATATGATGATGATGAGGTCGTTCTCTAACTGTAATTTGGAGCCAACTGTTATAGAGGTAATCTCTTATAAAACTAGTAAAACTGACTTCTTTAATTGAGTAATAGACATAGGAACTGTGAAAAGGATTATTCTCTATTCAGAACCAAATATAATACTAAAGTCTCCTTAAGCTCTGAACTTAAGCAAAATATATTAATACAGGAGAGCTCTAATATCAGCAATGGATTATTCTACCAAGGAGATGTTGGCCAGGGGATCCAAGCCCCCCCCCAAAAAAAGGTAAAGTCTTCTTGCCTGTAAACTAGGGTATCTTCAAGAAGATAAGCAATAAGGCCCTGCTGTCAAAGACCTGACATTAACATGGGATAGATGTATTGAGACCTCACTTGCAAGTGTACAGTTGGTCTCTGGAATACCAGTTACCAAAGGCTACTGAACCAATAAAGCAAATATAAGTCTCCTTGAGTCAAGCAAGACTCCTCCGTCAGCACCAGCTACACCTCACCTGCCTGGAAATACTTTGCAGCATTGGCAGCCATATGCCCATATATCCCAAATCTAATTGGCTCTTAGCTCTCTCCTTAGAGGAATAACCCATGGCTCATGCCACAAGCTTACATCCTCTAGTGGTTAGGAGATGTTATAATCCTCAGTAAGACCCTATCATATTTTACAGAAAAAATGTAATTCATGGATTAACATACCATCCAAATATATGTATCTATACCAAAGTAATCTTTGGTATATTATAAAATATACCAAATTAAAATTAAAATATACCAAAATAACAATTAGAACTGTTTAAATACCTATATATCTAATTGCATATGCTTCATTAGAAGGATTGAAAGGTTATTCCTGGACAAACTGTCAACCAATGAAAGGAAACAGCCAGAACTGACCAGAGTCCAAAACGACAGCTCCAGAGAAAGCAGACTGTTTTTCTTCTCATCCACCCATGCCCCTTTTCTAAGCCTAGGGAAAAATCTGCATAAGAAGTGGCGTGGTAGAATGTAAGGGCTTCAATTGTGGTGAATGATGAAACTACAGTAATGTAGACTGGACACTTATTTGATCAACTTGAATGAATATACAAGCCCCGCAGCTGGATGGCAGGACCCTTGGACTGTGTGGGTTTGGGCACAACTGCTTGCAAATTGGTTTACATGAAGGATGCTTGTACTCATAAATTATTACTTATTGTTAAAAAATGAAAAAAAAAGAAAAAAAAAAGAACATATTGCTGACCAGAAGATAATTCATGTGTTTAAAATTTGCTTGATGTGGGGGGTCATGAATGGGGGAGGGGCCCTAAATTTGATTGAAAACTGTTGTATGAAATGTACAAAAGCTTAATAAAGTTGTTTTAAAAGCTAAAAAAAGAAAAAGCTTCCAGGTCAATATCAGCTTGATTTCTCAATGTTATTTGACTCACATATATGGTTTCTTCAACAGGAATGTCTTATGGTTCATTTATGATGGATAACCAACAGTACTTTATCGTTTTTCGAGTCTACGGGATGCCATGGACCAACAATTCCAAAGGACATTATGTAAACCATCTATGACAATGTATTGTTATTTCTTACCTTATATTTCTGAAATAGGTATTCTCCCTCTTCCTCTTATAAAGTAATATCATCTATACTCCTTTTATAATCGTATATGTATACACATACTTACATTACTAGATGAACATTGGTAGATTTACTTTAGATTTCTATATGATATTTTCAAACAATTTTAATGTTTTTTTTATCCTTCTTTATACTTCATTAGTCAACATTCTTTCCTTCCACTCACATCACTTAATAATTATTTTAGCATCATCCAACCTTAACTGGTTATATTACCTGAATTCCATCCCACAAAATACCAGAAGATCAAAGGACTTCCCATGCCTCATGGATTAATTAAATGAAAATGTCCACCCTATCAAAGGCAAGTTAGTGAATTTTCCATAGAAATGTCAGTGCATTTCACCACAGAAATTGAAAAACATAATATTAGAATTCACATGGAAGCAAAAAATTACAAGGATAGCCAAAATAATCCAGTACAATAACAAATAAAAAAACTGTTGGAAGCATCACCCACCACACACACACACCAGTTTCAAATTAAACTACAAAGCTAAAGTATGAAAAGTGGCATGATACAGGCATTAAAAAGACACATTGATTGATAAATTTGAATCAAGGTGAAGACACAAAATTAAGTTCAAACACTCTCAGCCACGTGATTTTTGATGAAGATGCTAAAAACACATTTTGGAGAAACAGCATATTCAACAAATGATGCTGGTCAAAGTGGATGAATGTATGGGAGAATAAAAGTAAATGTTTAGCTCCAACTGTGATAAAGTTCTACACAAATCCTAATTCTAAATAGATCAAAGATCAAGATAAGCTGCTATTGCCTGCACCTATTAGAGGACAAATTAGGGAACGCATTTTAATGTGTTCTCTAGACAAAGGAAAGTAGTCTCTGAACAGGATCTAGGAAGCACACATATCAAGAGCAAATAATACTGTCAATAATACTTCAAGAAACTAAAATTTTACCTACTACAAAGATATCCATCACTTGAGGGAAGAGCAGCCCAAAGAATAAGACAAAAATCTTTATTAGATATACTTCTGACAGAGTATTATCTATAATAGACACATAACTATAAAAAAGCTCAGAAAACAAACAACACACTTAGACATAAAAGAAATGTCAATTAAAACTTTTTTATGATTTTATCTTACCACAGTGAGAAAAGCTAAAATTAAAAACAAAATTGCATGAATGTGAAGAGAGGGTAACACTTATCATTTCATGAAGTACTAAGTTTGTGGAACCACTATAGAAATACCTGTGGAGATTGTACAAAATGCTAGAAATAGATATGTAACACATGATTCAGCTGTACCACTCTTTTGCATATAACCTATGTACTCTTTATCCTGCTTCAGAAGTACCTGTTCATCTGTGCTCATTGCTTCCCTATTCAGAATAGCTAGACAATTCAAGTATCATACATATCCATAAATTGATGAATGGGTATTGAAAATATTGGTGCATATAGACAATGGAATATTATTCAGTTTTAAAGAAAAATGAAAATTTCTTATAAACAGATGGAAATGGAAACACTCATCTTAATCAAGAAACCCAGGCACAGAAAGATAATTAATCCCAAGTTCTCTCATTTTTTGTGGGTACTAGATTTAAATCATTTTATTTGTTATTTTTATTTATTTTATGTGTGTCGGTTTATTTCCTGCATAAATATAAGTGCACCCATGTCATACAATGCACACAGAGTTCACCAGAAGACAATGAATACCCTGGATCTGGAGTAACAGGCAGTTTTTAGCAGCCATGTGGGTGGTGGGAAACAAATCTAGGCCCTCTGCAAAAGGAGCTAGTGCTCTTGACTGCTGAGGCATCTCTTCAGCTGCAAACTTTGAATGTTTACATACGTGTTTATATAAAAGCTCTCAAAAAGTCAGGAAACTAGTAGAACTCTGTAACTTACTATCCCTTTACATCTGTCATATATAGACTAGGATCAGCGACAGTACAAAACTCACTGAGTATTGGGGAGAATTGAATAAAATTGGAAAATAAAATTAAAGACAAATAAATGTTAGCACTTTTGAAAGATGCCTTTGATTTTACTGGTAACAACATATGAAAACTGTATAAGATCACAGATTTGGTGGCCAGTTAAGTGGTTAGAACATGGTACAAGAGAAAAATGCTAATGATCAAAGGTAGTGACTGTAGAAATACATGTTCAATGGATCTCAGAGAATTAAAGAACTCAGTCATCTCTAGAGATCTTAGGACAAATGCTATCAATTCATATCTAGATATCCAAAAAATAATTGCTCTAAATTCTAAAATGGTGCTAAATGAAATGTAACTTCCTTTAAAGAACTTAAAAATGCCTTCCTATAATTGACAAGTGGAGCAAAATCAAGACATTGAAATTTAGATTAAAGTATTGGGCACTTGCTTTAATGATCAGTTTCTCACAAAGTGAAGTTTTTGAAGCACCAGAGTCAATTGTCACTAGGGTATGCACTAAAAGAGAATCCAAAATAATAATAATAATAATAATAATAATAATAATAATAATAAAACAAAATAAAATAAAATAAAATAGAATCCTGGGTTTTACTCTAAGCCTCCAGAATCACAGTGTTTGTTGACATGCACTTGCTTATTATAAAGCTTCCAAAGTGATTGTGAAAGACAGTAAATCTTAAGAATAACAAAGATCAGGGCTGGAGAGATGGCCTAGCTGTTAAGAGCACCGACTGCTCTTGCAGAGGACCTGGGATCGATCCCCAGCACCCACATGGCGGCTGAGAACCGTCTTTAACTCCAGTTCCAGGGGAATCCAACGCCCTCTTCTGACCTCCGTGGCATTGCACGACATGGGTGCACAGACCTGCATGCAGACGGTACATTCATACATATAAAGAATAAATAAAAAAAGAAAATAAATAAATAAAATTTTAAAAAGAATAACAAAGATGGGAGGCATTGATATTTTATAAGCAAGGAAGTGTTATTCAAATTTGTATTTTACAAAGGTAACCATGGTTACAAAATTAGGGGAGGAGGGAACAGGATGGAAAAGTGGGTGGAGAGGCAAAGAGATAAGAGTCTATAGGCACAATTATTTCCAGTGTACTGCATTCATGATGATACAGTTGCATAGTCACGCTGGCATATATAACTAAGCTTTATAGTCATTATCACGCTGATTTTTGGAACTTAATTCAAAAAATACACTACAGGCTTTAGAGTGGCTTTCACAGCCTCTTCATTCTGGGATTACAAGGATGAGGGTATGGGCATACATCATTTAAACAACTCTCATTTCTCCTACAAATCTTACTAATCTTGAATTATAAAATAATAAGGGAGCATAATTTAAATTCTATCTGTATTAGCTGGTAAACATGTTATGCCAAACGCTTTTGCTAACCACAAGCAAATATTTATTGCCATATCATTTCCTATTGATTAATTTTAAAACTAGAGGCAGATGCTAAAATTTGTAAGCATTTATACTCACTTGAAAGAGTTAAAATATGTTTTTCCTGAACAGTGGGTCAAACAGTCATCACCCAAAATGGCTAGAGTTGGGGAATGAACTTTCTATAAATTTTAAACTTTGTGCACATTAAGTGCTTCCTTCTGTTTCTCCTCCTAAGTAATGCAGATATTTTCAGAGCCTTTGGCTAAGAAGGGTCCTCAAAATCCAAACTGCATTTTCCCATAGTAAATTTTTTGCTAATTTTATCACACAATGTTGTAAACCTTAGAAATGGCATATCATCTGTTCTGAATAAAAGTATATAATCAGGAAAAATATAGTCACCACTCAATGCTATTTGCTAGTATGAACAAATATTAAAATCTGTGTCTGTAGAACACATACTATAAGTATGAACTTAAGTAAACACACATAATTCTATCAACTGTGAACTATTCCTTTTGTGTCCATATTGCAGATACGTGACAAAGAGGTTAAGTCATGTTTTTAAAATCACAGTGTATTGGGCATACTGAACTGAGTCTCAAATTCAAACAATATGTTTCTAGAATAGCTACTTGTAAACAATTGCTGAACATTACTACCATTCCAGTGGCTTAAATCCAGAGCCAACTTTATCAACTTGTAAAGTTTCTGTAGCACAAAATAAGGTTAATGACTCAGAATTTCAAGGAGACATAGAAACCAATAAATACCATAACATCACACATGTGATAATAAAGTTTTATGACAGGTGCTTTATGATGCCACACAGAGAGAAAAATACCAAGATGTCACTGAAAGACTAAAGGAAAAAAAATAGAAATGGAAAACATTCTACCAGCAATGGACACCAATATGCCATGTTCACAATGTGTCATGGATTTTGTTTAATATTTTAGATAGCAGACCAAAACTAATTGCAAAATTATTTATCCCATTTTTCTAATCATAATGACATTCCTAGCCAGGCGTTGTGGCACATGCCTTTAATCCTACCACTTTGGAGGCAGAGGCGGGCAGATCTCTGTGAGTTCAAGGCCAGCCACCAAGTGAGTTTCAAGACAGCTGGGACTACAAGGAGACCCTGTCACAAAAAGACCAAATAACAATAATAATAATAATAATAATAATAATAATAATAATAATAATGACATTCCTAGACCTGAATGGTATTATTGTATCTTATGACAATGATGTATTTGGATGGAAGTGCTGTATCAAGGTCTGAATCAAATGCGATATGGTGCTATGAGATCAGTCTGATTTTGAAGTTTAAGTCTGGCTTCAATTTGAGAACCCTCCCACAACCTAGAGTTTAATCCATGTGACTACTCTACTATTTGAAATAATTTTACATCAGATGTTTTATGTCTTCATATATTTATTTGTGTTTGTACTGACATTGTTGTTTCAATTTTTAATGATACATGTGTGGAATTGATTCCTTCCAAACACAATATAAGAACATCTTTCCTGAGTAACTCGGGCAGGTACATCTGGGGGTGGACTGTCTGTCTTAGGGGTGGCTGGAAGAGGGTCTCAACTGTGAGCCCTCTTTCGGGGGTTCCCGTCTCAGAGGGACCATGCTTTGCCTTTGCAGAGTGAACAGAGGGTCGTGTTTAGGTCTGCTCTGGTCCCACAGCAGGTGGATTTTTGTGGGCCGGCTCCAGAGGCGCAGGCAGGATGCAATAAGTCACTCGGGCAGGTACATCTGGGGGTGGACTGTCTATCTTAGTGGCGGCTGGAAGAGGGTCTCGACTCTGAGCCCTCTTTCTGGGGTCCCCATCTAGAAGAGACCACGTTTTGCCTTTGCAGAGTGAACAGAGGGTCGTGTTTACGTCTGCTCTGGTACTGCGGGCGGTTTTGTGTGGGTCAGCTCTAGAGGCACAGGCAGGACGCCATAAGTCACTCGGGCAGGTACAGGCACACACCCCCCACCTCCCCAACGGGAATTGGTGAGAAGCCAAGTGGACTTCCTTTTGGAGAACCTTCAGAACAGGAAGAGAAGACTGACTTAGGCTTCCAATATCCTAAAACCTGAAACCTAGACAAGTCAATACTCCATAAACAAGGAGGAGGAGAGAAAAAAAAAATCATCAGAAGGAGGCAAGCAAAACCATGTGCTAACATAGTGAAAAGTCATTTGTGATTTGAACCACAAACTCTGCAGCATTGCACAACACAGATGCACAGACCTCCATGAAGACAATACATTCATACACATAAATAAAATAAAAATTTAAAAAAAGGGAAACCCACATGCCAGGGACATGGCGAAGGGACAACATGGGAAAGGCACAGGATAATCCCACACCAGGCTCTACCAAACCTAGAGGAGATAGCTACAATGGGATCCCCTTGGATGAGACCCAAGGAACAGAGCTTAGAGGAATAATTGCAGACCTATGCAGAGAAATTAAAGAAAATAAAGAATTCAGAGAACTAAAGAGTGAGAATGAAAAACTCAAAAAGGGCCTAGAGGGATACAATGACAAACGTTGGAAAGAACTAAAGGAACAGATTGACAAACTCCAAAAAGAACGAAAGGGAGAAAAAAATAAACAAGAATTCAGATAACTAAAGAGAGAGAATGAAAAACTCAAAAAGGACCTAAAGGGATACAATGAAAAACTTCGGAAAGAACTAAAGGAACAAAATGACAAACTCCAGACAGAACTAGAGGGAGAAAGAAACAAACTCCAAAAGGAAGTAGAAACACTGAAAAAGGAGCACCAAGAAGAGATTGAGAAGTACCAAGAAGAGATTAAGAAGCTCAAAAAGGAAATGGAAGTACTAAAGAAAACACAGGATGAAACAGAAAAGGAATTAGAACACTCATCCAATCAATAAGAAAGGAAAGGGGAACGCCTCAGAAGTAGAATGGAGGAAGCAGAACAAAGAATATCAGATCTAGAAGATAAAACAGATCAATTAAAAAGCTCAAATAAAGATTATGAAAAACTTAAAAATACACAAAAGTGGAACAACAAGGAAATATGGGACACTATGGAAAGAACAAACCTCTACATCATAGGAATAGAGGAAGGAGAAGAATCTCAAGAGAATAGGATTGATCAGATCTTCAACAGAATACTAGATGAAAACTTCCCCAAACTAAAACTAGACAAACCCATACAAATACAAGAAGCACATAGGACCCCAAATAGACAAGATCAGAAAAGAAACACCTCACGCCATATCATAGTTAAAATGCTAGATGCCCAAAACAAAGACAAAATTCTAAGGGCTACAAAAAAAAAAAGTCACATACAAAGGGAAACCTATCAGAATTACATAACTGACTTCTTGGCTCAAACCATGAAAGCAAGAAGAACATGGAGCAAAGCATTCCCAGTGTTAAGGGACTATGGATGCCAACCCAGAATAGTTTACCCAGCAAAAATGTCGACAATAGTTGAAGGAGAGAGAAAAATCTTCCATGACATAAAGGAGACAATGGAATACATGTCTGGAAAACCAACTCTTCATAAAATACTTGAAGCAATTCAAAGGGCAGAAGAGAGGAATAACAATCCTCAAATACCTAGGAAAAGAAACTAATAAAAGCATAACCATAGGAGCAAAATCAGAGGCTAGAAGTCCAAATGGATAATAAAGTGAAAGGAAGCAACATCCATCTTTCAATTATAAGCTTAAATATTAATGGGCTAAACTCCCCAATCAAAAGGCATAGACTGGGAGAATGGATTAGTAAACAAAACCCATCAATATGCTTGCTGTCTACAAGAAACCCATCTCAATTTCAAGGATAGGCACCAACTTAAGGTGAAGGGATGGAAGAAAGTATTCCACGCAAATGGTAACAAAAAGAAAGCAGGTGTGACTATTCTCATATCAGACAAAATAGACCTCAAAGCAAAAGAAATCAAAAGAGACAAAGAGGGCTATTACATCTTTATTAGAGGAAAAATTGACAAAGAATATCTCACAATTATGAATATATACACACCAAACACTGGTGTACCAAACTTATAAAGACAATTCTTCAGGATCTCAAGGCATAGATTAACCACAGCACATTAATAGTACGGGACTTCAATACCCCATAAGTCCAATAGACAGATCAACAGGACAAAGGATAAACAGAGAGACATCTGAACTAAATGAAACTATACACCAAATGGAACTCACAAACATCTATCGAATATTTCACCCAAACACCAGAGAATACACTTTCTACTCACCACCTCACAGAACATTCTCCAAAATAGACCATATAGTGGGAAACAGAAAAAAAAAACTCAATGAATATAAAAAGATTGAAATAATCTCATGCATTCTATNATGTTCTGGGGGGTGTTGAGTAGAAGTGTATTCTCTGGTATAGGATGGAATATTCAGAAGGTCTATGAGCGTCCATTTGGCTTCTTGTATCATATCGTTCGTTCAGGATGTCTGTTTATTTTTTGTCCGGTTTTGACCTATCCAAAGGACTTTCAGTGGGGGTATTGAAATCTCCCACTAGAGTGTACTGGGGTTAGTCTGTGGACTTGTTTGGTCCTGGAGAATTGTTTTTTATAAAGTTTGGTGCAACAGGGATTTGTGGCTATTATATGTTCATAATTGTGAATCTTCTTGGTGGATTGTTCCTTTGATAAAATGTAATGGCCTTCTTTGTTCTCTTTCTGATTTCTTTTACTTTAAGTCTATGTTGTCTGATATTAAATGCAACATCCTGCTTTCTTTTTGGTACCATTTGCTTGGAATATTTTTTCCATCCCTTCACTTTAAGTGGTGCCTGTCTTGACAGGTTAAGATGTGTATTCTTGTAGACTGCATATCGATGGACTCTGTCTTCCTAATCCAGTCTTCCCAGTCTATGTCTTTTTGCATCTGAGGGGAGTTTAGTCCATTTAATATTTAAGGTTATGCTGATAGGTTTGTGTTGCTTTCCTTTTGCCGTAATTTTCCATCTGTGGTTTTTGTTTAGGTTTTTGCTTCTGCTGTTATGCTTGTATTGATTTCTCCTTCTAGGTGCTGGGATTGGTTGTCCTTTCTTCTGTCTTTTGAATTGCTTTCAAGTATTCTCTGAAGGGGGTTGGTTTTCCGGACATATTCTTTTCAAGTTGTTTTATTCATGGAAGGTTTCTCCTCTCTCCTTCCACTATGAGATTGACATTTTTTGGGCCTTTTTGGGGGGGGGGGGGGATCAGTAACCTGGGTTGGCATCTAATTGTCCCTTAACACTGGGATGCTTTTGCTCCAGGTTCTTCTTGCTTTCATTGTTTGCATTGAGAAGTCCGTTGTTAATTCTGATGGGTTTCCCTTATTATGTCACTTGTTGGTTTTCTCTTTGTCGCTTTAGAGATTTTGTCTTTGTTTTGGGTCTAGCATTTTAACTATGATGTGCTGGAGGAATTCTTTTCTGGTCTTGGCTGTTTGGAGTTCTCATGTTCTTCTTGTATTGGTATTGGTTTGTCCTTTTTTAGGTTGGGGAAATTTTCATCAATTATAATTCTATTTTGAGTATCTGATCAATACCATTCTCTTGGGCATCTTTTTCTCCTTCCTCTATTCTTATGATGTGAAAGTTTGATCTTTTCATAGTGTCCCACAGCTGCCTGGTTTGTTCCATTTTTTGTTGTTATTTTTTACAATTTTCATAATCTTCCTTTGGAGGTTTTAGTCGTTTCTGTGTTTTCTTCCAGTTCTGATATTCTTGTTCTGCTTCCTCAATTCCGCCTCTGAGGCTTTTTCCATTCCCTTTCTTCTTTATTGGATGAGTGTTTGGTATCCTTTTTCATTTCCTCTTCTGATTTCTTTAGGTTCTATTTCTTTTTTGGAGCTTCTCGATCTCTTTTTGTAGCTCTTTTTGTTCACTGAGTTTGGTTTCTTTTTCTTTTTTCAGCACTGGAATCCTTTCAGTGTTTCTACTTTCCTTCGGAGCATGTCATTCATCTCTCTCTCAGTCCTTCTTTGAGTTCCTCATTCTCTTTTCTTAGATCTTTAATTGTTCTTATGATCTTGTAGTTCTTTAAGTATGTTCCCATTTGTGTTTCTGATGTCTGTGTCTGGGGGCATCCCCAGAGGGATCACACAGCAGGAGTCTTCCGTAGGTTTGGTAAAGCTTGGCGTGGGGATTATCCTGCCCCTTTCCAGTGTAGTTCCTTCTTCATGATCCTGGCACATGGACTTCTCCTTGCCTGTGTTCCAATATGAATCACAAATGCCTCTTTCACTGTAGTTGAAGCTTGCTTGCTGCCTCCTCAGATGGTTTCTTCAGTTGGGGGGGCGCTCTTCCGCTGGGCTCAGGAGATTTCAGATCCTCAAAGAGTCACACAGCCTTGCCTTTAATACCGGCTGGAGGATAACTCCGCCCCACAGCCACAAGATCCAATCAAGCCAAAGACCAAACCTTCAATCCCAGCTGGGATGAAATAACTCCAACCTCACAGCCAGAAATGCCAATCAAGCCAAAGAAAGCAGGACCAAAGGATTCAACAATCAGCTCGCCGAAGAAACCAGTTCCTGCTGTCTCCCCCTCTTCCTTCCGCTGGGTCAGGAGATCTCAGATCTCAAGGTCACACAAGCCTACCTTTAATTACCAGCTGGGAGGATACTTCTGCCCCCACAGCCACAAAGATCCAAATCAAAAGCAAAGAACACACCTTTAATCCCAGCTGGGAGGATCACTCCAACCTCACAGCACAAAGGCCAATCAAACCAAAAACAGCCGGACCAAAGAGCGGATCAACAATCAGTTCGCCGAGGCACCCAGTTCCTCTGTATCTCCCCTCTTTCCTTCCGCTGGGCTCATGAGATCTCAGATGTAGTAATACCATTTTCTTCTCAGCACTTCATGGGACATTCTCCAAAATGAACCATATACTGGGACACAGAAAAAAAATCAACAAATACAAAAGATGTGAAAATAATCTCATGCATCTATCAGACCACAGTGCAATAAAACTCAATATCAACACCAAGATAAACCCTACAACCACTTAGGAACACATGGGAGACTAAACAACAACTCTCCTGAATAATGAGTGGGTCAAGTAAGAAATTAAGAAAGAAATAAAAACATTCCTGGAACTGAATGACAATGATAAACACAACAAAACATTATGGGACACTTTAAAGCTAGTCCTAAGAGGGAAGTTTATACCTCTGAGTGCCTACATTAAAAAAAAAAAAAAAAACAGAAAGAGCAGAAGTGAATGATCTAACACTGCAGCTAAAAATACTTGAGAGACAACAAAAAATGAACACTAAATGGAGCAGACAAGAAGAAATAACAAAAATCAGAGCAGAGATCAATGAAATAGAAACAAAGAAAATTATACAAAAAAATCAATGAATCCAAAAGTTGGTTCATCGAGAGAATAAACAAGATAGACAGACCTCTAGCTCAGTTAACCAAAAGAAAGAGAGAACAACTCCAAATCAATAGAATCTGTGATGAAAGGGGAAATATCACAACAGACAATGAAAAGATCGAGACAATCATATGGGAATAAATCAAAAACTTATACTCTACTAAGTTTGAAAACCTGAAATCCTGGGAATCACCAAAGGTCAACGAAGTAGAGATCGACAGCTAAATAAACCTATAATAGAGGAAGAAATTGAAGATGTAATAAGTAGACTCCCAACCAAAAAATGCCCAGGCCCAGATGGTTTCATGGCAGAATTCTATAAAATATTTCAAAAAGACTTACAACCATTACTACTCAAAGTGTTTAGAAAGATACAAACGGAGAGAGTTCTTCCAGATTCCTTCTATGAAGCCAGCATCATGCTACTACCAAAACCAGGGAAAGATACAACCAAAAAGGAAAACTATAGAATCATCTCCCTAATGAACACAGATGCCAAAACTCTAAGCAGGATACTGGCAAATCGCATACAGACACACATCGAAAAATCATCCACCATGACCAAGTTGGATTCATACCAGAGAGGCAGGAATGGCTCAACATATGAAAATCAATGAATATCATCAAACATATAAATGGACTGAAGGACAAAAACCACACCATCATCTCAATTGATGGGGAGAAAGCCTTTTACAAAGTCCAGCATCCCTTCATGTTTAAAGTCTGAGAGGGAATTGGACTGGAGGTTTCATTCATCAATGTAATCAAAGCCATACACAGAAAACCCACAGCCAATATCATCCTAAATGGGGAAACGACAGTAGCATTCCCCTTAAAGGTGGGAACTCGGCAAGGCTGACACTGTCACCACTCCTTTTCAATATAGTGCTGGAAACCCTTGCTAGGGCAATAAGACAAGAAAAGGAAATTAAAGGAATTCTAACTGGAAATGAGGAAGTCAAAATATCCCTTTTTGCTAAGGATATGATTGTCTACCTAAGGGATGCAAAGAACTCCACCAGAAAACTCCTAGAAACGAACAAGAGTTTCGGTAAAGTGGCAGGATACAAAATAAATCTAGAAAAATCAATGGCCTTTCTTTACACCAACAACAAGCAACTGAAGACGGACTACAAGGAGACCTTCCCATGCACAATAGCCTCAACAACAATAAAATACCTAGGAAAAAACCTAAACAAAGACACCAAGGATCTCTACAACAAAAACTTTAAACCCCTGAAAAAGGAAATTGAGGAAGACATCAGAAGATGGACAAACCTCCCACGCTCATGGATTGGGAAAATAACTATAGTAAAAATGTCCATCCTACCAAAACTAGTGTACAGATTTAATGCAATCCCAATAAAAAATCCCCAAGAGTTTCTTCACAGGCTTGGAAAAAATATCCTCAATTTCATTTGGAAAAACAAAAGACCCTGAATAGCCAAAGCAACCCTGAGGGAAAAGAGCAATACAGGGGGGATCGCAATACCAGACATGAAACTATACTACTGGGCTATAGTCATAAAAACAGCCTGGTACTGGCACAAAAACAGACCAGTTGACCAATGGAATAAAACTGAAGATCCAAACCTGAGCTCATACAATTTCAGCCACCTCATATTTGACAAGGGAGCCAAGAAGACACAGTGGAGGAAAGAAAACATCTTCAGTGAGTGGTGTTGGCAAAACTGGATCACCACTTGCAGAAGAATGAAATTAAACCCCTACCTCTCACCCTGTACAAAAGTCAACTCCAGATGGATCAAAGACCTCAACGTGAAATCCCAAACTCTGGATGTGATAGAAGAGAAACTTGGCAGCAGAGTACAAGACATAGGCGTAGGAAAAGACTTCCTAAATCAGAAAGCAGCTGCACAAGAAATAAGATCGACAATTGACAAATGGGACCTCGTTAAACTCAAAAGTTTCTGTACATGAAAATAAACAATAAAAGAAGTGAGGAGAAAACCCACAGAGTGGGAGGAAACCTTCACTGCAGATACATCTGTCAAAGCATTAATTTCCAGAGTATACAAGCTACTCAAAAAACAAAGAAGAAAGAAAACAAATGAATCACTCAAAAGATGGAGCAAAGATCTGAATAGAGACTTCACAGAGGAAGAATTAGAGATGGCTGAGAAACATCTTAAGAAGTGTTCAACATCGCTAATAATTAAGGAAATGCATATTAAAACCATTTTGAGATATCATCTTACTCCAATAAGCCTGGCTAGGAGCAGGAATATGAATGATACCAAGTGCTGGAGAGGATGTGGGGAAAGGGGAACACTCATCCATTGCTGGTGGGAATGTAAACTTTTACAGCCACTATGGAAAGCAGTGTGGAGAACCCTTAGAAGACTCAAAATGAGTCTTCCATTTGACCCAGTCATACCAATCCTGGGTATATACCCACAAGACACATCTTACTGCAGAGATACATGCACAGCTGTGTTTATTGCAGCTCTGTTCACAATAGCAAAAATCTTGAACCAGCCCAGTTGCCCCTCAACTGACGAGTGGATAGAGAAAATGTGGTTCATGTACGCAATGGAGTTCTATGCTTCGGTAAAGAGGACAATATCATGAACTTTGTGAGTAAATGGATGGAGCTAGAAAACATTATGTTAAGTGAAGTAACACATTCCCAGAAAAACAAACGACAAATGGTGTCCCTCATATGTGGATGCTAGTGCCAATATCCCAGATATAAACATTTCTCATGGAGAGGGATACATAGTAAAAGAACAACAACAGAAAGACTGCATGAGAAAACTGACTGAAATGTTGAATTGGGAAGGGCGGGAGGAGCGGGAGAGGGACACGTGTGTCTATATTCGATTAATGCATATTTAATTGACATGAGTTCAACAAGTATCTAGTTTTGCCCAGACACTGTCTGCAGGTTACATGGTGTTTTAGGACTCAGTAAAAGTAAATATGTGTATATAAAACAGCATTGCTTTACAGGCTCTGATAAAAATGGTAAAGCATCTGAGTTAAATGGAGATATAAATTGCTGTTGTCCACGTTTGTATAACAATAACTTTGGGATTGGAACATACAAATGTTCGCTATAATTTTTCTGTTGTACGGTATCACCTCGTAGCATTCTCTTTCACCTATAAGATGATTTAATGAAAGAATTAAGTTTGCTTCCCAAGTTAATCACATAGAGTCACCCAAAACAGCATGGGTGAATTTGATGAAATCTGTGCCTTTATTCCATCCTATAGGTATGTACAATACAACTGCCTTCTGGAGACTCATGGTTCAAAAAACAAAAAACTACAAAAAAGAAAAATGGGGGGTATACAGATTTATATGAAACATTTTATCAAAAACCTTGCAATTAAAATCTTTAACTACGAGGAAAGATTTATATGTTCCAACAGGTCAAAATGTCACCAACTTAACAGCTGAGAAAGAAAAGATACAGCTTTGCATCAAGTAGGATGTACCAGAAAGTGCCAACAGAAAGGTTGGCCCGTCTGAACATTGAAAGGAAGAAAAGCCTCAGATTGCTACAAACATCAAACCACTCTTTGGATCCTACTTGTATCAACTATGTATAATGAATCCTAACAAAACTTACCTTCTAGGAGCCACAAAGGTTTTAATATGAGAGACTTTCTTACCTCCTCCCCCACATATAGAACAAGGAGAAAGAGGATGATGATGTCATTCTCCAACTGTAAATTGGAGACAACTATTATTGAGGTAATATCTTATAAAACTGGTAAAACTGCCTTCTTGAACTGACTAATAGACATAGGAACTGTGAAAGGGATTATTCTCTATTCATAACCAAATATAATACTAAAGTCTCCTTAAGCTATGCACTTAAGCAAAATATATTAATGCAGGAGCTCTGACATCAGCAATAGATTATTCCAAGGAGCTGTTGGCCAGGGGATCCTAGCCCCCACAAAAGGTAAAGGCTCCTTGCCTCTAAACTGGGATACCTGCAAGAAGAGAGGCGATAAGGCCATGCTGTCAAAGACCTGACGTTAACATTGGAAAGATGTATCGAGACCACATATGCAAGTTTACAGATGGTCTCTGGAATACCAGAGAGTGTTACCAAATGCCACTATACCAATAAAGCAAATATGGGTCTCCTTGGGTCAAGCAAGACTCCTCTGTCAGCACCAGCTACACCTCACCTGCCTGGAAATACTATGCAGCAGTGGCAGCCATATGCCTGTATATCCCAAATCTAATTGGCTATTGGCTCTCTCCTTGGAGGAATAACCCATGGCTGATGACACAAGCTTACATCCTCTAATGGTCAGGAGATATTATAAGCCACAGTAAGACCCTACCAGCCAAACATCTGTGTCTATACTGGGGTAGCCTACGATAGCAATTGGTACTGTTTGAATACCTATATATCTAATTGCTTGTGCTTCACTAGTAGGATCGAAAGGTTATTCCTGGACAGACTGTCAGCCCTTGAAAGAAATCAGCCAGAGTTGACCAGAGTCCAAGACAACAGCTCCAGAGAAAGTAGACTGTTTTGCTTCTCGTCCACCTGTGCCCCTTTTCTAAGCCTAAGGAAAAATCTGCAGAAGAGGGGTAATGGTAGAATGTAAGGGCTGTGATTGGGGTGAATGGTGAAACTACAGCAATGTGGCCTGGATGCTCATATGATCAGCTTGATTGAACATGCAGCCCTCCCCTGCTGGATGGTGGGACAAGGGGCTGTGTGGGTTAGGACACAGCTGCTTGCAAATTGGATTTGCATGAAGAATGCTTGTACTCATAGATTATCACTTATTGCTAAAAAACAGAAAAAAAAACTAAGAGAGAGATACAGGACAGTTATGGTAGAATGCATGATCTGGGATGGGGTGGGGGTGGGGTGGGGGGAAGAGAAGGGAAAATATGCCTGAACTGAATTGGAAAATGATGTAGGAAATACACAATGCATCAATAAAAAACAAAACAAACAAAAATAAATAAATAAATAAAATTCTTAAAATTCAAAAAAAAAAAAAAGAACATCTTTCCCAAAGATTTTGTTAATCTTTTTTTGAGATTTACCCAAGAATCAACATATAGCTTAGACTTGAGTTACGTCTGCATTTGGTATTTGTGAATGTGAATCTGTAATTAGCTACAGTCAGGCAGTTAATGAACAGAAATAGGTCACATATTCTCAGATGTGGTATCTTAGTAACATAATATTTTCTGCAATTATCCATAGACACAGTGAGGAAAGAGAGGAAAATATGCTTATTTTAAACTGTTGATAAAGATGTTGACACACAGATGAAGGTACATTTTATCTTCATTATTGTGTTTTGTTTTACATTAAAAAATATATTATATTTTATATGTATGAGTGTATTGCCTGGATGAAGACTCTAAAGTGCAATCCTAGGTGAGGAACATCCACATTTCTGTAAGTAAACCCATACTCATTGCTCTGTAATTTAGCTCAACAAACTCAGTTGTTTCCTGCTTTACAGTTTTTTTTTTAACAGGAACTCAGTTTGCTGTAGAGACAATAGAGAGGGAGAGATGGACACTGTTTAAAAATTTCAGATGGAATATTAGCTACAATTGGCATTATGGACCAGGATATGACAAAACTGAGGATGAATTTGGGAAGAGTTAAGTTGTTCTCTTTTATATGGCAATGGAAAACACCAACAAAAGTTAAGCCGAGTGTGGAGAGTGTGTTGGGAGAGAAAATTTTGACATATTGAGCTATCTCCATATGGCTCATGGGGGTAGTTCGGTTGCATGGTGTGCTGGATAGCTTTAGTGTCAACTTGACACACCTGGACTGAGGGAGCCTCAATTAGGGAATTGGCTCCATTGGACTACATCTGTGGAGTATTGTCTTGATTGTCGAGCAATGTGGGAGGGTCCATCCCACTATGGGTCATGCACACAGGGCAGGTTGTTGTGTTCTGTATAAGAGGGCAGGCTGGGCATGGGCCAGGGGAGCAAGCCAATAAACAGCATTCCTCCATGGCCTGTGCTTCAGCTCCTGCCTCCAAGTTCCTGTCCTGAGCTCCTGCCTAGTCTCCCTAAGTGATGAACTGTGACCCAGGAGATTTAAGCTGAATAAACCCTTTCCTCCCCAAGTTGTTGTTAGTCAGACTGTTTTGTCACAGCAATGGAAGACAAACTAGAACAGAAAATGGTATCAGAAGTGGGGTATTGCTGAGACAGACCTGACGTTGGTGTTATGGGGAAAGATTGTGGAAATGTTTGGAAATTTGGGCTATAAAAATCATTGAATGCCTAAAGATCGTGGCTGTTAAGCTTGGAACAGTTTTGCTGAAAGAGTTGTAGAAGATGGAGGCCTGGCTTGTGAAGTTTCTAGTTTTAAAGGGAAGTAGAGATCATCAGGACTGTTTAATCCATGGGGTCTGGTCAGCTGGGGCTGAAGAATCAGCTGTAAGTAACAAGAGACCAGAAACTGAAGTGAAATCTTTGCTTTAGTGGGACAATTGATGCTAGTTAGCTGGGGCTGAAAAATCAGGTGTAAGTAACAAGAGACCAGCATCACTATGGTGAAATCTTCTGGGAAAAAATTTCTTCAGAGTCAGCACACAGAATCTATGTTCCAGAAGTGGCCTGAGCCTCCTTATCAAGCCAGAAGCAGGACTTGGTAAAGTGTAAGAGACTCCTATATGGTTCCAGTGTTGAAAGAATGAAGGGATCACAGAGAGCAGCTGAGGCCTGGTACTATGAGAGGCCAGGAAAGGCCACTGGTCAGAGTATATCCTTGGTTGCAGTGAAGACCCCAGGATTCCAGGGTTCAGGAAGAGAAGCTGAGGTTTTGCATCAGGAGAGGTCAGAAGCAACCTCAGTTTCAGTGGCGACCCCAGCTTTTTGGAGATGCCAGGACCATGGGATGACCACCAAAAGCAGCAGGAGGTGAGGAATGGAGCTGGCCTGGGCCTGTGAGATGAGCCGTGTGTTCCACAGACAGCAGAGTCAGAGAAGGGGAGCTGCCGAATCCCTTTGGAGCCCAGAAGATTGTGAGTGAGTCCCAGGTGTCCAGCCTTGAGCTACTTGCTGGACTTAGGTTTTATTTGAGTGTGCCTGATTCTTCCCTTTGAAATAAGACAGTAATTGTTTTGGATTTTACAGAAGCCCATAGTTAAGAGACTTTTAAGAGACTGTGAACTTTTAAATGTTTGGACATTTTAAGGACTGTGGGGTTTTTAAGGTTGAACTGTCTTAGGTTGTAATTAATGTTAACATCATACTTTGGGGACAAGAACTGGAAAGGTGGTGGTTTAATAGTGATGTGTTGTGTGTGCCAAGTTGAGAAGGGGTCAATTGTGCTGCATAGTTTTAGTGTCAAATTGACACACCTGAGTTGAGGGAGCCTCAATTGGGGAATTGGCTCCATTGGACTGGTCTGTGGCCACATCTGTGGAGTATTGTCTTGATTGTCGAGCAGTGTGGGAGGGCCCAGACCACTATGTGTGGTGCCACCATGGGCACGTTGCTGTGTAATGTATAGGAGGGCAGGCTGGGCATGGGGCAGAAGAGCAAGCCAGTAAACAGCATTCCTCCATGGCCTGTGCTTCAGCTCCTGCCTCTAGGTTCCTGTTCTGAGTTCCTGCCTTGGGTTCCCTAAGTGATGGACTGTGACCCAGGACATGTAAGCTGAATGAACCCTTTCCTTCCCAAGTTGGTGTCAGTCAGAGTGTTTTGTCACAGCAATGGAAAACAAACTAGAACAGCTCCCGTCCAAAAAGTGTGAGGTGGTGGTTGGTCAGAGATTGGTCCTTAAGGCTAGGCTGAGGCTTCCAGAGAGCCTCCACTATTTCTGGACAGAAGTGAGAAGGAATCCTAGAGTAGGCAGTGGTGGGAAGGAGTGTTGCTGGGTTTAGGGCTGGGCTGAGGGCTAGGGTAATCTGAGGGTTGTCCAAGAAGAGCAGTTGGAAAATCAGAATATGTGAGGGTGCAAGGAGGGAGAGAAGTGATCAAGGAAATCTGAAAGCCTATAATTTGAGAGTATTCAGGGTAATTTCAGATGATGCTGCTAGTGCTCTCAAAAATGGCTTCCATACACAGACAATGGGGTCAAGCTGTTTGGAGAGAAACACCAGTGCCCAGTAAGAGGGCCCAACAAGTTGAGTCAGGACCCCTGTGGCCACTTCAAACCTTTCCATCTGTAAAGAGGTGAAAAGGATGTGAAGAGTCTGAGAAAGCCAAAGCAGGGCCTGTTAGGAGGGAGTCCCTAAGGAGAGAGAAGTGGAGTCGTATGATAGCAGGATAGGAGAGAGGGGGTCTTTTTTGCTGTCTGGTACAAGGGTTTAGCTGTAACAGCAAAATTAGGGATCCAGTGGCAGAAGTAGCCCACGAATCCTAGAAAAAGAGAGGATGTGGTCCACTGTCTCTGGAAGCTGTAGGTCACATATGGCCTAGACTCGATCTGACGTGAGAGTCTTAGAACCTTGACTCATCTGGACATCCAAGTAGATGACACTGGAGGAACACAGCTGAGCTTTAGACGGAGAGACACGATACCCAAAGATGTTGGGCCCTTTGGGCACTCCATACTCATGTTCTACCTGTGGGTCCTCCATACTCATAGCATGGAAGAGAATATGGCCTACTGCAAGCCCCTGAGCCAGACTGGAGTTCGGCGACCTGTCTTTGGCTGGTCACTTCCGCATAGGAGTGACTCAGCATAGCCCGACCTGAAAGCGCCTCTACCCAGATACAACTGATGTGGCGAATTATTATTTGCCCAAAGCTATCTCCCCACTCTATGTATCTCCTCTCCCTCCTTCTTTTCTCCACCCCTCCCACCAAGCAAATATAAGTGGCTGCATGATGCAATAAAGTGAGTCCTTGCTTTGACGAGACTCCCGACCCCCGTGTGGTTCTTTACAGGTCGTCAACATTCACCATCCTGCTCAGCTCTGGAGGAGAGACAGGCTGGCCTGACTCTCCCCTCCATCTCACCTGACAGAGGAGCAAGGAAGCTGGTGCCCTGTGTGAGGATGGTTTCCTTCTCAAAGTTCTCTGATGGGTCAATCGGTCTGTGGGTGAGTGCACCTCCATAAATTATGGGGAAGTCTGCTTCCAAATCTAACCCCACCCTGGAATCTCTCTGAGTTCTCAAGAGTAGTGGTTTAGACCTCTCAGATAATCAGGCCCTCCAGGCTTGGGAATGTCTGCTCAAGTTTGCACCCTGGCTTCCTGAGAGTAGCCTTTTTGACTGGGACACCTGGGATAGAGTAAAGAAGTTGATCAGAAGGGCCCAAATAGAAAAAGGAGCGATCCCTCCTCTGGGGGCACTCCCCACTATCTCAGCCCTGAAGGGTTTCTTCCCCCTTGGCCTCCAAAAAAGGCCTTGGAAGTTCTGCCTTCAAGGGAGCCAGACATATCGGGCCCTGGATCCAATCAAACTTCAGACAGGGTGCCTGAGCGCTTGGACCCCCTGAAGAACCCACGGATGCTCAACATACCACCGGCCTCCAACATGCTGCCATCCTGGCCCCTTATCAAGATCAACTCAGGGCAATTGATGTGACAGCATGGAAGAAGTTAGATGATGGCCCTACTGAATCCCCTGTGTCTGGGGTCACTCGGAGGGCCTCGAAGGACCTTCCTTCTTTTATAGATAAGGTCCAAAATAACCTGAGGATAAAGTTCCCTGCTGGGGAGTTGAGGGAAATGTTTGTGTGCTCCCTAGTCTGGGATGGAATAACCACAGACCACAAATTAGGATGTGCAGGACTGAGAAACCAATCAATGGATAGGTGGATAGTGGCCTCCAGGGATATCTGCACCACTTCTCATCAGACTCGAGCTTGGCAGGCCACCAGGAAGAGCTCCAGACACTTATCAATACCCTCCAACAAGCCACTGTTTCAGGTGGGCAGACATATTTTGGGTGTGGCAAAGAAGGCCACTTCTGCAGAGAGAGCCCTAATCAACCCCAAGATCCTCCTACCACCTTCCCTGGGGAGGGTGGTCCCCATACACCCTGTCCTCGCTGTAAAAAGGGTTTTCATTGGGCCCATGTTTGCAAGTCCAAATTTAATCTTAAGGGTCAGCCTTTAAATTCCTTGCAGGGCCTTCCTGAGCCCAGTTAAATAAGGGGAACAAGCCCATCCAGGCTCATTGGACTGTCCCCCTGGTCCCTGGCTTAAGAACCAAAATGACCCTAACAATAGGAGATAAGACCTTCAAGTTCCTCATTGACACCAGGGATGACTGCATGGTCATTAGAAAAGAGGAAGTCCCCACTCTTTGCAGTTGGTGGCCTGGCCACCCTTATTGGGTGTGGGCAGTCAGTCTACATCATGGAGAGCGCCACCTGGCTGCCCTGGGAGGACCCCAATGGTAGCCATGGATAGATGCGCCCCCTTGTGGTCTCTGGTATTACAGCCTATCTCTTGGGTCAGGACATTCTGAGTGAGGTGGAAGCCTTTATCACAACAGATCATAAGGCCTTTTATAACGATCTCCTAAACCAGGAGGAATATGAACAACATTTTAAGCAGGGGCAGGAGAACCACCCCAACTACCAAGACGACCCTTACTTTGACCAACTCAGACAAAAGCATTCCTCGGTCCACCCCTAATCCTAAGGGCCACTGCTCGCCCCCCGGTAATTCAGATACAATGGAAACTGAAGGATCCTGTATGGGTGGAGCAGTGGCCACTTCCTACCCATAAACTCCAACAACTACACTCATTGGTCCAGCAACAGTTGGACCTGTGGCATCTAAAGCCATACACTAGTCCCTGGAACTCTCCTGTATTTGTTATAAGAAAGCTAATGGCTCCTGGAGGTTCCTACAGGATCTTAGAAAAATCAATGAGAGAATGGTACCACTGGGAACACCCACAGCAGAGAGGGCTCCCCTGGATCCCCGCTATCCCCAGTTTATACCATCTGACTGTCATCGACATAAAGGATTGCTTCTTCTCTAGCCTGCTGCACCAAAATGATAGGGAAAAGTTTGCCTTCTCCCTTCCCTCTATTAACTTTTGGGGACTGGACTTAAGATTTGAGTGGACTGTCCTTCCCCAGGATATGGCTAATAGCCCCCCTATTTGCCAATATTACTTGACACTGCTCTTTACTCCACTCCTAAAGCAAACAAACATACTCTTTTATATCTATATGGATGATATAATTTTGGACAGCATTGAGGCCTCTGACCTTTGGGAACTCACCGCCAGATGCCTCTCCTTTCTACGGGAAAGCGCTTTACCATGGCTCCAGACAAAATTCAGACTATCCCACCATTTAAAATTTGGGGGTCCATCCTCTCCTTGGACTCTGTTTTCCCTGCCAAATCCCAGCTTTCCTTACAGGAATCCTATAGTCTGCCCCAGCTCCAAAAACTTCTGGGAGAGATCAATTGGATGAGAGAGACCCTGGATTCCTGTAACCACTGAGGAGATGGTTCCCCTATTTGACATCCTAAAAGGCCTAGATTTAAATTCGAGGGTGACACTACCTCCCCTCTGCCAGCAGGCACTTGCAAAAATACAACAATCCATAAATGGGGCCTCCCTAAAACGGTTTGACACACATGTACCCATCTCCCTCTGAGTTTTTCCTGGGAAGACCTTGTGCACAGCCCTCTTGGCCCAAGAGAGTGAGCCCATTCAATGGGTACACCCCTCAGTGGGGGGAGTACCAAGGGTGTATTACATGACCAATCAGATTGCCAATTGCATAGTTAAAGGAAGAGAAGCATGATCATAGTATCTCCCCACCCAGCGACAGGGGACTCAGAGACCCCAATGCAGCCAGACAATGCCTGGGGGCTAGATCTGGAATTATCCAAAACAAAATCAAGGAACTCCAAGAGGACCTGGAAAAGAAAAGGAGAGAACTTCAAGAAAATCCCTTGTGGACCTGTTTGCACGGCTTCCTGTTCTACCTCCTCCCTCTGCTTGGACCCCTTCTTACACTCTTCCTAATTCCTACCCTCAGGCCCTGCGTGATTAACTAAATCACTCAATTTATCCAGGGGAGGATAGGTACAGTAAATTTATATCAGGTCGTGGCCTACTGTCACAGGCTTGTTAACCAGGAGCCAGAGTCTTATGAATAACCATCTTCATACAATCGCCCGACCCCCACCCTCCATGTGGCCAATGATGGGTAAGACCCCAGAGAGACTGGGGCAACCTAAAACAGGGCATAAAGAAGCTCTTTGGCAGACCAGAGTCATAGCACCCGATGACAGGTAAGATCTTTCTGCATTCAGCCAACCTAAGACAGGGACCAAAACCTTAACTGTTTCTATCCCAAAGATGGATAAGACTGAGTTTACAAGAATAGACAACATAATACAGGGGCTATGTTTCTCCTGCATTACAAAAATAAAAGGGGGAATCGTTGGTCCCTGTGGGCCCTCCATACTCATGCTCTACCTGTGGGACCTCCATACTCATGGTGTGGAAGAGAATGTGGCCAACTGTAATCCCTGAGCCTGACTGGTGTTTGGCGACCTGTCTTTGGCCAGTCACTTCTGCATAGGAGTGACTCAGCATAGCCCGACCTGAAAGCGCCTCTACCAGGATACAACCGATATAGCAAATTACTATTGGCCCAAAGCTATCTCCCCACTCTATGTATCTCCTCTCCTGCCTTCTTTTCTCCACCCCTCCCACCAAGCAAATATAAGTGGCTGCCTGATGCAATAAAGTGAGTCCTTGATTTGACGAGACTCCCAACCCCCGTGTGGTTCTTTTTTGGGTCATCAACATTCACCATCCTGCTCAGCCCCAAAGTAGAGACAGGCTGGCCTGACTCTCCCCTCCATCTCACCTGCCGGGGAGCTGTCCAAGGAAGTTTAGAAGTAGGGCAGTAGACTGCTGATATTGAATGAGAGAAAGATTACAAAGTAGAAGGTCATCTAGAACTGAACAATAAACACTTCATATCATATACTTGTCAATAGACTAATTGGAGACAAATGGAAAAATATATTGACAACTGTGTGAAAGAGAGAGAGAGAGAGAAAGAGAGAGAGAGAGAGAGAGAGAGAGAGAGAGAAAATGAGAATGAGACAAATCAAGTCACATATAAAATTTTGCTTATCAGAATAATATCTGACTTTTTAATGGAGACTATCAATACAGAAGGGCGAAGACAAAAATTATAAAGTCATAAATGAACACAGATTCCTTCCCAGACTGTAATACTCAGTATAATTATTAATTGTAATTGGAGAAGAAAGAAAAGCTTCCCATGATAAAAACATTTAAGGAATTTGTGTCCACAAAACCAGCTTTACTGTATGTATCAGTAAAATATTTCAGTCAGAAAGGAGGGTTAAACACTCTCAAGAAGGTACAAAGAATAAAATATCACAATGGAATAAACTAAATGATTTCCAAAAATAGTCAATACAACACCAACAGAACAGGAATTATTAAACAGTGATCAACGATAACCTTCAATGTTAATGGTCTCAACTGGTAATTAAAAATACACAGACTAATTTGCTGCATCCAAGAAACATGGCTCAACAATAATAACTATAACTGATAATACCTTAGGTAAAAAGATATTTCAAGCAAATAGAACCAAGAAACAAGCAAGTATAGATATTCTAAGATCTGACAATATCAGAAATACACAGTCTGTCTTTAAGATTATGACCATAGATCCCATAGTGCCTTCAAAAAATGCTGGTTTTGGCCTCTGCTTTTAGTTAGTGAATGTAACTAAGATTCCATTGTTGAAGACTTTATGTACATGAACTGTCGAAGACCAAGTAAGAATCAGGGGTTGCATACAGCCAGAAGGGAAAAATCATTAAACTTATCTAGCTGTGAAGTACGACAGCTCACCTTGCAAGGTCTGTTCAAAACAATGGTGGCACACAAATGTTGGGAGTTACCAACCATTTTTAAATAGCATTTAACATCTACTTAAAAGATAGAGTCCATTACTGACATTGATATCAAGCCTGGATACCTATCCTTAAACAGTTTACAGGACATAGGTGAGGGTCTAATCCTAGTTCTCTACCAAATAATTAAAGAATTAAGCTTACTTTCTATGATTTATTATTATACTGATTAGATAGATTCTTCTTTCAGCTATTAAGACACAAGTTTCTTTATGCAGCAAATGGTAATTAACATAGAAACCCACAACTGTCCAACATGTGTTGAATAAGAAGCTTCAGAATGCTTATCCCTAAATAAGTGCATTAATCTTCCTCTCCAGGTTCAGAGAATTATTACAGAACAGGGGTGAAAAACTTATCAGAGTGAGAGGTGGTAGATGACCAGAAGGAAGTAGTTTTCTAGACAGCTGGTGAGTTACTCACACATACTCACAACTATGGTGGACAGCACACACAAATCTTATGTAAGCTCAAACAAGAAAAAAAAATCACAAAAAGACAGGGAAGATTGTAAGATGTAGTATAGTGTCTTAGGGTCCTGTCCATCTGAGTCAACCATGTTCAGGCCAGAAATATCTGGGCTGATGCTTGGGCAGCTCCCTTCAGCCTCCCCCACAAAAAAAACTATTCACCATTCCACAGGCTGGCGACCTGGAAATCCTTCTTCCAGCCAAACACTGCTAGCAAGAACACTCTTTACCAATTCACAGATTGGTGGCATGGAAAGCGACCTTCCAAACATTCACCCCCAGCAAACAAGGTTAGTGATCTGAATGATCCTCTTCTAACCAACTGGCCCCTGACAATCGAAATTCAGGCTTGCTGCTGCCTTTATATGCACAAAAATAATGTATCCAGGAATTCTGTTTAATGGCAATGGATAATTCACTTTATTGCATGTTGTGGGCCCTTTCATAGGTAGAATGGCATCACAACTCAAGGCCAATTCCAGACCCTACTCTCATGCCTCTGTATTCTGCTGCCTCACCTAGCATCATGTGCTTGGGCCACAAGTTGCTCCCTCATAAGGCAGGGTCAGAGGAACCTCATGACTTCCATGTTATGCCCTGAAGGATGCTAGTGGAAAACTAGTCCCTCACTTAAACGAGATCTTCCCACCATAAGAATCTCCAACCATAGATGAAGGTCTATTAGCAACCATAATGGGTGTTCAGAGGGGGAGAGTCTGTCTAGGTCAAAGATATGACTCTGGTTTGGTTAACCAAATTTATATATATATATATATATATATAATATATATATATATATGATATATATATGATATACATATATATACATATATATGTATATATAATATATATACATGTATATATTATAATAATATATACATATATATATACAGGTATATAATATAATAATAATATAATATATATACCTATATATATGTATATATTAAATATAATAAATTCAATGGAGGCCAATAAAGGTTCATAAGTAGGGATACAGATAGGGGACAGGATATAAATATCATTAAATATATTCTATGAAAATAACAAAATTTTATTTTTTAATTTTTGTTTGTTTTTCTTTATTTTTCATTGTTTTATATACGTATTTTGGTACAAGATTATGATGCAAATTAAATCTAGACCCATGTCCCTCTCCCAACCCCCCATGCCACCAGAGCTCATGCATTCTGCCAAACATGTTTTTCATCTTTTTCTCAGTCTTTCTCAAAATTCTTGATATAGAAGTAGACTGTTTTGAGCAGAAGTTCACCGTTTCAGTCAGTTCTTTGACACAGTCTTTACTATTGTTGTTCTTCATCCTCCTCCTTCTCCTTTTCCTCCTCCTCCTCCTCTTTCTTCTTCTTCTTCTTCTTCTTCTTCTTCTTCTTCTTCTTCTTCTTCCTCTTCTTTCCAATATGCACCACTCCCAACTACGTGGACAAAAGCTCAAGAAGCCCTGCACAAGAAATACTTAGTACTAGGTAATTGGCGCTATCATCCACAGATGAGGGATACCATTTGTCGTTTGTTTTTCTGGGACTGTATAACTTCACTTAACATAATGTCTTCTAGTTCCATCCATTTGCCTGCATAATTCATGATGTCATTTTTTACTGCTGCATAGAACTCCATTGTGTACATGTTCCACATTTTTTCTATACATTCGTCAGTTGAGGAGCATATGGGTTGGTTCAAGCTTTTTGCTATTGTGAACAGAGCTGCAATAAACATAGCTGTGCATGTATTTCTGCCATAAGAAGAGTCTTGTGGGCATATACCCAGGAGTGGTATGACTGAGCCAGGTGGTAAGCTCATTTTGAGTCTTGCAAGGTTTCTTCACACTGCTTTCCACAGTGGCTGTACAAGTTGACATTCCCACCAGCAATGGATGAGTGTTCCCCTTTCCCCACAAACTCTCCAGAACTTGGTATCATTTGTTTTCTTGATCCTAGCCAGTCTTACCAGAGTGAGATATCTTAAAGTGCTTTTAATTTGCATTTCCCTAATTATTAGCGACGTTGAAGACTTAAGATGTTTCTCAGCCATCTCTAATTTCTCACATGTGAAGTCTCTGTTCATCTCTTTGCTCCATCTATCAAGTGGGTCATTTTTTATCTTTCTCCTTTCTTTTTTGAGTAGTTTATATATTCTGTAAATCAATGTTTTATCAGATGTATCTATGATAAAGGTTTCCTCCCACTCTGTTGGTTTTCTCTTCATGTACTTGATTGTTTCTTTTGATGTACAGAAACTTTTGAGTGTAACGAGGTCACATTTGTCAATTGTCAACCTTAATTCTTGCACAGCTGCTGTCTGATTTAGGAAGTCTTTTCCTATGCCTATGTCTTGTAGTCTGCTCCCAACTTTGTCATCTATTGCCTTCAGAGTTTGGGGTTTCATGTTAAGTTTTTTAATCCATCTGGAATTGACTTTTTTACAGGAAAAGAGGTAGGGGTTTAATTTCATTCTTCTACTAGTGGTGATCCAGTTTTGCCAACACCATTTGCTGAAGATGTTGTCTTTCCTCCATTGTGTCTTCTTGGCCACCTTGTCAAATATGAGATGGCTGAAATTGTATGTGCTCACGATTGGATCTTCAGTTTTGTTCCATTGGTCAACAGGTCTGTTTTTGTGACAGTATCAAGTCGTTTTTATGACTATAGCCTTGTAGTATAGTCTGAAGTCTGGTATAAAGATCCTCCCTGTACTACTCCTTTCACTCAGGGTTGTTTTGGCTATTTGGGTTCTTTTGTTTTTCCAAATGAAATTAAGGACTTTTTTTCTATGCCTGTGAAGAAACTCTTGGGGATATTAATTGGAATTGCATTAAATTTATACAAGAGTTCAGGTATAATGGACATTTTTACTATATTAATTTTCCCAATCCATGAGCATGGGAGGTTTTTCCATCTTCTGATGTTTTCTTCAATTTTCTTCTTCAGGGGTTTAAATTTTTTTGTTGTAGAGATCTTTGGTGTCTTTGGTTAGGTTTGATACTAGGTATTTTATTGTTTTTGAGGCTATTGTGAGTGGGAAGGTCTCCTTGAATTCCTCCTTCAGTTGCTTGTTGTTGGTGTAAAGAAAGGCTACTGATTTTTCTGGGTTAATTTTGTATCCTTCCACTTTACTGAAGCTCTTAATCATTTCTAGGAGTTTTCTGGTGGAGTTTTTAGCATCCTTTAAGTAAACAATCATATCATCAGCAAAAAGGCATAGTTTGACTTCGTCTTTTCCAATTAGTACTCTAATTTCCTTTTCTTGCCTTATTGCCCTAGCAAGTGTTTCAAGCACTCTATGGAAGAGGAGTGTTGACAGGGGCAGACTTGCTGAGTTCCTACCTTTAAAGGGAGTGCTTCTGTCGTTTCCCCATTTAGGATGTTATTGGCTGTGGATTTCCTGCATATGGCTTCGATTACATTGAGGAATGATGCCTCCAATCCAATTCCCTCTAGGACTTTAAGCATGAAGGGATGCTGAATTTTGTCAAAGGCTTTTTCTGTGTCAGTTTGAGATGATTATGTGGTTTTTGTCTTTCAGGCCATTTATATGCTTAATGATATTTATTCATTTTTGTATGTTGAACCATCCCTGCATCTCTGGTATGAATCCAACTTAGTCATGATGGATGATCTTCTTGATGTGGGTTTGTATGCCATTTGCCAGTATCCTGTTTAGAATTTTGGTATCTGTGTTCATTAATGAGATGGGTCTGTAGTTCTCCTTTTTGATTGTATCTTTGCCTAGTTTGGGCAACAGAGTGATGCTGGCTTCATATAAGGAATTTGGGATAATTCCCTCTGTTTTTATCCTTCTAAACAATTTGAGTAATAATGGTTGTAAGTCTTTTTGAAACGTTTTACAGATTTCTGCTGTGAAACCGTCTGGGCCTGGGCTTTTTTAGTTGGGAGGTTTCTCATTACATGTTCAATTTCTTCATATAATATGGGTCTGTTGATCTCTTCTTGGTTGAGCTTTGGTGATTCCCAGTATTTCAGATATTCATCCATTTCTTCTAGGTTTTCAAACTTAGTAGAATAAAAGTTTTTGAAGTATTCCCATATGATTTTCTGAATCTTTTCATTGTCTGTTGTGATATTTCCCCTTTCATCACAGATTCTATTGATATTGAGTTCCTTCTTTCTTTTGGTTAACTGGGCTAGAATTCTGTCTATCTTGTTTATTCTTTCAAAGAACCAAATTTTGGATTCGTTGATTTTTGTATTGATTTCTTTTTGTTTCTATTTCATTGATTTATGCTATGATTTTTGTTATTTCTTCCTCTCTGTTGAGTTTAGGGTTCATTTGTTTAGGGTTCATTTGTTGTTTTCTCTCAAGTGCTTTTAGCTACAGTGTTAGATTGTTCACTTGTGCTCTTTCAGTTTTTCTAATGTAGGCCCCCAGGGCTATAAACTTACCTCTTAGGACTATTTTTAAAGTATCTCATAGGTTTTGTTGTGTTGTATTATCATTGTTACTCAGTTCCAGGAATGCTTTTACTTCTTTCTTTATCTCTTCCTTGACCCATTCATTATTCAGGAGTGTGTTGATTAGTCTCCATTTGATCTTGTAGATAGTAGGGCTTATCCTTGTGCTTGATATTGAACTTCATTGCACTGTGGTCTGATAGAATGCATGAAATTATTTTTTTAATTACTTTATTTTTTTCATTTTTTAACAATAAGTAATAATTTATGAGTACAAGTGTCCTTCATGTAAAACCAATTTGCAAGCAGTTGTGCCCAAACCCACACAGCCTATGGGTCCCACCACCCGGCTAGGGGGGCTTGTATGTTCAATCAAGTTGATCAGATGAGTGTCCAGACTATATTGCTGTAGTTTCGCCATTCACCGCAATCGCAGCCCATACATTCTACAACGCCCCCTCTTCTGCAGATTGTTCCCTAGGCTTAGAAAAGGGGCACAGGTGGATGGGAAGCAAAACAGTTTACTTTCTCTGGAGCTGTTGTTTTGGACTCTGGTCAATTCTGGCTGTTCCCTTTCATGGGCTGACAGTTTGTCCAGGAATAATTCAGTCTTTTTGTATTTATGGAGGTTTGTTCTGTGTCCCAGTATGTGGTCGATTTTGGAGAATGTTCTGTGGGGTGCTGAGTAGAAAGTGTATTCTCTGGTATTAGAGTGGAGTATTCAGTAGATTTCTGTGAGGTCCATTTGGTGTATCATATCATTCAGTTTAGATGTCTCTCTGTTTATTCTTTGTCTGGTTGACCTGTCCAAAGAACTCAGTGGGGTTTTGAAGTTCCCTACTATGAGTGTATTGGGGTTAATCTGTGCCTTGAATTCCTGGAGAATTTTCTTTATAAAGTTTGGTGCACCAGAGTTTTCATAATTGTGAAATATTCATGGTGAATTGTTCCTTTCATAAAAATGTAATGACCTTCTTTGTCTCTTCTTATTTCTTTTACTTTGAAGTCTATTTTGTCTCATATTAAAATAGCAGCACCTGCTTTCTTTTTGGTACCATTTGCTTGTAGCATTTTTTTTTCAGTCTTTTCACTTTAAGAAGGTGCCTATACTTGAAAGTAATATGTGTTTCTTGTAGATAGCATATCGATGGATTGTGTTTCCTAATCCAATCTCCCAGTCTATGTCTTTTGAAATAGTAACCTAGACCAAAAACGCAAATGCATAAGAAGGTGAAAGGAAGCAACAAACATTTATCAGTTATAAACATAAATATTAATGGTATAAACTCCCCAATCAAAAGAAAATAACAAAATTTTAAAAATACATGAACACCATTAACAAGTTCATGCAGTTTAAGTAAATAAAAAATATTTAAAAATTAATTATATTTGTATACATTACTAAAAAACCAAACTCAAAATTGTATATAACCATAGAATTTATAAAAACAAAAAATAGAAAATTAAAATGAATAAGGAAGCCAAATGCAATGCTGTAGTCAATCCCCCAGGCCTGCTGGGGAATTTCGTGATCCAACCGTGAAAGAAAGGGGGTGAGAGGCAGAGTCAAGAAGCAGACTTTGGGAATCGAGTGAGCGCAGGCAGAGGGCTAGTTGTCATGGACTCATTTATTGAGGGCAAGGTTAGGGTTTATGTACTGTGCATATTCTGCTCTCCTCCTAGTGCAGTCATCGTGTCACCTTGTGATTGGCCCACATCTGCAACTCAGCTGTTTGTATGGTCTAGCTTGCCTAGGGCAGGTTAGGTTGATGAGAAACAAGCTCTGTGCAGGTACACTGTGTAATTCTCAGCATACTGGCTACTACATTTTCACCCTTGGTATTTAATTTTTTGTGAGGAGCAGTCCAGTGGGAGTTTGGATGCTATGCCCAAACCCTGTTGACAGCATCTCTGGCATGCTGACATTTTGACGGCCTCTGTCTTAAGTTGCCCTGGTTTTGCAGGGTCTTACCTGTCTTTGACTGGCCAGCCACTGAGGGAAGAGGCCAGGAACAGTACCATGGAGGGGAGATACAAGCTCATTTCCTGAATAGTGGATGGATGAGAGCCAGATGCGAATCACCTCATCATAAGGGGTGCATGCAGAGTACCTATTGACCATTGCTGAGAGGACCTGGGCCAACCTGGTGTAGGCTGTAGGCAAAGCGAAGCAGACACCTGAAAACAAAAAGGCAGAGTAAGGCCAGGAGACAGAGGATGCCCCAGGTGACCAATGTAGCAGGATCAAAAATGGACTTTAGCTTAGACCAAACCTGTGAAATAAAGGCTATGATCTCAGGGCAGGTAGAGTTAAGGGAGATAATTTGAGAACCACGGGTCAAGGTGTAATTCATAATCTGTTGGGGCCAAGGGCTCCTAATGTAGTTGGCAAGCTCCTAACAATGCCAATAGATATTGTTGAACTGAAAATGGGTCAGGCAAAAGGAGGAGAAACTAGAGTCACTGGACATCTGAATCATAGTGTGTAGTGTTTGGATTTCCTAGCCCAAAAGGTCAATCTGTTATTGTAAGTTGAGGATAGCAGTGTGAAAATGGGAGTTGAGTTTTTGAGTTTGGAGGGCCAAAGCCAATTGGTCCACAATGGAGCTCAGGAAGGTGACTAAGAGCAGTAGCATCCCAGGCCAGAGTGATTAAAAATGGCGCTGTTGATGAAGGCAGTAAGGCTAAAGTCTCTGCACAACCACATGGGGCACATGAGTTCCACTCTGTGGAAGTGGGTGGCATTGGTTACAGGGACCCAAAGGGCAGAGGGACTTCAGAGCAAAAGAGCTAGTGTGCCTCTGGAAGAGGACCAGCAGTCGGATAACAGGCAGGGGGAGATGTCAGAGCAGTTAACTAAGCTGAACTTCATAGGTAGGAGAAATTAGTCAAGAGGAAATAGAAGGGGGGCTTAACACAGAAAGGTGTAGGGGCAAAGGAGTAGGATTTGGTCTGAGTAACTTTGACAGATCTCTTGAAGGAGGAGTTGGAAGTCTAGGTACCATTGAAATAAGTGGTTCTATTAAGAAAGAGTAATGAGTGGATATCAGAACAGGCAGCAGGGCCACGAAGGGACCATTTGCCAAAGAGTGGGTTAAGGAGGTATTGGGTGGGGCCACGTTTGTTATAGTTCGAATCACTAAATGGAATTGACCCCAGTGGCTTGAAACCACATCCATAAGTTGGAAGTGTTGCCCACAGGGTAAGGTCGAGAGTGGCCTAGGCAGTAAAGCCATTCCACTGGAAGGGCAACATTTGAGGAGTAATAGGGAATGGGCTGGCATCGGGGAATAGAAAGCTTGGCTGGGCATTCAGTGCCATTGGCAGAAGTGGAACTAATGTGTGGGGTAAGGAATTTAGAAAGGCCTCTAACTTGGCCCTGGGAGTGATTGCCCTTCAAACCCCCTGAGGTATAGGAGTAAAGGGAGATACAATGGGGTTGGCCACCTGGTGAGTAAGTAAAGCAAAGGGTATTGGGGAGATTGTAAGAGGTAACAGTAACGTTAAAAAAGAGGACACAGGGGGTCACCAGAGGTAAGACCATGGATAGGTTGGAAGAGTTAAGGGCTGGGAAAGCAGGAGCATCCTTGGAGACAGATAAGAGTATAGGTGGCAAGGGAATTAAAGCCCAAATGCCATGAGCATAAGCAGGAGTAAGGAGAGGGGAGATACAAACCAATACCATCAGGAAGCTCCAGAGTCTGGGTCCATGCGATGGTGGATGTTTCTTGAGGGGATCTATAATAGCTTCTTGGGGGTTTCTGGGAAGATACAAGGAAAGCCTCAGCCTCGGGTTAACAGGGGGTCAGGGCCTCTCCATTTGGAAGAGAAGGGATCCTTCTACAATATAAGGGGAAGTGGGGTGGAGCAGGGTACAGAGCCCCAGTGCTTATAAGCCAGGTAGTTGCCATGTTCATCAAAGGTAAGTAATTTAAGTGCAAAAAGGGTTGCAGTAAGAAGGAGGTGGGGGTCCATGGGAAAGGGGAACAGCAGGAACCTTGATTGGTGTTCCTTAAGGGAGAGATTGGCCAGCTCAATGATGGCTTGGCCTTGAGGGTTATAATGGATGCTGGTGGAGTGCCTGATGTTCCATGAGACAAGGTCAGAGTTAAAGGCACCAGATGGGTAGGCCAGGCCATTGTCCATTTTTAACTCCCAGGGGACCCCCATGAGAAGCATGGCAATTTTCAGAGCTTTGATGGTGTGGGAAGCAGTCTCGCCGGTGGAGGGTCCCAGCCTGCTCCAGCAGGGGCAAATGAGCCATCATGATGAGGGAATCAATGCTCTCATTACCCTCGGCTATAACGCCCTTTAGGCCTGTGTGGGAGTAGTGAACCAGGGGTGTGCGAGGTGTTCCAGAAGGTCCTTGATAGTAAGTAAGGTGACATCTAAGGGGGAGTTAGAAGCATTCACAGAGGCAAAAGGCAGAGATCAGAGTGTCTGAACAGCATATTGGCTATCTGAGAAGACATTAAAAAGGGCATTCTGGACACGGGAGAATACTTGGACTACAGCCAGGAGCATACCTAATTGGACAGAACCAGGATTGGGCTGGAAGAAGACAAGGGGGGCTTCATAATTGTAAAGGATGGAGCCAAAGTTGGTCTTGTTAACATAGGTGAAGGCAATGGGTGCGTTAGGAATGGGCTGGGATTTAGAGAATGAATGGCTGTGAAATTCAACACAGATAGAGGGGAAGGTCTACAAACGTTTGTCACATGGGTAGTAGTTGTCACGTGTCCCAGGATACCCCTACATCAATGTCTGAAACAAAGCACAAGCCCTCCACAAGGAGTTAAGCATGACAACAGGGAGGGGCAGAACAATCTTGTCGGGTTCAAGATTGTAAATGCGGTTGCAGTAGGATCCGCCTTTAAACACAAAGAGGAGGAGGACTTCAATGTAAGGAGTGATTTTGTGGCTATCACTGTGTGAGGGATAGAGACAGAACGAGGGGAGATCCTGCCAGATGGCCCCAAAGACCCTATCCAAGGCCCCTAAGAGCAGGACAGGAGGAGCCTGTCCTGTCAGAAATGGTCTGTGGACAGGGAGAAGAGGCTGCTGCTAAACTCATCAATTACAGCCTTGGGGGGGAGGTCAGTGAAATGATGTCAGAAGGGTAGTGATTCCCCTTTAGAAGGAAGAAGAGGGCTCAAGCTTTGCAGGGGCTATTGGAAGAAAGGGCTTGAGCCACGTGATACTACCACAGAGGTTTTGGAGGTAATTAAGGGAGTATTTATCTTTAATATGTATATGGGGATCAAGGGGTCAGATTGTCTGGAAGATTTGGTAACCCAAGAACTGATATGGTTGAGCAAGTTGAATTTTATCACAGGAGATATGCAAATAGAGGAATTCCAAAGAGGAGACCAGTTTTCTAAGTAAGAGGTTAAGGGTATCAGGGGAGGGGTGGGCTAGGAGGATATCATCCATGTAGAGGATGTATTTGCAGGATGGAGGGAGGGCATTGAAGACTTAGGATACAAAATTTTGGCAAATAGTAGGGCTATTATTCATTCACTGAGGCAGTGCTTTCCATTGGTATCTATTAGCTGGTTTGTGTACATTGGGCTTCCACACTGTAAATGTGAAGTAAGGGCAGTCCTGTACTGCCAAAGGAATGCTGAAAAAGCAGTCTTTGAGGTCGCTGACTTCAATGTGTGATGACAGAGGGATACAACCGGGGTGGGGAAGTCTGCCCTGAGGACTTCATATGGAGGTTGATTTGTCGGAGGTCCTGAAACAGCCTATATTTTCTTGATTTTTTTCTTAATAAAAAAATGGGGGTATTGCGAGGACTAAGGGATGGTTCAATGAGTCCTAATGCAAGTTGTTCATCAATTAAGGACTTGAGGACAGTGAGTTTTGGTTCAAGTATAGGTTCAACCAAGATGGGGTCATTAGTGTCCCACTCAAGACAAGGAGTTAGGGGAACAGTAGCCCTAAACATTGGGGGTGAAGGGTCTGGTTAGTAAAAGGATTGTCCCTGCCTGAGAACCCACTCCTATCCTTGCCAATGACATCCTCCAATAGGTCCCTGTAGTCCGTAGTAAGGACGACACCCGTACTGAATAAGATGTCCCTTCCCCACAGGGTGCAGGGGCATGTTGGCAACGAGGGGCTTGATGGTCCTGGAATTACCATCATAATCTTCCCATACCAGCCCATTGATAGTTTGTTTACTGGGTTACTGGCCACCAACCCCTTTAATGGTGGTTCCTGGTGTAAACCTCCAAGTGGAGAAGGAAGCAGTGTCATTGGATGTGATAATGGTGACATATGCCCTGGTGTCTACGATCCCTTTAATGGGGAAGCTGTCCAATTTAATGGACATCTGGGGGGGTGGTCATAAATGGGTATAGTCCATACAACTTAAGGTCGGGTACCTCTTATTTGCAGGGCTAAAGGGTGCCCCAGGAGGAGTTTAAAGGACTCGAGGGTGTCGATCTGCAGTCCTTAGCCCAGTGAAAACCTTTTTTTTTTTACATTTGGGACAAGGAGTCTTAGGTCCAGTTGGAGGACCAGGGCAGAAGCAGCGAAAATGGCACCATTTGCCGCAACCCCAATTCATGCACGGGTCAGAAGAACCCTGGTGGAAGCATAAGGCCTTAATAGAGCCCCCCCCCTCACAGGGGCCTTTGCCTGGTTAAGGTCACGAGTGACAATGATCCATTTATAGAGATCTTCATTGCGCACAGGGGGATGGCATTATGGCATTGAGAGTTCGTATCCTCCCAGACAAGTTCCTTAACCAGGGCATCTCATTCTGGGCAGAGAGGTGGGGGGGGGGGTGCAGTATCTACCGCTGCAGCAACCCTGGTGAGGAAGTCTGAGAAATGCTCCCCAGCATGTTGTGCTAGATTGGGAAAATAGGAGTCAGGTTTTGGGGGAGTACAAGATTTAAGACTTTAAAGGGCCATGTTTTTAACCTGATCAAAGTATTGTGGACTTCCAATAAGAAACAGACTGATGGGATCAGTGAATTTGTCATGGTCAGTGAGCAGATCTAAGGTAATAGGAAGTTGATATTGAATATTAGTACGGGCCTGGCCTTCAGCCATGTCGTCATACACAGCCCTCCATTGAAGGAAAACAGGTGGATCAAGGGAGGCTTTAAGTAGAGTATACCAGTCATAATGTGTTTGCTGGTTAATGGCCCACTGGGTGAGGACCTGTTCAAAGTGAGGGGAGTCAGGACCTGACTCTTGGGATTCCTTCCAGATGAGGGAAAGGATCCAAGGTTGAATGGCATCATTAGGGCCTACATTGACAGGGAAGGCATGCAGGGTGGAATTGGTATGCAGAAAGGGATTGCTAGAATGCAGAAGTTCGGGAGAAGGAAGGGTGGAGAGTGGAGCCCTGTTGATCTCCCTCCAGGGAGAGATAGGCAGCAGAGAACAATGGGCCTTAGCAGGGTGTTTGGGTGGGGGTGAGGGGGCCATTAGGGTAGGTGGAAGGTTGGTGGGCTCAGTCTCCTCACAGCCTTCAAAATCGGTGATACAAGGCAGGGGCAACTTTTCCTCAATATTTTTGTGGTAAGCAGAGTTACGGTCATGAAGGACTTACTCAGCCGAGGAGCCTTTAAGGCTAGCGATAATGGCTAGGAAGATCGTGACAATGGAGCAGGGGGGAGGGTGCTGGCCTAAACATCACGTTTATGGGAAAGGTTAAGGACCCTCATCCAGATGGAGGGGTCCCAAATGTTTTCAGGAGTGATCCAAGGGGCAATGCATACGGCCTCCTCCCAAAATGAATCCAAGTCCTGAGATTTCACTTTAAGGCCACGTGTCTGGAGGAGAGCTCCCTGTGGCTCCCGAACATGGGGAGGAATGTTCCCCAAGAGGACAGGAAATGGGAAGGGAGGTTAAATGTTAGAGGGAAGGAACAACAAAGCAGCAGCACGGGAATGTATGTCCCTAGCCAAGGGTAAACACACAGAAAACTAAAGTGTGTGTGTGTGTGGGGTGGGGGGCAGGTGTTCACCCTAACACAGGCCGAAAAAAGCAAAGAACACAAAAGGGGGCCTACTCACTGATCAGGGAAGGGGTTGCCTAGCCAGAACCAGAGGATCAGAAAACCACATTGGGTGTAAGATGTAGTCAATCCCCCAGGCCTGCTGGGATATTTCGTGGTCTGATGGTGAATGAAAGGGGGTGAGAGGCGCAGAGTCAAGATGCAGACCCTGGGAATCAGATGAACGCAGGCAGAGGGCGAGCTGCTGTGGACTCGTTTATTGGGGGCAAGTTTAGGGTTTATGTACTATTCACATTCTGCTCTCTTCTTAGTGCAGTTGTCATCATGTCGCCTTGTGATTGGTCCAGGTCTGCAACTCAGCTACTTGTATGGTCTCGCCTGCCTAGGGCAGGTTAGGTTGATGAGTGACAAGCCCTGCTAAGGTGCACTGCGTAATTCTCAGTATACTGGCTACTACACAATGATGAACCCTGAAAATGAAAAAAAAAATTACATGTTGACATAAAATAAATAAAACTGTATTCACTATGCATACATCAGAAGACAGTGTTGTTCAGGTGGCAAAATACTTCCTATGATATATAGATTTCATCCTCTTTAATCTTTGTATCTTCACAAAGGGAAAATTTATCCTAAAAGTCACAGGAATATGAACGTGATCCAAAAGAGTCAGGAGAATAAAAAATGAAAAACAGAAACCAAAACAAAGACAAATTTATAAGAAACCATGTGTTCTAATTCACCTAAATTACAACTGCAAACTTTCATTAGTCAAGATATTCTTATACTGAAATAAAGGTGTTGGATAGTGATACAATAGAACTTCCAACCTGAATAAACTTTGGAAATTAAGTTTATTTCCTAAAAACTGTCAATTTAATGAAACTGGGAATAAACTGTCACTTCAACAACTGGTGCTGCAGTGATAGAGATCACACAAAGTACAATTACTGGCAATCTGTATTTCAGGCCATCAGTAGAAAGATAGTTGCAAGGGTAGCAACCAATATGCTGTATATGCATATATGAAACCGTTAAGAAACAAATTTTATAAGTAAAAAATGTTCAATAATGTAAAACTAAAAAAATTAAATTATTTTTTACTTTTATATATTTTCTGGTGTAGGAATGTTTTGTCTGCATGAATGTAAGTAGACCCCATTTGTGCCATACTAAAAGAGGGAAGAAGCCAAATGTTTTCAGGAGTGATCCAAGGGGCAATGCATATGGCCTCCTCCCAAAATGAATCCAAGTCCTGAGATTTCACTTTAAGGCCACGTGTCTGGAGGAGAGCTCTCTGTGGCTCCCAAACATGGGGAGGAATATTTTCCCCAAGAGGACAAGAAATGGGAAGGGAACTGGTGTTATGGAAAGTTATTATCCTGCATGTGCAGGCTGCAATGAGTGCCCTTACCTGCTGAGCCATCTACCCAGCCCAAGAATTGTATTTTTTTTTTAGACAAGGTCTCCTTATAGCCCCAGCCGGCCTGGAACTTACTCTGTAGACCAGGCTGGCTTTGAACTCACAGAGATCTGCCTGCCTCTGCCTCTCATGTCCTAGGATTAAGGGCATTCACCACGACACCCGGCTTAAAGATGGCTCTCAGCCGCCATGTGCATCGGGGAATTGAACCCTGGTCTTTTGCAAGAGCAGTCGGTGTGCTTAACCACTGAGCCATCTCTCCAGCCCCATGTTGTGTTTTCTTATTAACACCTTCATATTTGTTCACAAGTTCAGAGGGGAGCCATTGTTTCTGAAAGTATATATTTACATCTGGATTTTTAGTTACATGAGCTGTGTACTACTCTTCTCCACCCACTCCTCTGTGCCAGCTTATGGTATCTGGTGAGCTCTAGTCAGCCTATCCTGAATCCCTTTCCTAACAAGGTAGAGGCAGGCAAATCTCTGTGAGTTGGAGTCCAGCCTATACATATCAAGTCCAGGCCAGGTAGGGTTATAGGGAAATCCTGTATCAAATAGCATCCTCCCCCCTTGAAAGGAACAAATGTAGGAATTAATAAAATAAAGTATTTAAAGTACCTTCCTTTTTATAAAGTTAAATTCTTTAAACCATATGACAAAAGTTTAGAGTAAACTTGTATAAATTATTCCATGAAGTAGAAGATGGAGAATATCATTAGATATGTTGGCTATCACCATCAGACTAATCTTAGCACAAAAATTCATGAACCAAATACAGAGAAGCTATTTACTACTTTAACTACTGACTGTATAATTTAAAAAGTTGAAATGAATCACTAGCAAGCATTACCATGCAGCTGTGAAAATCTAAAATTTGTAGACAGGCTATTAAGCAATGATCTATGAAGTCAGCCTTTTTCATCCAAGTGATTAGAATTTAATAAGTTGGCTTATTTAGTTTGAATTGTACACAGCCAGAGGGGAGGAAAGCTGTATAAGAAATGAGCATATAAGAAGATTCATATCTCATATACTAATAAGTTATTTATTCCATTAGCAAACAATTCTTCAAAGTACTCATGGGGAATATTAAATAAAAAGTATGGAGCTTGGTCTCAGAGGGCTTATTTGGTTTAATCCAATATGTAGATTTATATAGAAATAACTAAATCATAAGACATCGTGGAGACAAAAAAACAAAATCTTGAAGGACAGCAACAGGCAAACATACTGCCATAAATACAGCGAAGACATGTTTAAAGAAACTAGCATTTTATAACACATTATTAGGATCTAGTGGTGTTGAGTTATGTTTAGAATGAAGCAGTTAAGGTTTGCATAGAAATGCAATTAAATGAGGTTCATTTTGTTTCAAGTCTGTTAAAGAGATTAGAATGAATAAGGCTGCATTTCAGAAATATATAGCTAACAAATAACAGATACATTATATGTGAAGCATGAGTATGGCAATATAGGCTGAATAGCTTTAATTACATTCAATTCACCAAGTATTATCGAAGTGTCTGATATAATAAATTAGAAAGCAGAAATACTTGAGAAAAAGATAGCAAATAACTTAAATTTTTAAAATTAAGTTATAAAGTCACTTGAGTAACAATGCAGGTAGAACTTAGAGATGTCAAATGTAACAAGAGCATGTGTACCCTTTGTACTATTCTGTGTCCTATTTTAATTTTTTTTTTTTATTAATTTTATTTATTTCTGTATGTGTATAAATGTACTGTCTGCATGCAAGTCTGTGCACCCGTGACGTGCAATGCCGCGGAGGTCAGAAGAGGGTCTCGGATTCCCCTGGAACTGGAGTTCTCCTGGAACTGGAGCTTCAGACGGTTCTCAGCCGCCATGTGGGTGCTGGGGATCGAACCCGGGTCCTCTGTAAGAGCGGTCGGCGCTCTTAACCGCTAGGCCATCTCTCCAGCCCTCTGTGTCCTATTTTAAAGCAGTGCCTTGAATAGATTATGATTTTAGTAACTAATGGTAAATTCATAATTAAATCACTGAATGGCAAAAGAAAATTAAATACAGATCCTTGATTTTGAGAAATTAGAGCAGTAGACCTTCCATAAATCAAAATAGAAAAATATACTCAATTCAATAAAAAGAACAAAATTCATTATACAGGGTACCTTCTAGTAAGACATGTATGATGAAATACTAAAGCCTTAAATATTCAAGATGGAAGGGCTGAAGATATTTTGTACTCAAGATTTACTTAAACATTAAATATATTATCATTGCCAGAAAGGGATGTGGGATAACAGTCCTGCATTCAGGCATACATTGTGCATTTGTAGTGTAGGCACAATCTGCTTAGCACACTAAGCAATGCTATAGTAATATAGTAAGGGTACACCCTGTTGCCTGATGTTAGCACATACTCGGTTCCATGAGCCCACATGTTTATCTGCACATCCCTTTCTGGGTATGCCCCATGGGCTGGGATGATCCATGATGGTACGAAGGTCTAGGATTGGCCACTGGGAGGTGATGTCTCATGATGTAGGGGCTGGCCATCCCAGACTTTAAGCTACCAGCTCTGTGGAAATAAATCAATTTCATGGTTTTACACCACCTGATATGATCCCTGAGCTGTTACTGTGCATGTGCACTTTTTAGCCAGCTTGACTGTGGGGCCATCAGTCCTACAGCTCCATGTTTGACCATGGGCCATCAGTCTCAAAGCTGCTTGTTTGGCTGCAGGGTCATCAGCACTTTGCATATGCCCTCTTCAATTTGTCCCACCACAAGGTTAGCAGTCCCACAACTGGCACCTTTGAACAGGGACATGACTCAAACTTGTGAGTGTCAGGCACATAAGCCTCCATGATGTGATGCGGAATCCACCCTTCTCTTCTAGGGATCCTCTCCTTCAGGCTGAACAACTTCTGCACATTGTCCTCCAATGTGCCCCCTGGCTCTCTGATGGAAGTCTTTTCTTCTCCTTGTTGACTTTTATATTCCAGTATTTGCACCAGAAAGAGAAAAAAAAAAAAAAAAAAAAAAAAAAAAAAAAAAAAAAAAAAAAAAAAAAAAAAAAAAAAAAAAAAAAAAAGGGAAAATACCCCTCATGATTGCAAACACATGTTCTAGGATGTTTTAGCACTCAGTCATTTCTTAGAATGGAAGACGTTTTATTATCAATGTGAACAGCAGGTAGAGCATAATAATTCTACTGGAGTACAAAATTCTAAGCCTTAACTCCAGGGGAAGGCCAGTTGTTGAGTGACACTGTAGACCAAGCTTCCCTCCGCTCCTGATGTTTGAACAAGTGCAGTGCTGTGCAATGCAGGCTTAGAGACAGCTCCCTTTCTCAGGGTGTGGGGACAGTGTTTCAGGGGACGGGGAAGTCTGCCAGCTTTTCCAAACAGTAGCAGCAGTCAAAGGAAGACTTCACTCAGTTTCTTACCTGAGATTCTGAAGCAGTAGAGGAGAAGGACTCCCACGAGGAAGCCCGTGAGACCTTAATTAAGGAACTGACATATGAGGGTGCTAATGCCAGTTAGAAAACGGTTATCTTGCCATTTCACTCTAAACCACTTAAGGACTGGATAATAGCTACTTAAAGTGTTGGTGCAAGAGCTCCTGATATGGCAGCTTTGGCACAAGCCTTTGACTTTAACTTTTCCTTACACTCCCCAGGAGGTATTGTTGGTGTTGTAGCCATTGGATCACTTGTGATTGACCTATCCTTTTGAAGCTGCACCATCTGCCCCGCCCAGGAGCAACAAGTAGACCTCCACACATTCTCCAAAGTTCCAGAGAGGATTCCACTGGGCCTGGGATTACCACTCTAAATATATTAAGGATGGCATCCTTATTAATGAAGCTTTAAACTCTGCCCAGGTCAGCTCCCAGCCCAGCAAGAAAGGTTACCAGGACCCTGCCAATCTTATATCTCTGTCTCAAATCAAATGGGATTTGAAGGACCACAGAACTTTTGGATGATTTCCCCTTCAGGAGACCTATAATAACTGCATACGTACTTACATAGGAATTAGCTTTTTAAACACTTACTGGATAGTGGAGTGCCAGAAGCTTCCTGAGGGAGGAGGAGGTTCCAAAAGTGTAGAAACTAACTGAAAGGCCATTGCGGGAGGGTTTGGGAGAAAATATGGCATCCAAAACAACTACTTGACCTATGGTTTGGTGAGACATAGGTGGGGGATAGGGGACCATAAAGCCCCTAATTATTCCTGGCCTGCCTCATAACTTGATATGCAGAGATTTCCTTGATGTCTCAGGTGTGATCCTAACTGTAGACAGTAAAATCTCTAATAATGTAGGTATTCTTTTAGCAGAAGCACTTAGAGAGGTGGCAAGTAGCCTCCAAGCCTGGACTCCTGCTGAGACCCTGCCTGCTTGTGATACCCGCCTCTATCCCTATGATGCAGAAGTTTGGTCTTTTCATAGTGTCCCATAGTTCCTGGTTGTTCCACTCTTGCATTTTTTTTTTAATTTTCATAGTATTTATTTGAACTTTCTAGTTGCTCCATATTACCCTGCAGGTCTGATATTCTTTTTTCTGCTTCTTCCATTCTACTTCTGAGACTTTTATGCTTCCTTTCCTGGTGGTTGAATTCTTTAGATTTTCGAGTTCTTTCTGGAGCCTGTCATTCTCATCTTGTAGCTCCTTGGTTTGTTGGTCATTTTCTTTATTCATTTTGGCCTGGGATCTTTTCAGTGTTTCCACTTCCTTCTGGAGTTTGACATTTTCTTCCACTAGGTCTTTCTTGAGTTTTTTAATCTCTCCTGTTAGTTCTTTCCACAGTTTGTCATTATCTCCCTCTAGGTCCTAATTGAGTTTTGCATTCTCTTCCCTTAGTTCTCTAATATTTTTGAATATATCTACAGTTTTTCTTCTAAGGCCAGTGACTTGGCTTCTTTCCATGGAGATCTCATTGTAGGGATCTTCCGTAGGGTTGGTAGATTTTGGTGTGGATTTATTAGGAACTTTTCTCATGTTTTTTTTTTTTTTTCTTTGTGTCTTTGGAATGTGGATTTGTCTGTTTATTTGATTCTTTGAACTCTGGCACCTCAACGTTGGCTGCATGGAAAATAATCACCAATGCTCTGCCTGTTAGGTCCTCTGCACCAGAGCTACACCAGGATAAAGGGGGTGGGGTGGGGGATGGGTAGCATTGCTAATTTGGCCCACGCACAGATAGGCCCCCAAGGGTCAAGGCAGGTCTGCCTTCCCTCACCTGCACCTCACTAACTTCCTTTTTTTTAACATTCCAAGCCAACAACCTAAGGTTCCCAGAATGCTTCCTCTGAATGCTAACCTCCTGCTGGGAAGAAAGGTTAGGACAGCCTAAGTGCTACCTTCAACAAAAAAGAATGAATCCCATCCCCCTCCTTTCCTCTCCAAAGTCTAGGAGCTGCTCACTAAGGAAAAATACTGCAAAAGGCCAAAAGGATAGTTGTGGACTCTCATAGAGTGGACTTTATTTCATCAATATAGTTATAGATACAGGCCTTCCCAGCCAAACTTAAGCCTTTGAGGTCTGTATGTCTTGGGGGAGAAATATCATACTTTGAAAGGGAAAATGCCATTCACATGTCTATGTCATAGGAAAAAATATTGTTACTTTTAGAGGAAAAATGTCACCTGTATGTCTTGGAGGGAGAAAAAAGTATTACTTTTGCTTTGTCATTTTTTTGGAGTTCGTCCACTTGAAGGAAAAGTTACATACACAGCTTTAAGTCTCTTTACATCATTACATGGTTGGTTTGTGATACACTGGCACAAGTTTCTGTATTTAAATTAATAGGTCTAGAAGCACTTTAGGCTTTGGGAACTTTGGCAGCTGCCTTGTGGCCTTTTGCTGCCTCTGTGTTAAGAGGGAAATCAAAAGATGCCTGTTTGTTTTTATATTGGGGAAGAAAAATGTTATCTTTATAATGGGTTGTTGACAAAGCCCTATTATCTGCAACCCAAGTCCCTCTAGGCCACCTAGATAATCATTTTTGTTAAGACTAATCTCAACCTTAGGAAGTCAGCTTCCTGTTTTGTCAAAAGCCAATTTGGGGTTACAGCCCAGACTGTTTTAGTTCAATATCAAGCAATCCCTGAAAGTTTTCTGTAAAACATGACAACACTGCTCTACTTTAATAAAAATCGTCAAAGGAGTTAGCTTTAGGGCTGAGACTTTGTCTGGCTGGAAGCAAGGATCTCCAAATACTGTCCCAGTAGCTCCATGGGCATCTAGCATCCCCCTCACGTCAGGATAAAACAGTATTCTTGCCTTTCCTGGACAGCACCCCAGATCATGAGGGCTCTCTCTCTTTCTCACTTCCAGCTTACACACACTCAGGTTCTGATTTCCCCAGTAGGAGCCGAGTTGGGTCTTACTTACCAGAATATCCCCAATAAATAAAATAATAACAGTATGTAATGACTGAGCTTGTTTTGACTAAAGAGAAAGGAGGAGATGTAAATATTCTTTTAGCAGGAGCACGTAGAGTGTCAGCAAGGAGCCTCCAAGTGTGGAATCCTGCTGATATCCTGCTGCTTTTGATACCTGCCCCAGCGACAACTGTCTTTGATGCCTGGGGAAAACATTGTCAGGTTCCTGTAGCATATGGCCTGAAGTCCTGCCTGTCCCAACCCCCCAGTTCTGTGTGTCCCAGCCCCCTGCAAGGTTCTGTATAAAAAACCCTGAGTTACAACATTAAAGCAAGTTTTCCCCTTGTGGAATAACTCCTGGCCTCTCTGAGTCCATCTTTCTTTCTCTCCTCCAGGTCTTACTTCCTACCTCCCTCACCCTCCCTGCTAGGGCCCAAGGTAGGAGTGTTAACCATTTGGCCAGGGAAAATCCCAAGGCTTGGAGTACTGCTGAGCTGCGAGCCCAGTTCCGGGGGGGGAAGAACGTCTCATGGAAGGCAGTACATATGCACCATACATTTAAAGAGACATCAGAAGACAAATATCCTATGACATTATAATTCAGGGGTAGATGCCCATGTCTGAGACCAAGACACCCAGCACCCCCAGTTCTAAGGGTCACTATTCTGCTATCTCTTGATAAGTTAGAATGAGTGACTTCAGCTCCCACCTTGATGGAACAGTGGCCACTGCCACCATTTAAACTTGAGCTTTGGAGTCCATAGTTCCTGAGCAACTAAATGCAGGGCATATTTCAATATATATTAATCCCTGGAAGATCCTGTCTTTGTAATTCAAAAGAAAGAGCAGGGGTGCAGGAAACAAAGAGTGCCTGATGTGACAGGCTGAAGAGAAATGGCGCTTGGTCTGCAGCCATGGCGTTTGGTATCTGGCCAAAAGGCCCTGGCTAAAGAACACAGTGCTCATTCTTCAGTAATTTTCAAGATGATATATGAGTGCTTTTTCTTATGCATCATGTTCTGTTCATGATATTTTGTTAAGCTCATGGGCGGCATGTGTTGCATGGGGAATTGTATCTATGAACACAAAACTTCTTACATAAGGAACTGTATCTATAGATGTGGCACTGCTGATTGGCTCAATACTGGTATAAATATTCTTGGTTTCTAAGCTATTGTTAGTAGCATTAGTGGTTAGTAGCATTAGTAATTACATGCAATTGTGAATAACATTAAGAATTATAAAAGTTAAGAAGTGAATGGTGCCATTAAAAGAAACTACAAAGAATAAGTTAGATGAGTGATTCATTCCCAGTCCGCGTCCAATGATTCGCGCTGCTGAACAGCGCAACTGGTGGCCCATATGGGGAGTACGGGAACCTTGCTGCAACACTAGTTTCATCGGCCTAGTGGAGCAACTGAGGAACCCTGCAGGTAAAAAAGCTCTGGTCCCAGAGTGTTAACTAAACAGTGATATAAGATATAAAAAATAGAAACTAGAAGTAGAAAAATAACAAATAAAATAAAGAAAAAATAAAATAGAAAAAGGGAGCCAGAAAATAAATAAAATAGGCTCAGAAATATCAGGAAATCAGATGAATAGAGTCATAAAAGATTTGTTAAAGACCAGTGGGACTGCTATAAAAGATAGTACAGCAAAAACTTATGTAGAATCCATGTTAAAGGTGAGTCCATGGTTTCTGGAAGAAGGTTTTTTAAATTTTCCTCATTGGGAACAACATAAAAAAGACTCACAAAGGCAAAAAGATTTAGAGTCACTTCCTAAGGGATCATTTCCAATGTGGCAGTTAATTAGAGAATGTCTTGGCTCCTCGAAGCCTATGGTTAAGGCTCAAATCTCCCGTGGGAAGGAAACGTTGGAGGAAATAAGAGAGCAGGAATCCCAAGGAAATGGAGAGGAATCAGAGGGGGAAGAGTTAAGTGGAGATGAGTTAGAACAAGATTTGGAAAAGGATCCACTTCCAATGAAGCCTCCACCTCCACCCCTGCCATGGGGAGAGATAAAGAGAGACAGAAGGAGGCCACGGAGAGAGATTAAACAAGACAAAGGGAGGCAGTTACCTTCCTTCTGGGATATTGATGAGGTCACCACCTGTATAAAGAGGCTATTTAAAGTTAGCAGTGACTCAGAAAGGGAATGGGAATGGCCTGTCATAGAGGACCAGAATCAACAAAGATATCACCAGCTGCTAGAATCTAAATCAATTAAACAATTAAAAAAATCTGTGGCCACTTACGTTCCTCAGGCACCTTTCACTGTTAGTATGCTGGAAACTCTGGCTGGTATGAATTTATGCCCTGAAGATTGGAAAAGATTATGTAGAGCAGTCCTCTCTGGTGGTTCCTACTTGTTTTGGAAGACCACCTTGCAGGAGTTGTCTATAGAAACTGCCCACAGAAACGCTGTGGCAGGAGTTCCACAAAGAGACATAAACATGCTTACCGGTGAAGTTGATTATGCTGTGCTAGCAGTCCAAGTACAATATGATCCAGGAGTTTATGCTCAAATTGCTGCGACTGCTATGCTAGCTTGGAGATCTATTCAAGGAGTAGGTGATTTACAGGGACAGCTGTCGAAAGTGATACAGGGAGCAAATGAGACTTATGCAGATTTTGTAGACAGACTAATCCAAACAGCAAGTAGAATATTTGGAGATGTGGACCAGGCTATGCTGCTGATTAAGCAGTTGGCATATAAACAGGCAAACAAATGGTGTAGAGAAGCCATTCGGCCCTGGAAGAATAGAGATCTCTCTACCTAAATTAAGGCCTGCAGAGATATTAATGATGCCATGGTGACAGGGGCTGTGATTGCTGCTGCAATACGTGGAGTTTCTCCACTAGGATAAGAAAACACAGCTAAATTTAAGTGTTTCAATTGTGGACGACTTGGACATATAAAAAAAAAAAAGATTGCCCTCAAAATAGAGGATATTCTTTCCCTCAGTCACAATTGTGCCCCCCAGGCGTATGTCCAAAATGCAAAAGAGGAAGACATTGGGCCAATGAATATAAAACTAGAATTGATTTGGAGGGACGTCCTATTCTTCCATTTTCAAAAAATGGGAAGATGGACCCACTGCCTCGGGCCCCCCAAATGTATGGGGCAGCCATGGACTTGACTCCACCATTTACCCAATACAGACAACCCCATGTCACAATCCCTTCCTACCATTAACTCCCTCTGCCGAGAAACCCAAGGAAGTGCAGGATTGGACCTCTGTGCCACCTCCAGACTCGTATTAACACCAGATATGGGAGTACAGTTGATGGCTTCAGGGATTAGGGGACCACTACCTCCAGGAACTGTAGGTGTACTTCTTGGACGTAGTTCAAAAATATTATCTGGCCTTTTTGTTCTCCCAGGGGTTATTGATTCCTACTATACAGGTGAAATTCAAATTATGGTTAATTCCCCAAAAGGCATATCTGTCATCAATCCTGGAGACCACATTGCACAATTAGTGTTACTGCCTAGTGCAGCACAACAAACTAAAACAATTCCCCAATCCCAAGGAAATAGGGCCTTGGGATCTACAGGAAAAGAATCTATGATTTTTTAGTCTATGACTTGTAACAATAGACCTATTAAGAAGCTTATTGTTGGGGCTGAAGAGATGGCCTAGCTGTTAAGAGCGCCAACCACTCTTACAGAGGACCTGGGTTCGATCCCCAGCGCCCACATGGCGGCTGAGAACTGTCTGAAACTCCAATTCCAGGAGAACTCCAGTTCCAGGGGAATCTGACACCCCCTTCTGACCTCCACGGCATTGCACGACATGGGTGCACAAACTTGCATGCAGACAGTACATTCATACACATACGGAAATAAAATTAATAAATTTTTTTTAAAGAAGGTTATTGTTCAAGACATCCCAATTACTGGGCTTTTAGATACTGGAGCAGATAATTCTGTTATTGCCCTCAAAGACTGGCCAAAGGGATGGCCTATACAAACATCAACAGCCACTCTGAGGGGCCTGGGCTATTCCCAGTCTCCTGATAAAAGTGACAAAATATTACAATGGAAAGATGATGAATGTCATTCAGGCCTATTCCTACCTTATATTCTTAGTTCCCTGCTTGTGACCTTATGGGGATGAGATATTTTAACTCAAATGGGAGTCCATTTGACCACAGATGAGCCTACAGTTGCTACAAAGTTAATGAAGCAACAAGGTTATATACCCACAAAAGGATTAGAAAAATGTCTTCATGGAATAACAGAACCAATTATTCCTAAACAAAAAAACTGATAGACATAGGATAGGAAATCCTTTTTTCTTAGGGGCCACTGATCAAATACAACCACAAAAATTACTTGAAATTCTAATGACCCTGTCTGGATCCCTCAGTGGCCCCTATCCCAGGAAAAGTTCCAGGCGGCTCATGAGCTGGTTAGTGAGCAATTAAAACGGGGACACTTAGTGCCTTCAACTTCCCCATGGAATTCTCCTATATTTGATTTAAGAAAAAATCAGGAAAGTGGTGTCTTCTCCAGGACTTGAGAAAGGTTAATGAAACAATGGTTCTGATGGGTCCCACAGAGCCTCGACTCCGTTACCCTGCTAAAATTCCTAAGAATTTTCAAATCATCGTTATAGATATCAAAGACTGTTTTTTTAGTATTTCATTATGTGCTGAGGTTGCTTCCAGATTTGCTTTTTCAGTTCCTAATATTAATTGCATGACTCCCAACCAGAGATTTCATTGGGTTCTTCTCCCACAAGGAATGGCTAATAGTCCTACTATGTGTCAGGTATTTATAGATTCTGCCTTGCGACCATCTAGACTCCAATTTTCTCAAATATTGGTGATCCATTATATGGATGACAGTCTTTTAGCCCATAAAGACAAGATATTATTACATCAGCCTTTACGACCCTCACTCAACAATTACAACATCATGGACTTTATATAGCTCCTGAAAAGGTACAAGAAACCTTGCCTATAAAATATTTAGGTTACACTATCACGATTACATTAATTAAACCTCAAAAGGTCCATCTGAATACATCCCATCTAAAAACGTTAAACAATTTCCAAAAATTTCTGGGAGACATAAATTGGATACGACCTACTCTAAAACTTACAACTCATTATCTCAAGCCTTTATTTGATATTTTAAGAGGAGATCCTGATCCAACTTCCCCTAGGAAAATCACTCCAGAAGGAAAAAAGGCCTTGACTTTGGTAGAACAAGCTCTTAAAAAGGCTCATTGTATAAGAACTGATATTACAGAACCAATACAGTTTATAATTTTGTCCTCTCCACATTCACGCACTGGAGGATTTTGGCAAAATGGACCCTTAGTGTGGATCCATAATCACTCTATTAATAGTAAACATATCACTGACAATCCTGAGGCAATAGTCCAGACTATTTTCAATGGCCTTACACAATGTTTAAGAGTTTTTGATAAACATCCTGATGTTATAATTGCTCCTTATACTACAACTCAACTCCAATGGTCATATAGCAATTCTGACAGTTGGGCCATCCTCAAATGCACTACTAATATTCCCATTGAGTGCCATCTTCCAAAGTCACCTCTACTTACATTTTTTAGTCAACACCCAGTAGTCTTCCCTAGGGTTATATCACAGCATCCGCTTCCTAATGCTTTGACTGTATTCACAGATGGCTCATCCAATGGAATTGCTTCAGGTGTTACCCAAGGAGAGTCAAACACATTTCACACTCCATATTCATCTGCACAATTAGTTAAATTAACTGCAGTAATTATAGTTCTTGAAACTTATTCTACACAATCCCTTAATATCTTTACAGACAACAAATACATTGTTCAGGCTGTTCCTCATTTAGAAACCGCAGGGAATGTTTCCCCATCCACATCAACTCATACTTTATTTTTGCAAATTCAAAAATTATTATGGGCCAGAAAAGAAAAATAATTCATTGGACATATTAGAGCTCATAGTGGATTACCAGGCCCATTAAGTGAGGGAAACGCTATGGCTGACTTGGCTACAAGGCCTATTGTCCTACTTTCTATAGAAGAACAGGCAACAAATTTTCACAAATTATTTCATTTCAATTCAACTACCTTAAGAGCTAAATTTCATTTAACTAAAGAACAGGCTCGCCACATAGTAAAAAATTCTCAATCCTGTAGCCCTTTACTGCTGGTCCCTCATTATGGGGTCAATCTTAAGGGACTACAAACTAATCATCTACGGCAAATGGATGTCACTCATGAGCCATCATTTGGCACTTTAAAATATATAGATGTTTCAGTGGACATTTTTTCAGGATTCATTCATGCTTCCCCTCATTCGGGTAAAAAATAAGGGACATCATTGCTCATTGTTTACAAGCATTTGCCATACTTGTTGTTCCCAATGTCATCAAGACAGATAATGGGCCTGACTATTCTTCATCTGCTTTCTCCCGGTTTTGTCAAACTTTTGATATTACTCATAAAACAGGTATACCATATAATCCACAAGGACAAGCCATCATGGAGCACAGTCATGTAACTCTAAAAAGTATGCTTATAAAACAAAAAGGGGGAGATGTGTGTAAAACCCCTAGAGAGAGACTAAATCTTGCTTTATTTACTTTCAATTTTTTAACTTTGGTCAAGGAAGGCCGCACTTCTAGTGAGCATCACTGGAATCCTTCAAGGACAGAAAAACCTCTAGATATGTGGAAGGATGTGTTGCTTAATAAATGGAAAGGTCCAGATCTGGAATTGATCTGGGGCCGAGGCAGTGTTTGTGTTTTTCCTCAGGATGAAGAGATGCCGCTGTGGATTCTAGAATGGCTGATTAGACAGATAAGCCCTCCAAAAGACAATCAGGATGATACCAGAGATGACAGCAACACATATTCTGGCTGCTAACCCATCTAAGAAAGTTGTAAAACCCTTTACTGCTGAAAAATTTTTAGCCATGTGTCTTTTACTTTCTGCTGTTTCTTTTGGCCAAGCAGTAAATGTAAATTATTGGGCTTATATCCCTAATCCTCCTATGTTAGAACCTATGTTTTGGGGAAATATGGATTTACAGGTTTATACTACTCCAAAGATTCTCTCCCCACCATGGAATGATTTTACTTCTTTAAATATTAATGATGGCACAAATATAATTTTACTCATTCCACGGAAAAGATTCCCATTAGTTTAGGCTCTGGTGAATTTTGCTTGCCTTTGGCATACCAACATTGGTTATTGCCAGGAATAAATATAACCAGAAGCTGGATACACTTACAGTGACTTTCTGCATGGTCTATAAATTAGACATGGGATAATGTTATTAAAGAAATGAAAATGACAATGCCAAATTGCCCTGATTTCACTTATATTGGATTAATATATAAACCATTTATATGGTCTGAATCCTTAGGTAAATTTGGAAAAATTATTAAAAACCGATGGGTCAATTGGGGACCATATGGGCTCTTTGTTAAAACTTGTTCAGAATGGAATGCTCTTACTTGTGATTTGCTTAAAAAGTCAAAATGACTGAGGACCCAAAACATAAAGATACCATCTATGATAGGCAGTGATTAATGGCTTGGGGTGATGGTGGTATTGCAGACAATCAACTGGCCATTTTGACATCTCCTGCTGCAGTGCAGACTCATCTGTGGAAATTGGCTGCAGCTATCAAGCCAAAACACGTGTTTAATGGAAGTTTTTCTGGGACTTCAGTGTCAGCTGCTATTTATACATTTAGAAAATTTAGAAGCACTAATATTACTGCTTGTATACATTTGCCTTATGTAATTCTTATAGGAAATTTCAGTTTTTCATCTAATATTTCCTGTATTGAATGTAGACTAGTTTCCTATATTAATACTTCTGTTAGTTTAAATGATAATGAATCTTTAATGATTTTGCAACAGAAAACTCACATTTGGATGCCTATAAATCTTGGTAGACCTTGGGCCCATGATCCTTTAGATCCTGTAATTTTTGAAATTTTTAAGAAGATTTTAAAGCATGTTAAACGTATGATAGGAATTGTTGTTGCTGTAATTTTAAGTCTTATCACAGTTACTACAACTGCTGCTCTATCTGGTATTGCTTTACATACTACTATTCAAACTAAAGGTTTTGTAGAACAATGGCATCAAGATTCTTATACTATGTGGTCCCATCAAGTTGAAATTGACTCCTGTTTACAAACTGAAATAGATGTGTTAAAACAAATGGTAGGGTGGTTAGGAAAAAAGATGTTGCTGGAATAATTGCATCTTAGATGTGATTGGAACTCAACTACTTTCTTTGTTACTGAATTATAATATAATGAAACTGTTATAGAATGGAAGGAGTTTCAAGCTTATTTACATGGTAATGCATCAATAAAGGCAAAATTTATAAAACTTAAAAGAAAAATTGAGGATATTTTTGCTAAAAGTATGTTTAATGAGGATGCTGCTACTGTTGCACAAATATTTGCTGATAAACTTATAGGATTAGTTCCAAAAGGAATGGTACAAAGTATAACTCATACTGCTGGAGGAATGTGTGGAGTTCTAGATATTGTAGTCTATTTGGATTGTTTTATCTTTATTGTATTAAGCCAAATCAAGAAAATCTAAATTTAATCTGGATGAAAATTCTTACATTGAAAACTAATAAGGGAAAAACTTGTGGAAACTCAAACGTGGCTTGAGTGAGGTGTGGCAGAGGACATGCCTCATGCACTGTTTTTCTTTATTTAGCTACATTTCCTATGGGAGATGGCTCTTGGGCAGGTTTTAGTACCTGACAGGCCCAGGAGTTAAGTACCTATCACTGATTTTAAAACAACTAATCAACTATAGACTGGATTATTCACTGATTTAAAACAATACTAATCAACTATGGACTGGATTATACTAAAATTGGAAAAATTATGGACTGTGCTAGGACTTGGGCGATGGACTGATGAGTCCATTGTTTTAACTCCTGTGAATGCTCTCCTGGACTATATTGGGCTGAGCTGTGGAAGCGGCCAGTGCACAGGGTTGCTCTTACAATTTAACCTTTTGCCCTAAAAAATGAAAAAAAATGCCAAAAAATGACTCACTCAACTAGATGGCTGGTAGTCAAAAATGGGTAAGTCCACATCCTAGACTGATCAACCTAAGACAGGACCCTGACGATTAGAGTCAGGACTCCAATGACGGGTAAGGCTGTCCTGAGATGTAGAGACACCTAAGACAGGCATGGACTATCTTGAGCACGTGGTCTATCTTGAGTGTGGGGTAGCCCCACGACTCACTCCCCTGTGTGAAACAAAAAGGGGGAACTGTGGGAGACAAAGATTGCCTGATGTGACAGGCTGAAGAAAAATGGTGCTTGGTCTGCAGCCATGGGGTTTGGTCTCTGGCCAAAAGGCCCTGGCTGAAGAACAGAGTGCATCTGCTTCAGTAATTTTCAAGATGATATATGAGTGCCGTTTCTTATGCATCATGTTCTGTTCATGATATTTTGTTAAGATCATGGGTGGCATGTGTTGCATGGGGAACTCTATCTATGAACACAAAACTTCTTACATAAGGAACTGTATCTATAGATGTGAAGCTGCTGATTGGCTCAATACTGGTATAAATATTCTTGGTTTCTAAGCTATTGTTGTTAGTAGCATTAGTGGTTAGTAGCATTAGTAATTACATGCAATTCTGAATAACATTAAGAATTATAAAAGTAAAGAAGTGAACGGCGGCATTAAAAGAAACTACAAAGAATAAGTTAGATGAGTGATTCATTCCCAGTCCACCTCTGATGATTTGCGCCATTGGATGGCGCACAGGGGAATTTCCTTATGCTCCATGACCATAGAGCTATTAAGACTACAGTGAAAAAGATCAGAACAGCCCAACCTGGGCTCCCTGGGCTCTCAGCTATACAGGTGGGCAAACACATTGTTAATTTTTATATTAAAGTTTGTTTCTTTTCTATTCACCTGCACCTCGAAGACAGACCTCACCTTTCATTTATTGTCCCTCATAGCAAGCAACCCCCTCCCCCCACAGACACACACATATATAGCACACAGATATATCAATGGAACGCCCTGCCACAGGTCATGAAAAATAGCCCCATAATCGATCAGGATTTGGTTGTTCATGTTCTGAAAAAGTTTTCCAAAATCCAAGAGTTAGTCATGGGTAATGTTTTACTAGCTCACTGTGATAGAATGATCCTGGAATCCCTACTCCCACAAGTCTTAGTAGCCCTTGAGGCTAGCCATTTAAAGGTCTCACAGGAGAAAATTCAACTCTCCCCTCCCTATGAACTTCTGGATTCAGTTCTAGAGAATAGGCTGATTCAGCCTCAGATGCCAATAATTAAACTCCCCAAGATGCTGTCCTTTAACAAGCACCAAAAGGCCTTGGGAGCTATTAACTACCTGTACCCGTTGCTTCATATCTCCTCAGACGAGATGCATCTATTTTATGATTGATTCTGAGGCCCTACAGAGCCTTCCTCACTCTATAGCATATCCCAAGAAGCTCATATTGTTATCCAAAGAATCAAGGTTGCTTTGTCCCAAGGACTTCACTGTTAGATTTGACATCTCCTTTCACTTAATGGAGATAATTCTTGCTCCAGGAGATTGTCCAGTTGGGGCGATATGGCAGTCTCATGGGCCTCTGAAATGCCTACACTATCATAGAGTATAAAAACAGAAGAGGGAGGCCTATAACTCTTCCCCTCATGACAATGTATGTAGAGCACTCTTGGATATAAACATTCTGCAAATTTTGAAAACAGACATAATAACCCCAGTCCACAAGTATAGAAGCCCTCTGACAGGGCATAATGGTACTGTGGTGAGAAATCCATTGTCAGGAAAATGGAAGGGCCCAGACCCCTGCTAACATAGGACAAGGGTAGGCTTGTGACTTTCCACAGGCAGATCTCCACCCTATTTTGGTTCTGCAATGAAGTGTTCATTCTTGGACTACAAGGATTGGATCTGGACCCACAAGCAGAAAAGCTGGCAAGTCTGAGCATTCAGGAAGGTTGGATGAAATATAAGAGAATGGCAATTATCCAGAGGCTAACGCACAGGGTGACATCATGGGAACTCAAGGCACTACAGTCACAGACTCAGAGTTTGAGGCCTCCAGGTATAGTACCAATGACAGGTCCACTAATGTTGGCCATCATATGCGCTGCCCTGATGACCAATAGTGTGACAGACCAGGTGTCGCAGGTAATGTGTGAGTATATGGTCCCAACCTACAGTTTCTGCTGACATCTTCTTGCCTCTGATTTGGGCAATGATTCTGTCCTTTAGCCACCCAAGGCTTTTACCTTACAAATTGAAATAGCACCTTACAATCAATTTGTTCTAACGAGAACCAAACAGGTTTACTTAACTCCAATCAAAATGTTACTTGCTATTTGAAAGGAACTGATATAGGGGACTTTTTGCCTGTCCTCCCTGCTGTGAAAAGAATCAATTATTATTATTTTCGTGGCTCCATATCATACTTGCCTGTCAGCTCCCATTTTTATTCTCTTAACTAACTCCTCACCTGAACTAGTGGAACAAGGAAATCACCATGGCCATATCTTCACTCCACAATACTATTGACTTTATTGATATCCTTAGGACTCCAGCAGTCACATGGTTGCAGGTGAACCTGATGACTCCTTGGGAAGGGTCCAGGAGGTTGAAGCAGTTGCCTCTGGAGTATCAATTCCAAACACCATAAAAATGGCAGCCACACCCTTCATCAGGAAAATGACCTGCAGCTAAAACTGGCTGAACTTTTATTTGATCAGCAAGTTTGTGTATGCAAACCTCTCCATACTTACCTGGCAGGGGAGATACCATGATCATGAAGGTTGTTTTCCCAGGGTGAGGCTTATCCATTGCACTCCAGATGTGCTGACCCCTGCGATTTCCCAAAATGTGGGAAACTCGACTGCATAATTTGTGGTAGTGGGGGACTGCATTCACGCTCTCCCCTGTAAAAAAATAAAATAAAATAAAATAAAATAAGAAAAACCTCTCCAAACTTGAATTGGGTATTCTGGGACACAACCCGATTCTTTCATTCTCTGATGACTTGTACAGTAATTGGACACAGATGCTTTCTAATTGGGTTTGCATGGACATTGGTTATTACTTTTTACAAAATGGTCATGGCCATTTGACCCAGACAAAGACAAACTGACCACTACTGTCATGTTCTCAGTGCTTAAGGCTGCAAAAACAGAATGGAGAGATGTAAGACAACAGTCCTGGATTCAGGGTTATATTGCACACATGCAGACACAATCTACTTAGCACACAAAGCAATGATATAATACTGGGTATATCCTGTTTCCTGATGTTAGGTTATGATCTGTGCCATGAGCCAACTTGTTTCTCTACACGACCATTACAGGGTATGACACACATGTTGATATAACGTGTGATGCCTCATGATGTAGGGGCTGCCCACTCCAGACCTATATAAGTTACAGGCTGTGTGGAAATAAATGAATTTCACTGATTTGCACCATTTGACTATTACAGCACATGTGCTCTTTTTAACTAGATTAATTGTGGGCAAATCAACCCCACAGCTGGTTCTGCAGCTTGTTTTGTCATGGGAACCAGCAGCTCCATAAGTGGGTGTTTGGCCCTTGGACCATAAGTCTCACATCTGTGTGTTTTGTCATGGGACCATCAGTCTCAGAGTTGAGTGTTTGGCCATGGGATCATCTGTCCCACACCTGCTTGTTTGGTTGTGGGGCCATCAGTCCCATGGCTTCATCTTTGTCCACCAGGCCATCAGCCATGAACACAGGCCTTCTTGAGCTTGTCCAACAGCAGGGTCGCCAGTCTCACAGAGGAAAAATGATTTTAGAGAAAATCAATACCTTCCTTTTCCTACAAAAATAAGTTAGGACATTTCCAGCCTTGAGAATACCTGAATATGGAATTTGTGGGATGGTGAGCTTTCCAAATTGTACTTTGCAAATCCTTCAAAAATGAGATCATCAGAATACCTCTCTCTGCTGCAGGAATAGACACTCCTGCATTTTAGTAGGGTCCCAGATTCTGCAGCCTATGTGAGAGTACCTGAATTAAGCCATGCCCAACAAGCTTCCCAAATTGTGCTGTGACTGCTGACAAGTGGGGCCAAGCCATTTGAAGGAAGACTGAGAATATCTGATTGATGCTTGACTTAGGCCTCTGTGTGAGTTTCAGACTAGCTGATTAGAACCAGCATGTCCCTCCAATACAAAATCAAAAGAGATAACATGAAGCCCAGACCAACCAGCATTTCACACCTATTAAGAAAACAACCAAGGGACAGCAAGAATTCAAGGTCAGTCTGTAACTCAGCAAAGAAAGACATAGGTTTCAGACAATAATCATAAATACCAAAAGCAATCCACATGCCAAAATCACAACCCCAAAACAATGATAGGCAAACCCAAATAACATGCCACCACTAACTAAACACTACCAGCTCTATAGAAGAGTTCTACAATGAAGTCACCCCAGAGATAATCCAATACCCAAAATTTAAAAGAACCATCATAAACATGATCAAAGAATTGAAACAAATTTAAAGTACACACAAACAAACAAATCAAAGAACTAAGAGAAGACAGGAATAAAGTTCTGACTAAATTCACACAGATAAAACACAGGCTAAAATGAAAAAGGAAGTGAATATAAAAGGAAGTGAAACAATCAATAAGCCATCTTGAAATCATGAGAAAGCCTCAGCAATAGAATGAATAAAATGGAAAACAGAATATCAAGACTGTACTATAAAGTTGAAAAACTGGATCACTCAACTGAAGATTATATATTAAAAAAAAAACACAAGAATGGATTATCCAGGAAATGTGGGGCACCATGAAAAGACCAAACATACCCATCATAGGCACAAAGGGAGGAGAATAATCTCAGAATAATGTTATTGACCAGATCATCAACAGAATTTTGGAAGAAAATATCCCCAAGTGAAGGAAAGACATGTCCATACAAATAAAAGAACTACATGTAACACCAAATAAACAGGACCAGAAAAGAAACTCTACCATGTCATATCATAGTAAAAATACTAAATGTTCAGAATTAAGAGAGAATACTGAAAGATATAAAAGAAAAACAATAAGTCGCATATAAAGGGAAACCCATCAAAGTTACAGCTGACTTTTCAGTGCAAACTATGGAATCAGGAAGAATCTGGACCAATGTATTCCCAGTTAAAAATGGCCATAGATGCAAATCCAAAATACTTTACCCAGACAACATAAAAGAACTGGGAAATATATGAACTCATGAAAATTACTAAATCTAAACCAGGAAGAGATCAACAGCTTAAACAGAACCATAATATACAAAGAAATTTAAACATTAATACAAAGCTTCATAATTTAAAAAAGCCAAGCTCTGGGGCTGGAGAGATGGCCTAGCGGTTAAGAGAGCTGACCGCTGTTACAGAGGACCCGGGTTCGATCCCCAGCACCCACATGGCGGCCAAGAACCGTCTGAAACTCCAATTCCAGGAGAACTCCAGTTCCAGGGGAATCCGAGACCCTCTTCTGACCTCCGTGGCATTGCACAACACGGGTGCACAGACTTGCATGCAGACAGTACATTCATACACATACAGAAATAAATAAAAATAAAAAAGCCAAGCTCCAGATGGATTTATAGCAGAATTATAGCAGACATTGAAAGAAGATCTGTAGCGAATATTACTTGTTATTCAAAGGATAGAAACAGAGGAAGATTTCTTAAATCCCTTCTATGAAGGCAACATTACTCTAATACCTGGTACAGATACAAACAAGAAAGATAACTATAGACCCATAACCTTAATGAATATAGATACAAAAATTCTCAATAAAATATTTGCAAACCATATACAAACACACATCAAAGATATCTTCCACCATAATCAAGTTAGATTTATTACATAGATGCAGAAATGGTTCAATATATGTAAATCAATAGATGTCAAAAAACAAATATGGACTCAAGGACAAAATTCACATGGTCATCTCAATAGATGCAGAAAAGGCCTTTGATAAAATTCAACATGCATTTATGTTAAAGTCCTAGCAGAAATTGGACTGTAAGGAATATACCTCAACATAATTAAAACTATGTACAACAAACCCACAGCCAACATAATTCTAAATGAGAAAAATTGGAAGCATTCCCCTTAAAATCAGGAAACTGTCAAGGCTATCAATTATCTCCACTTCTTTTTAATATAGTGCTTGAAACCTTGGCTAGGGCAATAAGACACAGAAATTAAAGTAGTACTTACTGGAAAAAGAGTTCAAATTATTCATTTTGCAGAATATACTATATTTTACATAAGTGATGCCAAAAATTCCACCAGAAAACTCCAAGAAATGACTAAAACTTTCATGAAAGTTGCAGGTTACAAAATAAATCTAAAAAAATCAAGAGCATTGGTCTCGGCACCAGACTAGACAGTCAGCGTGTTTAGGTCAGTGCCTCTGCGCCTTTGTGCGGGCTGGCCAGAAGTCACTCAGGTGGGTACTGGGGCACAGGCTTGGTCAGTGGGTTTGGGTCGGTGCCTCCACACAGGAGCAGATGGTCGGCGGGTTTGGGTCTGTGCTTCCGCGCCTTTATGCTGGCTGGCTGGAAGTAACTCAGGCGGGTACCGGGGTGCAGGCTAGGTCAGTGGGTTTGGGTCGGTGCCTCCGCACCCAGACCAGATGGACGGTGGGTTTGGGTCGGTGCCTCTGCGCCTTTGTGCACATTGGCCGGAAGTCACTCAGGTGGGTACTCCCCTCCCCCCGTCACCTTCGGAAATCAGTAAGAATCCAAGTGGACATTTTTTTTGGAGATCCTTCAGAACAAGAAGAGAAGAGTACTTTGGCTTCCAATATCCAATATATAAACAAAATTGAAATCCTGAAAACTAGACAAGTCAATACTCCATAAACAAGAAGGAGGAAAGGAAAAAAAAAAAGCATCTGAAGGAGGAAAGCAAAACCATCTGCTAACATAGTGAAAAGGTATTTGTGATCTGAACCACAAAGGGGAAGCCCACATGCCAGGGACACAACGAAGGGACAACATGGGAAAGGTACAGGATAATCCTGCACCAGGCTCTACCAAACCTGTAGGAGATAGCTATAATGGAAACCCCTTGGAGGAGACCCAAGGAGAAGATCTTAGAGGAATAATTGCAGACATATGCAGAGAAATTAAAGAATATAAAGAAGAATTCAGAGAACTAAAGAAAGAGAATGAAAAACTCAAAAAGAACCTAGAGGGGTATAATGACAAACATTGGAAAGAACTAAAGGAACACATTTACAAACTCCAGAAAGAACTAGAGGGAGAAAAAATAAAGAAGAATTCAGAGAACTAAAGAGGGAGAATGAAAAACTCAAAAAGGTCCTAGAGGGATAAAATGAAAAACTTTGAAAAGAACTAAAGGAACAGATTGACAAACTCCAGAAGGAACTAGAGGGAGAAAAGAACAAACTCCGAAAGGAAGTAGAAACACTGAAAAAGGAAGCCAACCAACGAAGTAAGAAGCACTAAGAAGAGATTGAGAAGCATCAAGAAGAGATTGAGAAGCTCAAAAAGGAAGTGGAAATACTAAAGAAAACTCAGGATGAAACGAAAAAGGAATTAGAATACTCTTCCAATCAAGAAGAAAGGAAAGGAAAAAGCCTCAGAAGTAGGATAGAGGAAGCAGAACAAAGAATATCAGATCTGGAAGATAACACAGAGCAAATAAAAAGCTCAAATAAAGATTATAAAAAATTTAAAAACACACAAAAGTGGAACAACCAGGAAATATGGGACACTATGAAAAGATCAAACCTCTGCATGATAGGAATAAAGGAAGGAGAAGAATCTCAAGAGAATAGTATTGATTAGATCTTCAAGAGTATAATAGATGAGAATTTCCCAAAACTAAAAATAGACAAACTCATACAAATACAAGAAGCACATAGGACCCCAAATACACAAGATCAGAAAAGAAACACCCAGGCCTTATCATATTAAAAATGATAGATGCCCAAAACAAAGACAAAATTTTGAGGGTTACAAAAGAAAATCAAGACATGTACAAAGGGAAACCTATCACATTACAACTGACTTCTTGGCTCAAACCATGAAAGCAAGAAGAACATGGAGCAAAGCATTCCCAGTGTTAAGGGACTATGGATGCCAACCCAGAATACTTTACCCAGAAAAAATGTTGACTATAGTTGAAGGAGGGAAGAAAATTTTCCATGACATTAACAAGATGATAGAATACATGTCTAGAAAACCAACTCTTCATAAAATACTTGAAGCAATTCAGAGAGCAGAAGAGAGGAGCAACAATCCTCAAACACCTAGGAAAAGAAACTAATAAAAACATAACCATAGGAGCAAAATTAGAGGCTGGAAGTCCAAATGGATAATAAAGTGAAAGGAAGCAACATCCATCCTTCAATTATAGCCTTAAATATTAATGGGCTAAACTCCCCAATCAAAAGGCATAGACTGGGAGAATGGATTAGGAAACAAAACCCATCAATATGCTTGCTGTCTACAAGAAACCCATCTCAATTTCAAGGATAGGTACCAACTGAAGGTGAAGGGATGGAAGAAAGTATTCCAAGCAAATGGTACCAAAAAGAAAGCGGGTGTGGCTATTCTAATATCAGACAAAATAGACTTCAAATCAAAAGAAATCAAAAGAGACAAAGAGGGTCATTACATCTTTATTAAAGGAACAATTGACGATGAAGATCTCACAATCATGAATATATATGCACCAAACACCGGTGCACCAAACTTTATAAAGACAATTCTTCAGGATCTCAAGGCACAGATTAACCCCAGCACACTAATAGTAGGGGACTTCAATACCCCATTAAGTCCCCTAGACAGATCAACAGGACAAAGGATAAACAGAGAGACATCTGAACTAAATGAAACAATACACCAAATGGACCTCACAGACATCTATCGAATATTTCACCCAAACACCAGAGAATACACTTTCTACTCAGCACCTCATGGAACATTCTCCAAAATAGACCATATACTGGGACACAGGAAAAAACTCAACAAATATAAAAAGATTGAAATAATCTCATGCATTCTATCAGACCACAGTGCAATAAAACTCAATATCAACACCAGAATAAACCCTACAACCTACAGGAACACATGGAGACTAAACAACACTCTCCTGAATAATGAGTGGGTCAAGGAAGAAATAAAGAAAGAAATAAAAACATTCCTGGAACTGAATGACAATGATAAAACAACACAGCAAAATCTATGGGACACTTTAAAAGCAGTCCTAAGAGGGAAGTTTATAGCTCTAAGTGCCTACATTAAAAAAACAGAAAGAACACAAGTGAATGACCTAACACTGCAGCTAAAAATACTTGAGAAACAACAACAAATGAACCCTAAACGGAGCAGACAAGAAGAAATAACAAAAATCAGAGCAGAGATCAATGAAATAGAAACAAAGAAAACCATACAAAAAATCAATGAATCCAAAAGCTGGTTCTTTGAGAGAATAAACAAGATAGACAGACCTCTAGCCCAGTTAACCAAAAGAAAGAGGGAACAACTCCAAATCAATAGAATCTGTGATGAAAGGGGAAATATCACAACAGACAATGAAAAGATCCAGACAATCATACGGGACTACTTCAAAAACTTATATTCTACTAAGTTTGAAAACCTAGAAGAAATGGATGAATATCTGAAATCCTGGGAATCACCAAAGCTCAACCAAGAAGAGATCGACAGCCTAAACAGACCAATAGTACAGGAAGAAATCGAAGATGTAATAAGTAGCCTCCCAACCAAAAAATGCCCAGGCCCGGATGGATTCACGGCAGAATTCTATAAAATATTTCGTAAAGACTTACAACCATTACTACTTAAATTGTTTAGAAGGATACAAATGGAGGGACTTCTCCCAAATTCCTTCTATGAAGCCAGCATTACGCTACTACCAAAACCAGGGAAAGATACAACCAAAAAGGAGAACTATAGACCCATCTCCCTAATGAACACAGATGCCAAAATTCTAAACAGGATTCTGGCAAATCGCATACAGACTCACATCAAGAAAATCATCCACCATGACCAAGTTGGATTCATACCAGACATGCAGGGATGGTTCAACATACGAAAATCAATAAACATCATCAAACATATCAATGGACTGAAGGACAAAAACCACACCATCATCTCAATTGATGCGGAGAAAGCCTTTGACAAAATCCAGCACCCTTTCATGTTTAAAGTCCTGGAGGGAATTGGTCTGGAGGGATCATTCCTCAATGTAATCAAAGCCATATACAGAAAACCCACAGCCAATATCATCCTAAATGGGGAAATGACAGAAGCATTCCCCTTAAAGGTAGGAACTCGGCAAGGCTGCCCCCTGTCACCACTCCTCTTCAATATAGTGCTAGAAACCCTAGCTAGGGCAATAAGGCAAGAAAAGGAAATTAAAGGAGTTCTAATTGGAAAAGAGGAAGTCAAGCTATCCCTTTTTGCTGATGATATGATTGTCTACCTAAGGGATGCTAAGAACTCCACCAGAAAACTCCTAGAAACGATTAAGAGCTTTGGTAAAGTGGCAGGATACAAAATAAACCTAGAAAAATCAGTAGCCTTTCTGTACACCAACAACAAGCAATTGAAGAAGGACTACAAGGAGACCTTCCCACTCACAATAGCCTCAAAAACAATAAAATACCTAGGAACAAACCTAACCAAAGACACCAAGGATCTCTACAACAAAAATTTTAAACCCCTGAAAAAGGAAATTGAGGAAGACATCAGAAGATGGACAAACCTCCCATGCTCATGGATTGGGAAAATAAATATAGTAAAAATGTCCATCCTACCCAAACTAGTGTACAGATTTAATGCGATCCCAATCAAAATCCCCAAGAGTTTCTTCACAGGCTTGGAAAAAAAAATCCTCAATTTCATTTGGAAAAACAAAAGACCCCGAATAGCCAAAGCAACCCTGAGTGAAAAGAGCAATACAGGGGGGATCGCTATACCAGACATCAAACTATACTACAGGGCTATAGTCATAAAGACAGCCTGGTACTGGCACAAAAACAGACCAGTTGACCAATGGAATAAAACTGAAGATCCAAACCTGAGCTCATACAATTTCAGCCACCTCATATTTGACAAGGGGGCCAAGAAGACACAATGGAGGAAAGACAGCATCTTCAGCAAGTGGTGTTGGCAAAACTGGATCACCACTTGTAGAAGAATGAAATTAAACCCCTACCTCTCACCTTGTACAAAAGTCAACTCCAGATGGATCAAAGACCTCAATGTGAAACCCCAAACTCTGGAGGTGATAGAAGAGAAACTTGGCAACAGTCTACAAGACATAGCCGTAGGAAAAGACTTCCTAAATCACTGAAAAGATCCCATGCTGAAAAAGAAAAAGAAACTTCCTAAATCAGACAGCAGCTACACAAGGAGTAAGATCGACAATTGACAAATGGGACCTCATTAAACTCATCAAACTCTGGATATCAAAAGAAACAATAAAAGAAGTGAAGAAAAAACCCACAGAGTGGGAGGAAACCTTCACTGCAGATACATCAGCAAAGCATTAATTTCCAGAGTATACAAGCTACTCATAAAACAAAGAAGAAAGAAAATAAATGAATCACTCAAAAGATGGAGCAAATATCTGAATAGAGTCTTCACAGAGAAGGAATTAGAGATGGCCGAGAAACATCTTAGGAAGTGTTCAACATCACTAATAATTAAGGAAATGCAAATTGAAACCAATTTGTGATATCATCTTACGGCAATAAGACTGGCTAGGATCAGGAATATGAATGATAGCAAGTGCTGGAGAGGTTGTGGGGAAAGGTGAACACTCATCCACTGCTGGTGGGAATGTAAACTTGTACAGCTACTATGGAAAGCTGTGTGGAGAACCCTTAGAAGACTCAAAGTGAGGCTGCCATTTAACCCAGTCATACCACTCTTGGGTATATACCCACAAGACACATCTTACTGCACAGATACATGCACAGCTATGATTATTGCAGCTTTGTTCACAATAGTAAAAAGCTGGAACCAGCCAAGGTGCCCCTCAACTGACAAGTGGATAGAGAAAATGTGATATATGTATACAATGGAGTTCTATGCAGCGGTAAAGTAGGACAACACCATGAACTTTGCAGGTAAATGGATGGAGCTAGAAGACATTATGTTAAGTGAAGGAACACAGTCCCAGAAAAGCAAACGACAAATGATGTCCCCCATATGTGGATGCTAGTGCCAATAACCCAGATATAAATATTTCTAGTCTAGAGGGATGCATAGGAAAAGAACAACAACAGAAAGACTGCATCAGAAAACTGACTGAAATGGTGAATTGGGAAGGGCAGGTGGGGCGGGAGAGGGACAAGGGTGTATATTCAATTAATGCATATTTAATTGATGTGAGTTCAACAAGTATCCAGTTTTGCCCAGACACTGTCTACAGGTAACATGGTGTTTTAGGACTTAGTAAAAGTAAATATGTGTACATTAAACAACATTGGTTTACAGGCTCCGATAAAAATGGTAATGCACCTGAGTTAAAAGGAGATATAAATTGCTGTTATCCACATTTGTTTTACATAATATCTGTATAAAAATAGCTTTGGGATTGGCACATACAAATATTCTCTATAATTTCTTTGTTGTACCGTATCACCTTGTAGCATTCTCTTTCACCTATAAGATGATTTAATGTAAAAATTAAGTTTGCTTCCCAAGTTAATTACATACAGTCACCCAAAACAGCATGGGTAAATTTGATGAAATCTGTGCCTTGATTCCACCCTATAGGTATGTATAATACAACTGTCTTCTGGAGACTCATGGGTCAAAAAACAAAAACCTAAAAAAAATGGGGGGAATGCAGATAGATAGATGAAACCGTTTCATCAAAAACCTTGCAAATTCAAATCTTAAAACTACTACGGGAAAAGATTTGTAGTTCCAACAGGTCAAAATGTCACCAAATTAATGGCTGAGAAAGAAAAGATTCAGGTTTGCATTGAGTAGGAAGTACAAGAAAGTGCCAATAGAAAGGCTGACCCGTCTGAACATTGAAAGGAAGAAAGCCTCAGATTACTACAAACATCAAAACCCCTCTGTGTATCCTACTTGGAACAACTATTTATAGTGAGTCCCTAATGAACTTACCTTCTAGGTGCCACAGGTTTTAATTAAAAAGACTTTCTTACCTCCCACCATAGAACAAGGAGAAATATGATGGCGATGAGTCATTTTCCAACTGTAAATTGTAGACAACTATTATAGAGGTAAATCTCTAATAAAATCACAAAACTGCTTTTTTAATTGACTAAAGAGACGTAGGAACTGTTGGAAAAGATTATTCCCTATTCCAGAAAGAAATATAATACCCAAAGTCGCCTTAGCTAATGAACTTAATGCAAAATATAAGTAATACAGAGTGTATGACAATCAGCGATGGATTATTCTTCCAAGGACATGTTGGCCAGGGGATCCAAGCCCCACAAAAGGTAAGGTGCCTTGCCTCTAAACTGGGATACCTGC
>VZQC01015502.1:139932-157111 GCA_009823505.1 Rhizomys pruinosus
GTGAGTTCAACAAGTACCCAGTTTTGCCTAGACACTGTCTACAGGATACATGGTGTTTTAGGACTTAGTAAAAGTAAATATGTGTATATTAAACAACATTGGTTTACAGACTCTGATAAAAACGGTAATGCATCTGAGTTAAATGGAGATATAATTCGCTGTTGTCCACATTTGTTTTACATAAAATCTGTAGAGCAATAACTTTGGGGCTGGCACATACAAATGTTCTCTATAATTTCTCTGTTGTACAGTATCACCTTGTAGCATTCTCTTTAAGATGATTTAACGTAAAAATTAAGTTTGCTTCCCAAGTTAATCGTATACAGTCACCCAAAACAACATGGGTGAATTTTATGAAATCTGTGCCTTGATTCTACCCTATAGTTATGTATAATACAACTGTCAGTTAGAGACTCATGGGTTAAAAAAAAAGGGGGGATACAGAAAGTCTGTATCAGGTTTCTAGATGTATTAGAGAGCAGTAGTCATAAAACGGCATGGTAATGCCAAAACAATAGACCTGTAAATAAATGGAATATAATGGAATACATAAAATTGAGTACATGGAATTTCAGCCACCTGATATTTGACAGAGGGGGCGAGAACAATTCAAAGGAGGAAAGACAGGATCTTCAGAAATGGTCCTGGCAAACTGGATCTCCACCTGTACAAGAATAAAACTTAAACCTTACCTTTCCCCTTGCAAAAAAGTCAATTCTGAAGGAATCAAAGACTTGAATGTAAAACCTGAATCTCTGAATATATAGAAGAAAATGTTGGCAGTAACTTACAAGATATAAGTGTAGGAAAGTACTTTCTAAATGAGACAGTGGTTTCTCAGAATTTAAGCTCAACAATCAATAAGCGGGACCTAATTAACCTGGAAACCTGTAGAGCAGAAGAAACAACCAAAAAAGTGAAGAGAAAACCCACAGAGTGGCAGAAAATTTTCACCAGTGACACAGTCTGACAGAATTTTAACATCCAGAGTATATTAATCACTCGAATAACAATTAATCAAGCAAACAAATGACCCAATTAAGAGATGAGAATAGGATCTGAACAGAGCATTCTCAAAAGAGGAAATAAAGATTTCTAAGAAACATGTTAAAAAGTGTTCAACATAATTACTAAATACAAAAATTAAACCTCAGAAAGACTGGATAATATCAAGAAAACATTCACTGCTGGTGAGATTGCAAACTCCTACACTCCTGTGGAAAGTAACATGGAGGAGCAAGCCAATAAGCAGTGTTCCTCCATGGCCTGTGCTTCAGCTCCTACCTCCAGGTTCCTGTCCTGAGTCCCTATGCTGGGCTCCCTCAATGATGAACTGTGACCCAGGAGATGTGAGCCAAATAAACTCTTTCCTCCCCAAGTTAGTTTTTGTCAGAGTGTTTTGTCACAGTAATCAAAGAGAAACTAGAACAGAAATTGCTACCACAGATTGGGCTATTGCTGTGGCAAACCTGACCTTGGTGTTTTGGGGAGGATTGTGGAAGCTTTTGGAACTTTGGTCTGGAAAAGTCATTGATTGCCTAGAGTTTGATGTTGTGGAACTTGGAACAGTTATGCTGAAAGAGCTGTAGATGACAGAGGCCTGGCTTGTGATGCTTCAAAGGGAAAAAGAGATCATCAGGACTGTTTAATCTATGGGTTCTGGAAAGCTGGAGCTGAGGAATCAGCTGTAAGTAATAAGAGATGAGAACCTGAAGTGAACCTATTGCTTTACTGGGACAACTGATGCTGGTTAGCTGGGGCTGAAAAAACAGTTGTAAGTAACAAGAGGCCAGCATCACTGTGGTGAAACCTTCTGGGATGAAATTCTTCAGGGTCAGTACACAGAAGCTGTGGTACAGAGGAGGCCAGAGCCTCCATCTCAAGCCAGAAGTAGGACTTGGTAACGTGTAAGAATCTCCTACATGGTTCTGGTATGGGAAGCATGAAAGGGTCACAGAGAGCAGCGGATGCCTGGCACTATGAGAAGCCAGGAAAGGCCACTGGTCAAAGTGTGGCCTTGGTTCCAGTGAAGATCCCAGGATTCCAGGGGTCAGGAAGAGAAGCTGAGGTTTTGCATCAGGAGAGGTCAGAAGCAACCTCAGTTTCAGTGGTGACCCCATCTTTCTGGAGATGACAGGACCATGGGATGACCACCAAGAGCAGCAGCAGGTGGGGAATGGAGCTGGCCAGGGCCGGTGAGATGAGCCATGCGTGCCACAGAAAGCAGAGTCAGAGAAGAGGAGCTGCTGAAACCCCTTGGAGCCCAGAAGATGTGAGTGAATCCCAGGTGTCCAACCTTGAGCTACTTTGCTGGAATCAGATTTTGTTTAGGTGTGCCTGATTTTTCCCTTTGAAATAAGACAGTACTTGTTTTGGATTTTACAGGAGCCCACAATTAAGAGACTTAACAGACTGTGAACTTTTAAGTGTTTGGACATTTTAAGGACTGTGGGGTTTTTAAGGTGTCTTAGGTTGTGATTAATATTAACATCATACCTTGGAAACAAGAACTGGAAAGGTGGTGGTTTAATAGCGATGTGTTTTGTGTGTCAAGCTGACAAGGTGTCAATTATGCTAGATAGCTTTAGTGTCAACTTGACACACCTGGATTGAGGGAGCCTCAATTGGAGAACTGGCTCCATTGTACTGGCCTGTGGCCATATCTGTGGAGTATTGTCTTGATTGTTGAGCAATGTGGGAGGGCCCAGCCCACCCTGGGTGGTGCCACTCCTGAGCTGGTTGTTGTGTATGGTATAAAAAAGCAGGCTGGACATGGGCCAGGGGAGCAAGCCAATAAGCAGCGTTCCTCCATGGCCTGTACTTCAGTTCCTGCCTCCAGGTTCCTGTCCTGAGTTCCTATGCTGGCATCCCTCAGTGATGACCTGTGACCCAGGAGATGTGAGCCAAATAAACACTTTCCTCCCCAAAAGAATAAAAAGAAAAAAAGAGAAAGTAACATCGAGGACTCTTAAAAGACTAAAAATTTCCGGGTGTAGTGGTTGGTGTATGTCTTTATTCCCAGTACTTAGGTTTCCTTCCAGAGCCTGAAGTTAAGACACTACTGCTGAATAAGTGACATACTTTGTATACTGAAAATGGAGCAATGGAGCTGGAACTGACCAGAAGCCTCTTCCTCTGAAGGCTAGCTCTCATAGCTTTGGAGAGTACTAGGCAATAATGAAGAACAATAACCTATTGTCCAATACCAGCTTTAATATCAAATATTCACATCAATGTCTAGCACAGCATATGGTATTTTTGCAGTAGTGGCACTTTTATCTTGGAGGCAATCAATGACTAACTAATTGGACTTAAAGCCCATACAGTGGGAAGAATCTCATGTCTAATACTGTAAACATAGCCTGATACACAAGACAGGAGATGTCAAAGATCTTAGATAAATTTTCAAGGCTGACATATTCCTATGCTAAAAGTAAGTACAAAATAGGTATCCTTATATTACAGATAAATATCCCAGTCACCACTAAATAAACTTATTTTGTACCACATGAAGACTATGACAGAGTCCCACAAATAGTCACACAAAGATTTTGTCTGTGAATTGCCCAAGATTAAGCAATACTTCAATGAAACTACTACACCTAAGGCACATGCAACATAGAACAAGAGGCTCAGAGGGCACTAATTAACTTTTTAACTCTCATTGAGGAAGTTCCTTCATACAACAGGGGACTAGGAACTCAAAATGTCACAAACAGCTAAACTGTGGAGATTAAGATTATAAAGAGTCTGGGTCCATGAACAGGTCTCCTATACTCATCTTCACTCAACCAGAGATCAGGTATCTTTGTGGAAGAGAGACCAGAAAGATTGTAAGAACTGGGGAGGTAATGCAAGACCAAATGTAAACAGCATACTACAAGCTCCTGGGATCAAGGTCATATGAACATACAGCAATAATGTCAGCACACTCAAGACCCATGCACTTAATCAGACAAAAATCCAGCATGGAACTGAGAAATGGGCAGCAGAACCTAATCTTCACTGAAGAAATATTGACACCTGATTACCACTGCTTGGTGAAGAACTGACCTTCTTAAAGAAAGAAGGACTCTGGATAGGCTGACTAGAGCTCAGTGGATGAACTTGCACTGAGGAATGGCTGGGGTCATTAATTTGGCAAAATACGTTGTAGCACAAATGAGAGAATGTATGAATTCCAGTGGGGATTGTGGAAAGATGACAACAACAGATAAGGGGTTATAAGGCAATTAAGATTGGTTGAGATATTATGTATGAAATGCACAAAGATTAACAAGAATTATGCAAATAAAAAGCAATACTTCTCTATAGATAAGATTTTAGATAGTCAGTGTAGAGCTCTTTTTCTCTCTTCCTTTAAGATTTTGCTCATTTTCTTGCTATTATAAATAGAGGAAAAAAAAGTTGGTCTTTTTGAGACAGGGTCTCCCTGTAGCCCCAGCTGGCCTGGAACTCATTCTGTAAACCAGGCTGGCCTTGAACTCACAGAGATCCACCTGCCTCTGCCTCCCAAGTGCTAGGATCAAAGGCATGCAACACCATGCCCAGTAGATTCATTTTTAAAAATATTTTTGGTTTTTAAAATATTTTAATGTAGCTAGGCATGGTCGCACAAGCCTTTAATCCTAGCATTTGGGAGGCAGAGGCAGGCAGATCTTTGTCAGTTCAAGGCCAGCCTGGTCTACAGAGTGAGTTCCTGGAAAGCTGGGGCTATAGGGAAACTCTGTCTCAAAAAAGACCAAAATAAATAAATAAATAAATAAATAAATAAATAAATAAATAAATAAATATTTTAATGTGTCTGTTTTACCTGCTTGTATTTAAGTGCACCTATGTATGAAATGCCCATTGAGGCCAAAAGAGAGAGACAGATCGCCAGGAATCAGAGATATAGACAATTGTTAGTTGCCATGTGGGTCCTGGGAACCTAATCCAGGTACTCTGCAAGAGTAGCCAGTGAACTTAACCACTGAGCCATAACCACTGAAAAATCTCTCTAGCCCTAGATAGTTTCTTGATTTTCTTTCTTGATGGTTTTCATTAAAAATGTATTTTCACTGAGATCTGCCTGCCTCTTCCTCCTGAGTGCTGGGATTAAAGACATATGCCACCATTCCCAAATCTTTTTTTTTTTTATTTCTGTCAGTAAAAATTTTTGTGTGTGTTTAGCATGGTTTGTAAAACCATGTAAAACATGGTCATGCAGACTAAAAACAGAAATGGTTTACTTTTTCCTGTTAAATTCTGTTGCCTTTATTTCTTTGTCTTAGGGAAATTGGTTATGTATATGTAAGGAGGTCCAAACTATACCCATTCTCTACCCCAAGTAAAAATATCAACTTAAAATTGGTTATAGACTTATATACACACCACAAAGTGTAACTTGACTGGTTGAAATAATAGTATTCATTTGAAGTTGATTTTGGCAAAGTTTTTTTTTTTTTTTTTATTGATGCTTTGTGTATTTCATACATCACATACATCATTTTCCAATTCGTTCAGGCATATTATCCCCTTCCCTTCCACCCACCCCAACCCCTACCCATACCAGATCATGCGTTCTGCCATATAGTTTTCTGCATCTTTTCTGCTGTTTTTTTGTTTGTTTTGTTTTGCATTTTTTAACAATTAAGTGATAATTGTGACTAGTACAAGCACCCTTTATGAAAAAAACCAATTTCAAGCAGATTGGTGCCGAAACCCACACAAGCTCAATGGGTCCCACCACTCAGCAGCGGGGGGCTTGTTATGTTTCAATCAAGTTGATCCAAAATGAGTGTCCAGTCATATATTGTTGTAGTTTCACCATTCACCCCAATCGCAGCCCTTACATTCTAACCACGACCCCCCTCTTCGCAGATTGTTCCCTAGGACTAGAAAAGGGGCACAGGTGGATGAGGAAGCAAAACAGTCTACTTTCTCTGGAGCTGATGTCTTGGTCTCTAGTGAATTCTGGCTGTTTTTCTTTCATGGGCTGCCAGCTTGTCCAGGCATAACCTTTCAATTCCTACTAATTGAAGCACATGCAATTACGATATATAGGTATTTAAACAGTTATAATATAATAGCCTTTCGAACCTATAAATGAAGCACACGCAATAGATATATAGGTATTTAAACAGTAATGATTTTATGGTAGGTTACTCTGGTATAGACACAGATGTTTGGATGGGTATGTTAATCTCATGACATTACATTTTCTTCTGTTAAGAATGGCAGGGTCTTCGTGTGGTTTATAACATCTTGCTGCTCTGGAACTCTCTAATTTATACCAGGCTGGCCTTAAATCTCACAGAGTACTTGGGATTAAGGTGTGTGCTATCACACGCAGTTTAGCAAAACTTTTTAACCAATGATTCCGAAATACACATGTACCAAAGAGAAGGAAACTTACTATTATGTATGTACTCTGGTAACCATGTGTGTCCCCATTGTCTTTTCTTTTTTCCTTTCGGCCTTTTTGAGACAGGGTCTCCCTGTAGCTCCAGATGGCCTGAGCCTCTCTATGTAGACCAGGATGGCCTTGAATTCATAGTGATCTGTCTGCCTCTACCTCCTGAGTACCGAGATTAAAGGCTGGAGCCACCATGCCCCAGTCCCAAATGATTTTTCAGTTGTAGCAACTGCATCACTCTGTCATAGAGAATGCTGATGGTATAAGAGGCTGTGCATGTGTGGGGCAGAGGATAAGTGAGAATCTCCATAGAACATTACAAAATTACTATGAGTTAAAACTGGTCAAATTAACAACCTAGTTAAAAATGCTGAGAAGAAAACATTTGAAAAACAAAGAGGAAATAAATTACGTTTCTATGATAAATAAATTTGAGGTGATTTATTTCTGTAAACCTTGAATTTATTTCTATGCAACTTTTTCTTTCAAGAAATGGTAAAAGATTTATGTTATTTTATTTTTATTTATTTTTGGTATGTGTATAAATGTACTGTCTGCATGGTAGGTCTGCGCACCCTTTGTCGTGCAATGGCCGCGGAGGTCAGAAAGAGGGTGTCGATTCCCCCTGGACCTGGAGTTCTCCTGGAATTGGAGTTACAGACGGTTCTCAGCCGCCATGTGGGTGCTGGGATCAAACCCTGGGTCCTCTGCAAGAGCAGTCGGTGCTCTTAACCGCTAGGCTTCTCTCCAGCCCCAAGTGTGTTTTAGAAAAGATGTTTTTAAAAGAAGCCATGTGACATAAGCGTCCTCCTTGGATGATATATATATATATATATATATATATATATATATATATACATACAAATATCTCCAAGTAGGAGAGTGTCCAGTAAAGGTTTAAGTCTTTGCCTTTTAATTAATCTAACAAAAACATATTTCAAAATAATTCATAGCAAAAATGTTATCCTATTGAGATATATCTTGATGGAACACCAGTGATACAGATGCATAATACTGTGATACTTTTTTTCACTATAGTTATAGCTTTGAATACTGTGATACTTTTAAAAAAGACTAATTTTCACTTTATATGTATATAGTATATATATATTATATATATATATATATATATATAGTGTGTGTGTGTTGTGTGTGGTGTATGTCTGTGTATGAATGTGCACACAGTCTGTGCTACCTGTGGAATGCCCTAGAGGAAAAGCTGTTGGATGCAGAGATTGTTACCCGTTTGTAGTGCTGGGAACTAACTCCTGTTCCTCTAGAAGAACAACAAGTTGATCTTAAACTATTGGGCCAACGCTCAAGCCGCCTTAGCAGAAAATAATAGTGATATGCAAATAGAAAATCCGTTATAACTGAATATAGCCAACTCGATGGTAATGTCTTAAAATGGAATTTTCAAAAGCAGCATTCTGCAGGCTGATGTAAGTACTTTCTCTTGCTATGACCAGGTCACAGCACAGTCCTACTAAGGAGAAGGGAGAGTAGTGGCCCCTGCAGCCACTGCTGGGGAGATGACCCCTTAGTGCAGAAGGACAGCTGGCCACTTTTATGGCCCAACGTGGGTGGTACTTGCAAACCCGGGTCCTTAGCCTGAAAAGTGATTCGTTTCCCATCTGACGAAGTTCACTCACCTATCCAGAAACTGCTGGACTCAGGACAGGAATTTCAGGCTGACACCTGATGGCCAATCTTCAGCCTACTTCCAATCATAATTCACTCCACAGACTCCACAGGATGGTGATTTGATTAGCGTCCAACCCCATGCTAGCTTACCAAATCTTCTTCTAACCCACTAGAACCTGATACTCAAAACCCAGGCTGGCTCCAGCCTGTACACAAACAAAAATAATGGATTCAGGGAATTCTGTGTGATAGTAATGGAGAATTCAATTTAATGCAGCTTGTGAGTCACTTTATATAGCCAAAATATGTCATCTCTCAGGGCCAATACCAGACCCCCTGCATCATGCCCCCTGTTTTGTGCTGTCCCACCTAGTGTCATGTGCCTGGACCTCGAATTGCTCCCTCATGGTGCAGGGTCAAAGGAACCTCATGACTACCATGTTACATCCTAAGGGATTGTAGCTGAAAACTAGCCCCTCACTCAAACTGGATCTTCACACAGAATGAAGCAGGATGATAAATAGTTTGTGATCTGCCTGGACAACGTGTTTCCCCAAAAGTAAAAGCAACCAACAAAAACAAGATGAAATCACAAAAGGTTTTCAGCAAAGGTGGGTGGAATTGAATGAATGCATTCAGCCCTCTAATTACTATATCTAGTCCATTTGAGTATTCTAGGAATGCCTGTTTTTCCCATGCAAGAAGGAGAGAATGAACAAATATGGTCATGTCCTTCAGCTGGCGTCACAGCAGTTTAACCATTCCACCTCTATTTTTATTAACATTAGCTATAACATACAGAAGTGTATATACAAGTGTCACAGTACACTTCACCAGATACGGAGGTTAGGGATTCCCTGTGTTCAGAACAGCTCAGCTTACTCTTTCCGTACTGCACATGGTTCTGTCACTCTGCCACTCAGGATCTAGTTGCTTCAACTATGACTCCTTAATAATTCCTCACAGACATTTTCCATCCACTCTAATGATGAGCAGTTGGGGGTCTTACGCATGTCCATATTTGGCAATGATGCAATCAAACTCTCCTGAGAAAACATTTCTATTCTTGTTTATTAAATATATTTGTGATGTTTTTGTGTGTGTGCGTTGTATGTTCCTATGTGTTAATGGGGCAAGTTGTGCTAATGGTGCACATGTGGAGGTCAAGAAGAATAACTTAAGTATTCAATCTTCACATTGCCACTCTGTTGAGAAGGGTCTCTTGTTTACTGCTTTCTATGCAGACCAACTGCCCTGGGTGCTTCTGGGGTTTCTCCCGTCTCAGCCTTACCTCTCCCTGTGACAGCTCAGGATTTCAGATGTCCACACTACACTACCACGCCCATCGTTTTGTCTGGGGATCCAAACTCACTTACTCATGCTAGCAAGGAAAAAGCTTTGATCCATGGAGTTACCTCTCCAGCCCTGGCATTTCCATTTCTTGAAGAGCACTTGTAGTTCATTTCTCAATGGAACCCAGTTTAGATCTCTGGCTTGTCCTATTCATCATTCCTAGACATGTGCTTCAGACTAAAGTTTGGCTTTGACCCTGGCCACACGGGCTCAGAAACTGGGCAGCATCAAACTTCCCTATGGGAATCCAGTTCATGTGGATGAAGAGTGGTGTGGCCTCATTAGGGAGCACACAGATAAACAAACAGCCCTTTCCAATGGAGTGTCCTGAAAATAATTCAGAGAATAGTTGCAGCATGACACTTCAGTGGGTTCCATGTGAGTCAATGCACGAGATATCATTTTCTTTTTTTTTGTCTTTTTGAGACAGAGTCCCCTGTAGCTCTGGCTGTTCTGCGAACTCACTCTGGTAGACCAGGCTGGCCTCGAACTCACAAGAGATCTTGCCGCCTCTGCTCTGCCCTCCCAAGTGCTAGATTAATGGAGTGTGCCACATGCCCAGCCATTTTCTTTCTTATTAATTAAATACTTTCATCGTACATACAATTGAGTCAATTAATACGTGTAAGACTCAGCAATCGAATGACCATTAACTGCACTCACATGGACTTGCTATCGACTCGTATATAATGAGTGAGAATGAAAGTACATAATAGATTGAACTCGTGAAGTAAATTTCACGATTATACAACTAATGATTACTAAGTTATTCAGATAAATTTAAGGTTAGATCTCATTATGTAGCTGTGGTTGACTGGGGATTTTCCATTTTTACAGCCTGGCTGGAACTCACCAGTGGTCCTCCTGTGACTCCCTCACATGCTGGGACTAAATGGTGTGCATCACCACCATCAGGCTAAGATTTCTAAATTTAGGTGTGATTTTCATACTTTCAAGTAATCCTATTCCTTATGTTTCGATTTCATTAGCTGCATTCTTTCAGTTCTTTCACATGCCTTATTTCAGCTTATCTCATTTCTTCAAACTTTAAAACTTTTTTATGGACCTAGAAAATACCTTGAGTAGATGTTCTAGTTTTGTATTTCAGTTGGCTGTGACAAAACACACTTGACCACTACCAACTTGAGAAGGAAAGGGTTTATTCAGTTCACAATCTCCTGGGTTACAGTTCATACTCAGGGAGCCCAAGGTAGGGAACTCAGGGTCAGGAAGCCTTGGAGGCAGGAGCTGAAAGCACAGGCCATGGAGGAATGCTGTTCACTGCCTTGCCCCCTGGCCATGCCCAACCTCCATTCTTATACTAGCACAAACAAACCTGCCTCAGTGGTGACACCACCCATTAGTGGGCTGGGCACTCCACATTGCTCAACAACACAAATACTCCAAATTCCTGGCCACAGGCCAGCCTAAATGGAGAGCAATATCCCCAATTTAGGCTCCCTCAACCCAGGGTGTCAAGTGACACTAAAGCTATTAGCACAGTAGACAAAAAAAAAATCTTGGATCAAAAATAATAAAGAAACCTCACATTATCTAATTTCAAATATAATGCAAAGCTCTAGTAATCAAATAACTTTGCATAGTATATAAATGTAGAAATACAGCATAAATGAAAAAATACTCTAGAAATAAACCAACCATGACAATTTTTTGAAAGCTGTTATTTAACAACTGACAATTTTTTGAAAGCTGCTTCTAGGAACATACCTTGGAAAAGACTGTGTTCAGCAAATAGTTATAATATCTTGACACATTCATATATAAAACCTTGNAAAACTTGATTTGGATCTCAGATTCCTTAAAAAGTCTTATTTCTAGTGTTAAGGTTGGCACACTGGCAGCAGAAAAGACAGACTTGTCATCAAAAGCCAGCAGTTTGTCACCCTTCTGCTGGTATTGAGTACTACATCCATTTTTCCTTCCCCACATTGACTCTAGCCAAAAATGCATATGTTTTCTAAGTTGTTTTTTCTTTACTTAGGCAACATATTAATGACCATTAACATATGAAGGAAGATCTGCCAAAGTAGCTAAAGTTGAGGGGTTGAAGAGGAGGCTCAGTTGGTAAAGTGCTCAGTAGGGCCTGACTTCAGCTCCCACGACCCACATGAAAGCTGTGCAGCATCCTGTATCTGTGACCCCTGCACTTGAGAGGCAGGGGCAGGTGGATCTCTGTGAGACGAGGACAGCCTGGTCTGCATAGTAATTTCCAGGCCAGCTGGGGCTACAGGAAGACCCTGTCTTGAAAACACACATGCACGCACGCATGCACGCACGCATGCACACACGCACACAAACACGCACAAACACAAGCGCACACACGCATGCACACATATATGCACACACACACACGTGCACATGCGCACATGCACCTGCGCACATGCGCACACACACACACACACACACACGCACACACACACACACACATGCACACAGGTATATGCATAGCTGCAGTTATCCACACTGGAGTCTTTGAGCCTTACCATTTTTCCTCTGGCTCCTTTGGGTCCAGTCTCTCCTGGACCACCAGGGTCCCCAGTCTCACCCTAAAAAGGTGCATTAAAATACAATCATTATCAAAATCAAATACAGATCACAGAGACATATTAATAATTGTAAATGGACTGCAACATGAAGTAATTTTCATATGCATTTTGCCTTTGCTTTTTTAAATATGTCTAGCTCTCTCCACAGCATAGGGCATCATCACCCCTTCCCAGATCCGTTTTCCTGACCAGAACTTGGGCTCCTTGGAGACCAGCAGTGCCTTTTGTTTGGTCTTCCAACCTTATCACAAAGCCTGACATTTACTGAGTTCAGTAAATCTTTGTAGAAAAACTGAAAGCCTCAAGGCAGAGGGTATTGTTTACTTGTTATCTGAAGGTGATTTATAAATGTTCTGGGAAAATCAAACTGGGGAAAATCGGATTATCTGGGTTTCTTTACATTTTACTTTCAGCAATAAAGACTAGATATATGCTGGAAGAAAAATGTAAGCATTTCTGAGGAGAAAAATGTAAGCAGATTGTCTCCTTTTATCTATGAGTTAAAATCTCAAAGTGAAATAGTTTTAAAATCTTACACCCTTAAACAAATAGATTGGGGAAATGACCTTCCTCCCCTTGAAGAATATTTATCATTCACTGTCTTCTACTGGTCTGATCTGTATGTCCTAACCCCAGAGCATCCTGGCTCTGACGACTGTGTGCACAGTACCTTTGGTCCACTTTCTCCAGGAAATCCTTCTTGTCCCTGTAACCAACGGCAGAGGAAATCAATACACACTCATGCCCAGGTAGATTTAGATCGACTTTAATTCTACCAACTGCCTTGTTTACCAAGGAAAGGCAGAACTAGTTGGAGAAGCAAATTCCAATTTCTCAATTAAATTACTTACTAGTTTCATCAAAATAGAGATGAGAGGCTGAAAGAAATTTGAGGCAAAAAGCTATGCTTTGTCTGCATGTGCTGACAAAACATATGGACCCTCCTTTCTCAAATGGGTTTCAACGGAGAAATTTAGGAAGCAAATAGTCTAAACTTGGATAATTCATTTTAAGGTCCTTTGTTTACTTACTTTGTCCAAAGACTAGGTGAAGAGGAACATTAATCCCCATTTGATAAGAACCAAGTATTTTATTTAAAATATGTTTTCTTTTTTGTATGTGTATGTGTATGTGTCTATGTGTGTATGTCTGTGTATGAATGTGCACACATGCCTGTGTACCTGTGGAGCCCAGAACAAGCTGTCAGATCCGCAGAGATGAAGTTACCCAGTATGAGTGCTGGTAATCAAACTCCTGTTCTCTAGAAGAACAACAAGTTATCTTAACTATTGGGCCAACGCTCAAGCCCCTTAGCAGAAAATAATAGTGATATGCAAATAGAAAATCCGTTATAACTGAATATAGCCAACTCGATGGTAATGTCTTAAAATGGAATTTTCAAAAGCAGCATTCTGCAGGCTGATGTAAGTACTTTCTCTTGCTATGACCAGGTACAGCACAGTCCTACTAAGGGAAGGGAAGCAGTAGCCCCCTGCAGTCACTGCTGGGGAGATGACCCCTTAGTGCAGAAGGACAGCTGGCCACTTTTATGGCCCAACGTGGGTGGTACTTGCAAACCCGGGTCCTTAGCCTGAAAAGTGATTCGTTTCCCATCTGACGAAGTTCACTCACCTATCCAGAAACTGCTGGACTCAGGACAGGAATTTCAGGCTGACACCTGATGGCCAATCTTCAGCCTACTTCCAATCATAATTCACTCCACAGACTCCACAGGATGGTGATTTGATTAGCGTCCAACCCCATGCTAGCTTACCAAATCTTCTTCTAACCCACTAGAACCTGATACTCAAAACCCAGGCTGGCTCCAGCCTGTACACAAACAAAAATAATGGATTCAGGAATTCTGTGTGATAGTAATGGAGAATTCACTTTATTGCAGGCTGTGAGTCACTTTTATAAGCAAAATGATGTCATCTCTCAGGGCCAATACCAGACCCCCTGCATCATGCCCCCTGTTTTGTGCTGTCCCACCTAGTGTCATGTGCCTGGACCTCGAATTGCTCCCTCATGGTGCAGGGTCAAAGGAACCTCATGACTACCATGTTACATCCTAAGGGATTGTAGCTGAAAACTAGCCCCTCACTCAAACTGGATCTTCACACAGAATGAAGCAGGATGATAAATAGTTTGTGATCTGCCTGGACAACGTGTTTCCCCAAAAGTAAAAGCAACCAACAAAACAAGATGAAATCACAAAAGGTTTTCAGCAAAGGTGGGTGAATTAATGAATGCATTCAGCCCTCTAATACTATATCTAGTCCATATGAGTATTCTAGGAATCCTGTTTTTCCCATGCAAGAAGAGAGAATGAACAAATATGTCATGTCCTTCAGCTGGCGTCACAGCAGTTTAACCATTCCACCTCTATTTTTATTAACATTAGCTATAACATACAGAAGTGTATATACAAGTGTCACAGTACACTTCACCAGATACGGAGGTTAGGGATTCCCTGTGTTCAGAACAGCTCAGCTTACTCTTTCCGTACTGCACATGGTTCTGTCACTCTGCCACTCAGGATCTAGTTGCTTCAACTATGACTCCTTAATAATTCCTCACAGACATTTTCCATCCACTCTAATGATGAGCAGTTGGGGGTCTTACGCATGTCCATATTTGGCAATGATGCAATCAAACTCTCCTGAGAAAACATTTCTATTCTTGTTTATTAAATATATTTGTGATGTTTTTGTGTGTGTGCGTGTATGTTCCTATGTGTTAATGGGGCAAGTATGTGCTATGGTGCACATGTGGAGGTCAGAAGAATAACTTAAGTATCAATCTTCACATTCCACTCTGTTGAGACAGGGTCTCTTGTTTACTGCTTTCTATGCAGACCAACTGCCCTGGGTGCTTCTGGGGTTTCTCCCGTCTCAGCCTTACCTCTCCCTGTGACAGCTCAGGATTTCAGATGTCCACACTACACTACCACGCCCATCGTTTTGTCTGGGGATCCAAACTCATTTACTCATGCTAGCAAGGAAAAAGCTTTGATCCATGGAGTTACCTCTCCAGCCCTGGCATTTCCATTCTTGAAGAGCACTTGTAGTTCATTTCTCAATGGAACCCAGTTTAGATCTCTGGCTTGTCCTATTCATCATTCCTAGACATGTGCTTCAGACTAAAGTTTGGCTTTGACCCTGGCCACACGGGCTCAGAAACTGGGCAGCATCAAACTTCCCTATGGGAATCCAGTTCATGTGGATGAAGAGTGGTGTGGCCTCATTAGGGAGCACACAGATAAACAAACAGCCCTTTCCAATGGAGTGTCCTGAAAATAATTCAGAGAATAGTTGCAGCATGACACTTCAGTGGGTTCCATGTGAAGTCAATGCACGAGAATATCCATTTTCTTTTTTTTGGTCTTTTTGAGACAGAGTCTCCCTGTAGCTCTGGCTGTTCTGGAACTCACTCTGTAGACCAGGCTGGCCTCGAACTCACAGAGATCTGCCTGCCTCTGCCTCTGCCTCCCAAGTGCTAGCATTAATGGAGTGTGCCACCATGCCCAGCCATTTTCTTTCTTATTAATTAAATCTTTCATCTACATACAATTGAGTCCAATTAATACGTGTAAGACTACAGCAATCATGAATGTAGCTGATGACTAAAATGGAAATGAAATAATAAAAATGTTGAACTCTAGAAGCAATTTTCACTTTAACAACTAATATTACTAATGTTATTCAGATAAATTTAAGGTTAGATCTCATTATGTAGCTGTGGTTGACTGGGGATTTTCCATTTATTACAGCCTGGCCTGGAACTCACAGTGGTCTCCCTGTGACTCCTCACATGCTGGGAATAATGGTGTGCATCACCACATCAGGCTAAGATTTCTAAATTTAGGTGTGATTTTCATACTTTCAAGTAATCCTATTCCTTATGTTTCGATTTCATTAGCTGCATTCTTTCAGTTCTTTCACATGCTTATTTCAGCTTATCTCATTTCTTCAAACTTTAAAACTTTTTTATGGACCTAGAAAATACCTTGAGTAGATGTTCTAGTTTGTATTCAGTTGCTGTGACAAAACACACTGACCACTACCAACTTGAGGAGGAAAGGGTTTATTCAGTTCACATCTCCTGGGTTACAGTTCATCACTCAGGGAGCCCAAGGTAGGAACTCAGGTCAGGAGCCTGGAGGCAGGAGCTGAAGCACAGGCCATGGAGGAATGCTGCTTACTGGCTTGCTCACCTGGCCATGCCCAACCTCCATTCTTATACCCTACACAACAACCTGCCCAGGGGTGACACCACCCATAGTGGGCTGGGCACTCCCACATTGCTAAACAATCAACAGAGTACTCCAAATTCCTGGCCACAGGCCAGCCTAATGGAGACAATTCCCCAATTTAGGCTCCCTCAACCCAGGTGTGTCAAGTTGACACTAAAGCTATCTAGCACAGTAGACAAAAAAAAAATCTTGATCAAAAATAATAAAGAAACCTCACATTATCTAATTTCAAATATAATGCAAAGCTCTAGTAATCAAATAACTTTGCATAGTAATAAATGTAGAAATACAGCATAATGAATAAATACTCTAGAAATAAACCAACCATGACAATTTTTTGAAAGCTGTTATTTAACAACTGACAATTTTTTGAAAGCTGCTTCTAGGAACATACCTTGGAAAAGACTGTGTTCAGCAAATAGTAAAATTGAACATTCATAAAACTTGAATCTATGTGGGTAGCCCACCAAGGTTTGTGGCTGGGCCCACTTAATCTCAGGATGACCCATGTGGAAAACACACACAGGAAAGCACACCACGTGGACGCATGTTAAGGTCCAAATGCAGAGAGAGAGAGAGTTTATTGCAAAATGTCTGGTTAAATATCGATCATGACTCAACTCTCAGGGTTGAATCCTAAACCTTTTCTTCACTATATCCCACCCCATGGGTGTGGCCAGGGAGGTCCCATTGGTTTAGAATACTAACCATCTTTTCATGGGCTGCCAGCTTGTCCAGGCATAACCTTTAGATCCTACTAATGAAGCACATGCAATTAGATATTTAGGTATTAAACAGTATAATATATAGCCTTTCGATCCTACTAATGAAGCACACACAATTAGATATATAGGTATTTAAACAGTACTAATTGTTATGGTAGGTTTCTTTGGTATAGACACAGATGTTTGGATGGTATGTTAATTCATGATTTACATTTTCTTCTGTTAAGTATGGCAGGGT